>OY720462.1:5127800-5192800 GCA_963082715.1 Harpalus rubripes
TAATAAAATAAATAAAATAAATAAAATAAATAAAATAAATAAAATAAATAAAATAAATAAAATAAATAAAATAAATAAAATAAATAAAATAAATAAAATAAATAAAATAAATAAAATAAATAAAATAAATAAAATAAATAAAATAAATAAAATAAATAAAATAAATAAAATAAATAAAATAAATAAAATAAATAAAATAAATAAAATAAATAAAATAAATAAAATAAATAAAATAAATAAAATAAATAAAATAAATAAAATAAATAAAATAAATAAAATAAATAAAATAAATAAAATAAATAAAATAAATAAAATAAATAAAATAAATAAAATAAATAAAATAAATAAAATAAATAAAATAAATAAAATAAATAAAATAAATAAAATAAATAAAATAAATAAAATAAATAAAATAAATAAAATAAATAAAATAAATAAAATAAATAAAATAAATAAAATAAATAAAATAAATAAAATAAATAAAATAAATAAAATAAATAAAATAAATAAAATAAATAAAATAAATAAAATAAATAAAATAAATAAAATAAATAAAATAAATAAAATAAATAAAATAAATAAAATAAATAAAATAAATAAAATAAATAAAATAAATAAAATAAATAAAATAAATAAAATAAATAAAATAAATAAAATAAATAAAATAAATAAAATAAATAAAATAAATAAAATAAATAAAATAAATAAAATAAATAAAATAAATAAAATAAATAAAATAAATAAAATAAATAAAATAAATAAAATAAATAAAATAAATAAAATAAATAAAATAAATAAAATAAATAAAATAAATAAAATAAATAAAATAAATAAAATAAATAAAATAAATAAAATAAATAAAATAAATAAAATAAATAAAATAAATAAAATAAATAAAATAAATAAAATAAATAAAATAAATAAAATAAATAAAATAAATAAAATAAATAAAATAAATAAAATAAATAAAATAAATAAAATAAATAAAATAAATAAAATAAATAAAATAAATAAAATAAATAAAATAAATAAAATAAATAAAATAAATAAAATAAATAAAATAAATAAAATAAATAAAATAAATAAAATAAATAAAATAAATAAAATAAATAAAATAAATAAAATAAATAAAATAAATAAAATAAATAAAATAAATAAAATAAATAAAATAAATAAAATAAATAAAATAAATAAAATAAATAAAATAAATAAAATAAATAAAATAAATAAAATAAATAAAATAAATAAAATAAATAAAATAAATAAAATAAATAAAATAAATAAAATAAATAAAATAAATAAAATAAATAAAATAAATAAAATAAATAAAATAAATAAAATAAATAAAATAAATAAAATAAATAAAATAAATAAAATAAATAAAATAAATAAAATAAATAAAATAAATAAAATAAATAAAATAAATAAAATAAATAAAATAAATAAAATAAATAAAATAAATAAAATAAATAAAATAAATAAAATAAATAAAATAAATAAAATAAATAAAATAAATAAAATAAATAAAATAAATAAAATAAATAAAATAAATAAAATAAATAAAATAAATAAAATAAATAAAATAAATAAAATAAATAAAATAAATAAAATAAATAAAATAAATAAAATAAATAAAATAAATAAAATAAATAAAATAAATAAAATAAATAAAATAAATAAAATAAATAAAATAAATAAAATAAATAAAATAAATAAAATAAATAAAATAAATAAAATAAATAAAATAAATAAAATAAATAAAATAAATAAAATAAATAAAATAAATAAAATAAATAAAATAAATAAAATAAATAAAATAAATAAAATAAATAAAATAAATAAAATAAATAAAATAAATAAAATAAATAAAATAAATAAAATAAATAAAATAAATAAAATAAATAAAATAATAAAATAAATAAAATAAATAAAATAAATAAAATAAATAAAATAAATAAAATAAATAAAATAAATAAAATAAATAAAATAAATAAAATAAATAAAATGAATAAAATGAATAAAATGAATAAAATAAATAAAATAAATAAAATAAATAAAATAAATAAAATAAATAAAATAAATAAAATAAATAAAATAAATAAAATAATAAAATAAATAAAATAAATAAAATAAATAAAATAAATAAAATAAATAAAATAAATAAAATAAATAAAATAAATAAAATAAATAAAATAAATAAAATAAATAAAATAAATAAAATAAATAAAATAAATAAAATAAATAAAATAAATAAAATAAATAAAATAAATAAAATAAATAAAATAAATAAAATAAATAAAATAAATAAAATAAATAAAATAAATAAAATGAATAAAATAAATAAAATAAATAAAATAAATAAAATAAATAAAATAAATAAAATAAATAAAATAAATAAAATAAATAAAATAAATAAAATAAATAAAATAAATAAAATAAATAAAATAATAAAATAAATAAAATAATAAAATAAATAAAATAAATAAAATAAATAAAATAAATAAAATAAATAAAATAAATAAAATAAATAAAATAAATAAAATAAATAAAATAAATAAAATAAATAAAATAAATAAAATAAATAAAATAAATAAAATGAATAAAATAAATAAAATAAATAAAATAAATAAAATAAATAAAATAAATAAAATAAATAAAATAAATAAAATAAATAAAATAAATAAAATAAATAAAATAAATAAAATAAATAAAATAAATAAAATAAATAAAATAAATAAAATAAATAAAATAAATAAAATAAATAAAATAAATAAAATAAATAAAATAAATAAAATAAATAAAATAAATAAAATAAATAAAATAAATAAAATAAATAAAATAAATAAAATAAATAAAATAAATAAAATAAATAAAATAAATAAAATAAATAAAATAAATAAAATAAATAAAATAAATAAAATAAATAAAATAAATAAAATAAATAAAATAAATAAAATAAATAAAATAAATAAAATAAATAAAATAAATAAAATAAATAAAATAAATAAAATAAATAAAATAAATAAAATAAATAAAATAAATAAAATAAATAAAATAAATAAAATAAATAAAATAAATAAAATAAATAAAATAAATAAAATAAATAAAATAAATAAAATAAATAAAATAAATAAAATAAATAAAATGAATAAAATAAATAAAATAAATAAAATAAATAAAATAAATAAAATAAATAAAATAAATAAAATAAATAAAATAATAAAATAAATAAAATAAATAAAATAAATAAAATAAATAAAATAAATAAAATAAATAAAATAAATAAAATAAATAAAATAAATAAAATAAATAAAATAAATAAAATAAATAAAATAAATAAAATAAATAAAATAAATAAAATAAATAAAATAAATAAAATAAATAAAATAAATAAAATAAATAAAATAAATAAAATAAATAAAATAAATAAAATAAATAAAATAAATAAAATAAATAAAATAAATAAAATAAATAAAATAAATAAAATAAATAAAATAAATAAAATAAATAAAATAAATAAAATAAATAAAATAAATAAAATAAATAAAATAAATAAAATAAATAAAATAAATAAAATAAATAAAATAAATAAAATAAATAAAATAAATAAAATAAATAAAATAAATAAAATAAATAAAATAAATAAAATAAATAAAATAAATAAAATAATAAAATAAATAAAATAAATAAAATAAATAAAATAAATAAAATAAATAAAATAAATAAAATAAATAAAATAAATAAAATAAATAAAATAAATAAAATAAATAAAATAAATAAAATAAATAAAATAAATAAAATAAATAAAATAAATAAAATAAATAAAATAAATAAAATAAATAAAATAAATAAAATAAATAAAATAAATAAAATAAATAAAATGAATAAAATAAATAAAATAAATAAAATAAATAAAATAAATAAAATAAATAAAATAAATAAAATAAATAAAATAAATAAAATAAATAAATCATGGCATATTACCCACTGCTGGGTGTGCCACTCTGCTTTGTACGCAGATATCGGTAATGATGATGATATATTTGTACCGTGCGGGCGTTTACCAGGCGTCACCACACGGGCACTCATTTATGGCGTGGAGAGTGCACCACAGGGGTCAATTTAGTGCCATTTAAAATTTGAAATATTTGGTGACGGTCGGGACTGAACCCGGTTCCCCAGATTCGCGATCAGACACTCAGGCACGCGGCCACAAGATTTGTGTTATTATAAAAATTAAATATAAAATAATAAAATAAATACATCATCACGACTTATTACCCATTGCTGGATGTGCCTATCTGCTTTGTACACAGATATCGGTAATGATGAAATATTTGGACTAGATTTCAGAAAATATTACATTACGCATTATCAAAATATTTGCAAAATTGTTAATAGCAAATGCATAAATAAATCCGTGTTAAAATGTTACTGTTACTAATGACAATCTAAATAATTTTATATTGCATATTGCTTTATTGACATTGTTGTTAAATAGTCAAAACAAGCTCAATTATAATACATTATCAGTTCAAATGTCAAAAATACAGTGCGATACATTCGCAAAATGATTCATTGCATTATTATCATTTTTGATTTTATTGGTATCTACTGATCATATGTAAATTACATACTATGAAATATGTATAAACTGATAAATGTTTCTAGTGTTATTGTAAATAAATTCAAATTTAATTTTGTACATCTGTTATTAAAATATAATACGGATGTTTAAACAAAAACATATTTTATACACTACATTGTTTTTGTTTCGAACATCATGAATTGTTTTGCTGAACTTGCATGAAAAATTTGTTATTATGCTGTCTGTTATTATTTTCGAATGGACGCAATTCAGGTGTTGAACGTGTATAATGTGATGTTTAGCACTTTTATTTAGTCCCAAAAAAAGAGACAGTGGCGAATAATAAATAATGTTAAATCTGGTTGAATGATAAATAAAAAATCTTGTGTGGCCAACACAATACCTCCCGTCATTTATCGCCCGATTCGCAAAAAAGATTAAGCTAATCCTTATTTTTGGATTAGCGAATTTTACTCTAATTTTGACAATTTATTTCTTAAAATATAATCTAATCTAATCCAAGCAACTACCTTTTTACCACCCGCTACCCTTGGTAAGGGAGCTACAGGGATCCTGCTAAAAATCGCATATCGAAATTTTGATAAATAACCACGTTTTAAGGTCCCTAGAATCCAATTTCAACATTTTCACGATGATGTCTGTGTGTATGTATGTGTTAATGTGTGTATGTCTGTGTGGATCCTCCACTCTAACTCAAATACTATCATTCAGAAAATTTTGAAATCTTCTTTTTCTGTATTGGAAAGAGCCCATCAGATTTTGGTGAAAATCGAAAAACCGGAAATGGCACTTTACTAGAAGCTCAAAATAGTTTTTCTTCGAAAAATACCTTTAGATGTTATTTTTTCGAGATTGTTAGTATAAAAATTAAAGATTATTAAATTTTCTACAGATTTGCATTAATACTTTTTCTATATATTTCACGGATAAATTTATAAAATTATCTATAATTTAAATCCCAGAGCCAACGCTTTAAACAAATAAAACGCAGTTATTCAAATGTATTTAAGTGACAGATAACTGTCACTATCAAAGAACTAATCATTTCAAAATAATACTAGTAATGTTTTAAAAAAGAAAAAGTAAATAGAACAATAGAAAAGGAATTCAATACAGTTTCCAGCATAAGTAAATATGTAGGCATGTATTTAGATTAATAAAAATTAACGATTCGCAAAAATATTTAAGCTAATCCTCATTTTTGGATTAGTGAATTCTATTCTATCACGCTATTTAAAATTTAATCTTCATTTTATTATAGTTCCGGTGGCTTAATGGTTAGAGCAACGTCTCATGTCATGAGTGCCCTCGGGGCTCTGGGTTCGAATCCCACTAAAGCATGGATGTGTGTGAATGTGAACCCACTCTGTAATTGGGATTTAATCCTGTTGAGGGGTTTTAAAAAAATGTAGTTACTTGGATTAGGTTAGACTATATTTTAAGAAATAAACTGTCAAAATTAGAGTAAAATTCGCTAATCCAAGAAACTTAATATTTTTTGTGACTCGGGCTGTAAATGGCCGGAGGTGTTGGCCACAGCAGATTTTTATTTTGTAACCTGGAGTCAGATTTTGTAACTTTGAAATTTACTGTAGATTGAAATAACCATCATTAGGTGCAGATTTAAATTCGACTACCCGAGACCAGTCGAATACAATGAGGTAAATTTGGAACGTCGCTCGCTAAGTTCACTGTGTTTTCTTGTTTGTTTATTAATCCAAATCTAATAGATTGCAATCTACAGTAGAGTTTAAAGTTACAAAATCAGAACCCTGCAAAATCGAAATTTTGACAATTTAAACGATAAGCATTTCTATGTAATTTTGTTTAAATTCCATTGCTATCACTATAAATATGTAATATTTATAACATTTCAAAATGGATTCTACAGGTTACTAAACATGAAAAATAAAATCTAATTAGTAGGTGGTATTAATAAAAATAAGTAAATGCTTACACTGACAGTTTTTTAAGTAAGTACTTATATCCGTATTAATAAAGTGTCAGTAAAAGCTGATGCTATAAGAAAATACTTATTTGACAAAAGTATGTACTTATACTTATAATCAAAACAAGTAATTACTTAAAACTGTATTAATAAAATGGAATTGATTCTTATAGAATTAAGTATTTACTTATAAATTTATAAGTATGATATTTATCATGCTTATGGGGGACCGAACAAAAATTTAAAAGATTATATTAATTTAAAAAACATGTTCTACGCCGTATGAGTCCGTAGAAATTATAAAATTCGTAGGGAAAATCCCAGTGAACAAAATTTTGTTAAATTATATCGCTTTACACCCGAAAGTGTGGAATGGTTACCAGAACTCTTTCTTGGCGTTAACAATGAATCCAGAGATGGTGCTCTGTGTTCATTTATTAAATGAAATTATTTTTAAGATATGTTGCCAGTGACGAATAAACCTTGTTTGCGTCACAAGCCCATGCGCCGTTTGCTGCGTTGTTTTTTTTTAGCTCCTCGTGACCATATAAACATCTAAAAAAATTATAACTGCGGGTCCTTATTTTAAAAAGCCGAAAAGTTATATTACATAAGGTTTTCAAATTGGTGTTGGCGAAGACCGTGAAATAACACTTTTTTCATTAATATTTTAGTCCATGTCGCTGCTTTCAAAACTAAACATTTTTAAAATTTCAAAAATTGATATAGAACTGAATTCCAGATTAGTTTGTCAACTTCCAATAAATAAATATAAAAATGAACTGTCAACAAATGTCAAAATTTTATTTTTTTACAAACACACGGCTTACTTCTGAATTTCATATGCAAGTACTTACTTATAAGTAAGTATTTACTGTAAGTATCAGCATCTGGTTATTAATATGAAAATAAATATTTACTTTTACTTCTTGTTGATACTGATAAGTAAATGCTAGTACTTATAAGTACATACTTATAAGTATTTACTTATTTTTATTAATACCACCCAGTGATTTAGGTGTAGAATTTAAATTTCTACAACATTCATTTGAAAGATTTTTGATTAAAATTAATTAGGAAGATTTATGTAAGGAGAAACTGATTTCCCATGTTAAACGCCTATAGCCCGTTTTTTAATTAACGCCCTGTATATATATATATATATATATATATATATATATATATATATATATATATATATATATATATATATAAACAGTAGAAAAATATTGTGCATAAAAAACCTCAACCCACACATAATTTCCTATTCCTTTTTATTATTTGTGTCGTTTGGGCGAGTGCGCCACTGTAGCAATAAGACCGTCCCCTGCTGAGTCCTGACCTGAATCCACTAACTGTTCATATTGCACCCACTTTATCATCCGTGAACGTTTGCAGGAATTCCTGCCGCAAGACCACGCTGATTTTTCTTTTTACGCAGGCACAAAGTGAAATTAAATCTGCAGGAACATTCTCCTGCCCTTATATTGTTTCATTACTTGTAATACAAGCACGAAACGCGGTCACAAGGAATTTTTTCGGTCTGTTTACAAGTCAAATGTGGGCTTGAATTACTCTGGCTTGTTCTTGCGACTTCTTAAATAAATATTTGTGGGGCTACCCGGTTCTTTATATTTGTTTGGGTATGTACAACATTTATTTCACGACCTACATTTTGTTCTTTAGAATAATCAGAATAAATATATGTGCTTCTATATTTGTTTTAATATTTTAAATAGCTATTTACGTCATTAGGCCGCATTCAGGCCTGTATTCTCGTGTGGCCTCGGTGAGACACGTGAACTAACGAAACCGTAATGCAGCTACCGGTCATACATTTTTACCTTCCGTCACCTTTAGGTAAGGAAGGTATTGTCTTTGGTCAAAAAATTCGGTGGTGAGTTTTTGATGAATAAGCACGTTTTAGGGTCCCTAGTATACGATTTTACTATTTTTACGATGATGTCTGTATGTGTGTGTGTGTGTGTGTGTGTGTGTGTGTGTGTGTGTGTGTGTGTGTGTGTGTGTATGTATGTGTGTGTGTGTGTGTGTGTGTCTGTGTGTGACAAAATTTTCTAATGCGATAACTCTAATACTACAATTCCAAAAATTATAATTCTTTCGTATTCCTCTTCGTTACATCCATGTGAAGAGCTGATTAGATTTTGGTTATAATTGGTCAACCGGAAGTACCCTCATTTGAAGATTTTAACAGTTTTTCTTGAAAAAACGATGTTAAATATCATTTTTTCACATTTAATGTTATTATAAATATTAAAGAATTATCTATTCTCTATACGATTTGAATGCATTTTATACTTCATATTAAATGGACATAGAGTTAAAAAATTATAAAGAAATTAAATATCATATATATTAGTCAGCTTTGCTATAACTCTGGAAACAGCTGCCACATTAAAAAAATTCTGATTGAAAGGTGTCAGTGTCAAGTGCAGTTGACAATATGTTTATGTTATAATTTTACTGGAAATATAGGATCTTTTGTTAGAAAGTTTCTGTATGGAATTTGTATAAAATACATACAACTGCCTTAAGGTAATGTACAAGAAATATAATCTTTTGCAAGGAACTTTCTGTATGACATTTATACAAAATACATAGAACTGACGGAAGGTAATGTGCTGGCCACATCAGATTTTTTTTGTATATCTATGGCCAATCCATGTTTAGTTTAGTCAATTCATTCGTTATTTTATCAGTACTTAATGTTAGTATTTGACTTACCACTACTACTAAGAATGAGCAAAGAGGTCATACCTGAAAAAAAAGAATATATTACTACAAATAAGTAAACAAAAATTCATTACATACTGTAACGTGAGAGTATCTACAACTTAAGTTCCGCGAGCCCCCGTCTAGCGCATGCGAACCGACGCCTATGAATAGAAGCATTCTAGTAGGGAGGAGGAGCCTAAGTAGGCGATCAATAACACAGATGCGGCGCGCGGAAGAAAATATAGAAAATAGTCTAGGGGTGTCAGATCAGGAGACCTCGCTGGCCATTCTATCGGCCCTCGCCTGCCGATCCATCTTTGTGGAAAAACAGTGTCCAGAAAATAACGAACAGGAAACGTATAATGTGGCGGTGCGCCATCTTGTTGATACCAAAGGGTATTTTGCATTAAACATATCACACACTTCTTGCTGGGATCTTGTGAGGGTCCCACAACCAAGAAAAATTAAAATTTCTATTCGTTGCCTTATTGTTAAATCCGCCATGGCTTTGATAATTTAGAAGAATATTATTAAAATCCAACAATAAACTACCATATTTAGTACCTTCCGTCACCTTTAGGTAAGGAAGGTATTGTCTTTGGTCAAAAAATTCGGTGGTGAGTTTTTGATGAATAAGCACGTTTTAGGGTCCCTACAATACGATTTTACTATTTTTACGATGATGTCTGTATGTGTGTGTGTGTGTGTGTATGTATGTATGTATGTGTGTGTGTGTGTGTGTGTGTGTGTGTAACAAAATTTTCGTCTACGATAACTGCCATACTACAATTCTAAAAATTATAATTCTTTCGTATTTCTCTTCGTTACATCCATGTGAAGAGCTGATTAGATTTTAGTTTGAATTGGACAACCGGAAGTACCCTCATTTGAAGATTTTAACAGTTTTTTTTGAAAAAACTATTTTAAATGTCATTTTTTCACATTTAATGTTATTATAAATATTAAAGAATATTTTATTCTTTATACGATTTGACTGCATTTTATACTTAATATTAAATGGATATTGAGTTAAAAAATTATAAAGAAATTAAATTTCATAAAGTAGCCATAGCTATGAAAACAGCTACTATATTAAGAAAATTTTTATTGAAAGATGTCAGTGTCAAGTGAAATTGACATAGAGTTTGTCTTATAATATTACTGGAAATATAGGATCTTTTGCTTTCTGTATGTAATTGGTATAAAATACATACAACTGCTTTAAGGTAATTTACAAGAAATAATAATAATAATAAATCTTTTATTTCTGCAGATACATTACACTGTATATAGAAAACGTCACAAAATAATAATTTTCTGTATGGACTTTGCATAAAATACATGCAACTGTCGGAGGGTAAACTACAAGAAATATAATATTTAGCAAGGAACTTTCTGTATGAAATTTGTACAAAATACATAGAACTGACGGAAGGTAATGTGCTGGCCACATCAGATTTTGTCTAGAGAGATGAAGATTGACAGAATAATTGAATGAAACAGTTTGTTACATTTAAAATTTTTATCGAGGTAGGTATCTTGATTATTCATTATTATTAAATGTTCAACTCGATTTTTCTCAGAATTTTTGTTATGCAACGTTATGATTTATTTACATAATAATAATAATAATAATGTTTATTTTCTGTAGACACAAATACAGTGTGTAGAAAACGTCAATACAATATAAAAGATATTACAAAGTAAAATAGTCATTTAGACTGTAAAAAGAATGTTGCTTTAAGAAAAATATTAAATCTTTTCTGAAAATCTTAAAATTTTTGCTATTTTTTAAATTGTTGGGCAGATTATTATATATTTGTAAACCCATTCTACATGATCATAAAGGGAAGAAAAATCACTATCGGATTTCACTACTAAAAATCTATGTTGTCTAAATTTTTTTGTGATGACGTCATGACTGAAAAACAAATGAATGTCGGAAGATGAATCGTACATATTAATGTGTATTTTTAAAAATTAAAATCGACGTGTTTCAGCGTTTTTATAAAAACCGGCTGAGTTCGGCTTTGTTTTTGATATTCCACACTTTAATCGCACACTGTAAATAAAAACGTTACAATATTAAAATTTCCAAGGCTATTGAAAACTTTTAATGTTTGTATTTTACTAAACTAAATTTTATAATGTGTTTAACGATTATCTCCAGTATAAAATAAAAGAATTCCTTGCTCATCCTAATTCTCTTGCTGCACTGTAGAACTACTAACTACTCCTGAAGAATTACCTGATTCAGAAGCACGCGAAAATCCCAGATGACTTGGCGTATAATTGAAAAAAGTTCTTCTTTCTTACTACATGTCAAAGAATTAAATGTCTCCGCTGTAAATTCTACTCGACAAGCTGTAGCACATGAGAAAAATAAATGTGGAAACTTTACTTTTTACTTTTATAGCCGGAGAAATATGTTTCAGTTTATGGGATGGGTGTGGCAACTTTGAACATAGACATAGACAAGAGTGCGTCGTCAGAGAAGTTTGAAAGATTTTTCTGTTGAAGCATTTCAATTAAAATAGACCTAAGTGCCAATAAAAATTGTCTGCACATATTACGTGAATAGAAATCGACAACTGTGCAGTTTTGAATTTAATTACACTATTATTCACGAAAGATGACTATTCAAGGTCATTTATTCGAAGAAAGAATCACTTTATAACAGTAGCTTAGCAACATTTTGTATTAGAAAGAGAAAGATTATTTGACCTACGTCTGTTTAATTTATGTGGTGTGACAGATATACGTAAATAGTGGCATTACTTTCTAACACACTATAAATAATAATGACATATGTCGTAGAATTACAGATACCTAATTATCTACTACACTGTCCTCTGTACTAATATTTACCCAGTGGCGTTGACGTTTAAATCAAATTATTATTCCTTGGTTTATAAGTTAAGTCTATGTTTTCGTATTTTGCAAAAACATAAGTGAAGAATATAAATCTTTCAGAAAGGCATTATTTAGAAAGAAACATCATTTTCAAATGAATTCTTATTTTTTCAGTTAAAATGTGTCCATAAATATTTCAGGTTGTACGCTTATGCATACAAAATGCACTGAAGTTATCTGCAAGTAATATTATATCAGACGGCTCACAAATGACCTTGAATAGTCATCTTTCGTGAATAATAGTTTATTTTCTTTTTTTACCTCCTGCTACCCTTGGTAAGGGAGGTATAGCGATCGTTGAAGAGTATTGGGAAGCTAGGTATACGGGGGCAGTAACGGCAAGTGGAAGAGAATACTCGGCAGTGGTGTTGAAGAATTGTGGCATACGGACAGTCGGTAATACTGAGGCTGTGGAAGTTAGACAGAGAGTTAAATAAATAGACAGATAATGTTGGGAAAGAGGTGACTTCTGTCCGAGCGGTTGAATATACAGACGCTGTTGAGTCAGTTGAGTATATAGACGCTGTGGAGATCGGTAGGCGGACAGTTGAACATGATCTAAGTATATAGTGATATAAATATAGTAATATAAATATCGCGTAAACAGTCTACAAGAGTCTGCAACAGACCGGCAGTCTAAGATTGGAACGCGTAGTGAAATAAATAGTAGTGTTAATTGGTTAAATAAATAAATAGTGTTAGTGTTATCTAGTTAGTTATAGTTTTAGTCTTAATTAGTTTTTAATCATTGTTTAATATTAGCAATAGTAATTTTCATTATAATTTAATAAACACTTAATTTGAATTAATAACAATTGTCTAATATTTACACTTCACCCAAATAAATATAAACGTTACAATAGTAACGTTTTAAAAAGAAAGGAATAAATAGTACAATAGGAAAGGAAAACAATACAGTTCCAGCATATGTAAATATGTAGGTATGTATTTAGATTAATAAAAATGAACGATTCGCAAAAAAGTTTAAGCAAATTTCATTTTTGAATTAGTGGATTCTATTTTATCCTGGTATTTAAAATTTAATCATTTTATTATCAAAAAAGGTAGTTACATGGATTAGATTACAATATATTTTAAGAAGTAAACTGCCAGAATTAAGTAAAATTCGATAATCCAAAAATAAGGACTAGCTTGATCTTTTTTGTGACTCGGGCGTTAAATTGGCGGGAGGTTTGGTGTTGGCCACATCAGATTTTTTAACGAAAAGTTCTAAAATTTATTAAACAAATCAACATAACTTACAGATGCGGTTATGGTATGGTATTTTTACTCTGTTTTGCACATATTTCAGTAATTATTTATATGGTTTTAAATCCTTTAATACTCGTAATGTACATTAATTTCATTCCTGAATTATAAGCTGAAAAATGTTTCAGACAAACGTTGTGCACAAAGAGTGCTGTGATACAGAAAATTCTGTTTTTTAATATTTAAAATTTTAGGTTTCAGGGTGTTCACGGTGCATGAGATGTTAACTGAAATTTACATTTGAAACAACGAATTTGATTGGTGCTTTTTGCTGTAACTGAATTAATATGTCAGGGTTCATGTTATGCTACACGGAGCTTATGTGAAACAGAAAATTTGAATTGTATAATTTTGTAATAAACACATATTATATTAATAAAGAATGTTCTTTGTTATTAAAAAACCGAAATTGTCATGTATTCGAAATTCGAATACCAACTTTAACTAACTTAAATGAAGAACAGATATTTCCAAAGTCGGGTAACCGTTCTTATTTAGATCGTTTTTAATGTTTTATAATTCTTGACAAAATTTCTTTCGGTGTTGCAGATATAGTCCGAGATCGAATATATGAGGTTTTAATTATTTCCTACTTTTTAGATTTTTAATGATTGGAATTATAGTTAAGGTATTATCCTGTGTTGGTGTGTTGGTTTACGGTAGGGTAGACTGATGTTACTAGTCCATGGTTCGTTTTCTCTGTTAAAACATCCAAGAACGGAAGGACTTCATGAGATTTTTCTCCATTTTGAACCTAATATAAAATATCATCGACATATCTAAGCCAAAGTTTAGGTCTTATATTGGCTGTATCTAGTGTTAATCCTTTAAAAAATTCCTTGTATAAATTGGCTATAACTGAGAAGAACCCATCAGCAAACCATCTTCTTGTACAAAATATCTATCTTTTTCTTGGAAATATGACAAGAAGATTTTGAGGTTGTATTTGTATTTAGCTCAAAAGTTCTACAAAATGTTTTGAATTCTTCACATATGATGTACTTTTTCCTTGAAGTGGATGATTGGTAATAGAAATTGTGATAGTTTGTATGGTGGAGAATTTATGGAACTTTTGACGGGTTTCTGAAATGCTTAAATCTTTCTTATGGATTTTTGGAAGCCCCCCGTACAGGTGTGGAAGCTTGCTAAAATATGGAGTGAGATCTGTTCTTGTTCTAAACGAAATATAATTATTTATATTTCTTGAGAGCATGGTACACTTTGTTTTCTATAGACGTAGTAGAATGTTTTCCAAGTTTCTTATAATTTCCTTGATTCAAAAGCTCTTCTATTTTCTGATCATATAAATTGATATCCAATATTACTGCAACATTTTCATTATCTGCCGGTAGAATCTTGGTTGTGTTATCTTTTAATGCTTTATTTTCTTCGTTTTCAAGATTAGGTTTGATCACATATTTTTTTTGCTTCAGAATTTTCCTCACTCTCCATATATTAATAATTTAATATTGTCTACAACTCTTATATGAAACTAAATGTTATTTTCTTGATTACAGAATGTTCTATATTTTAAATACTATTTTTAGGAACGTTTTTTAATATTTCAACATCTTTTATAACTGTTCAATTTCTATGTAGGCAAAAAATTCATATTATCCAACATCAAAACTAATATATTACTTTGTGGCAATATAATTATAAATTTAAAAAATCTGATGTGGCCAGCACATTACCTTCCGTCAGTTCTATATATTTTGTACAAATTTCATACGGAAAGTTCCTTGCTAAATTAAATATTCTATTTTTTGTACATTAGCTTCCGGCAGTTGCATGTATTTTATGCAAATTTCATACAGAAAATTATTATTTTGTGACGTTTTCTATATACAGTGTAATGTATCTGAAAAAAAAAAGATTTATTATTATTATTTCTTGTACATTACCTTAAAGCAGTTGTATGTATTTTATACAAATTCCATAGAGAAAGCAAAAGATCCTATATTTCCAGTAAAATTATAAAACAGACACACTATGTCAATTTCACTTGACACTGACATCTTTCAATCAGAATTTTCTTAATATAGTAGTTGTTTCCACAGGTATGGCTACTTTATGAAATTTAATTTCTTTATAATTTTTTAACTCAATATCCATTTAATATTAAGTATAAAATGCAGTCAAATCGTATAGAGAATAAAATATTCTTTAATATTTATAATAACATCAAATGTGAAAAAATTATATTTAACATAGTTTTTTCAAGAAAAACTGTTAAAATCTTCAAATGATGGTACTTCCGGTTGACCAATTGTAACCATCAGCTCTTCTTATGGATGTAACGAAGAAGTATACGAAAAAATTATAATTTTTGTAACTGTAGTATTAGAGTTATCGCAGACGAAAATTTTGTTACACACACACATCCACACACACACACATCCACACACACACACACACACACACACACACACATACAGACATCATCGTAAAAATAGTAAATTCGTATTCTAGGGACTCTAAAACGTGCTTATTGAGTAAGAACTCATCATCGAATTTTTTGACCAAAGACAATACCTTCCTTACCTAAAGGTGACGGAAGGTAAAAAAAACTGGAGATGAGGCTGATCATGCTAGATTTTCCCGGGCCGCTAAATCTTTCCAATCCGGCTCTACCATAACAATAATTTTTTCATGTTCAAATCAGGAATTTTATTCCTCAAAGATGTTTCCGTCTCATAAAATTGTAACACCCCTTGTTGAATGCCTACTAACTATCAAAAAATGTTCTATAAACATTCCGAAATGGGCGAAGCTGTGAAAATCTCGAGATAGAAATGATAACGTCTGTAACTGCTCGCTTCGCCGAAGAAGATTGCCGATTATTCCAATAACGCTCATTATTCCGCAAACAAACACGTTCAACGAATATATTGTTACGTTCCTTGGTTCCTTCAATATTGAGATAGGGGAAAATATTTTTTTAATTTTCAGGGAAATAATTTATAAAGGGTTTTTCATTTTCATATTTCAACACATTTTTATTATTTAATGAATAGAATATTATGTACTCAGAGACTAAAGTGCATATTCAATCCCGTGGGCGAAGTTTATTTCCCGAGCCGAAGGAGAGGGAAATACTAATCACCTGAAGGATTGAACGCACTTTAGTCCTGCGGTATATACGCTATTTTTCGCACTCCCGTATCAAATGGAACCATATTAGTGTAAAAGAAATTAATCTTACAATTTGACAATACAAATGTCAAAAATTTTGTTCAAATTTAAACTCAACGCCTGCTCAAAATGTAGTGCAGATACTATATGATGTTATGGAAACATCTTGTTTATTTTTACTTTAGTCCCCCAGGGATTTTTTTCATATTTAATCCCTCTGCAACTGAATTAGAACTTTAGTCCCTGAAATGAGTGGTTAGAATCGCTCTTTAGTCTCGGGAGTGCAAAAATGTATTCATTGATATTAATAACAGAATTAAATAATTGAGATCACCACCACGGTTGCACTTGACGATGCCTAAGAGAAATCAAATTTGAATTGACCTTGATTATTGGTGCACACGAGCGACTTGAAATACCCCCCAGATAAAAAGTCTAGATGTGGTAAATCACACGTTCATGGCGGTCAATTCATATCGCCGTTTTGCAAAATTAGGCGTCCAGGGAACTTTACCCGCTAAACAATAATCATTTATTACGCTTTAACACGGGCCCACATTATATATTATCAAGTGCAGTAATGCAGAACCCGATATCAAAAACAGCGCATATTTACGTGGTTGCTATCTCGAGTATAACACAAACACAGTTTTGACAGATTGCAGTTATTGCCTTTGCATTAATTTACAAATAAATCATTTTTACATTCTGTCACTTTTAGGTAAGGAAGGTATTGTCTTTGATAAAAAAATTAGATGATGAGTTTTTAATCAATAAGCACGTTTTAGGATTCTTAGAATACGATTTTACTATTTTTACGATGTTGTGTGTGTGTGTGTGTGTGTGTGTGTGTGTGTGTGTGTGTGTGTGTGTGTGTGTGTGTGTGTGTGTGTGTGTGTGTGTGTGTGTGTGTGTGTGTGTGTGTGTGTGTGTGTGTGTGTGTGTGTGTGTGTGTGTGTGTGTGTGTGTGTGTGTGTGTGTGTGTGTGTGTGTGTGTGTGTGTGTGCGTGCGTGCGTGCGTGTGTGTGTTTGAGTGAGTGTGTAACAAAAATTTCGTCTACGATAACTCTAATACTACAATTTCAAAAATTATAATTCTTTCGTATTATTTTTCATTACATCCATATGAAGAGCTAGCCGATTAGATTTTGGTTATAATTGGTTAACTGGAAGTACACTCATTTGAAGATTTTAACAGTTTTTCTTGAAAAAGTATCATTTTTTCACATTTAATGTTATTATAAATATTAAAGAATATTTTATTCTCCATACGATTGACTGCATTTTATACTTTATATTAAATGGATATAGAGTTAAAAATTATAAAGAAATTAAATTTCATAAAGTAGTCAGCTATGGGATTTTATATTTTATATATATATATATATATATATATATATATATATATATATATATATATATATATAAAATAATTTGATGTAAAAATTCTCAGATCAAACTACTTCAAGGCAAGAAATTCAAATGTTTGTAATTGACACATAAATGTCACTGTCAAAAATATTTGTAGGCCACTGTCAAAAATATTTGTACATTATTATGAAGATTATGAAAAAGAAGTCAACAACGCAAAAGAATGTACGTAAAAAGAATATAAAAGGAATTTGCGAAAAAATGACAAATATAAAAAAAAGAAAAGGAAAGTAGAAAAAGAAAATTTCAGGATATTGAATAGAAAGAAAATGTATGTATTGTACATAATTTATATTAAAATATCCCATAGATTTTGCAAATATATGTGAGAATTATTTTGTAGTGAGACAAGAGTATATGTATTTTGTAATTAAAAATATTTTTCGTTTTATCAGATTTTTCATTAAAATTTTATTGACCAATACCGAGATCATTTTAATGCCACCTCGTATATCGTCTAGTGAAATACAGAAAGTTATTCCGTTTGTGCATCTTCGTGAATAAGACGTTCCCGTGCAAATCTTAATCCTTTGACACGCTGTGTCAAGTGTTACATAAAGTGTAGATTTCTATTCCCTGTGACGTATTGTGAAGTTAGCGTGGAACTGTTGTGAAACTATTGCGAATCGCACGTTGACGCCTTCTGCCTTCTCTGATATTGCTTTCAACTTATTCAACTATTTGTTCGCTCGCTTTTAACTTCAAACAAAACAATTTGTCTCTTCTCATTCCCTAAGATGTGACACATGAATTCTGAAATGAAATCCGAGACACAATTTGCCGCTGAAATGCTCATGCGAGCAGAGCGTCACAGAAATGTTTTTCGAGAACAGACTCAGGGCAAGAAGAAGCTACTTTGTTCTTTTATATGACGTATATTTTATCAAAATGGAAAATAAATATATATTTACGTATATAGAAATCAACCACTTTGCAGTTTTCAATTTAATTATTTTCTTTTTTTTAGAAACTAGACCATTTAATAGGCTTTAACATAAGCCTAAATTAACTAGAATTCCTTTTGTACCCCGAGGGGGGTCTCTGAAGCTGATGGCAATTCTACCGACTGATCCACTGTAACACGAGGGGGGGGGTCTCTGAAGCTGACTGATGCTAATTCTGCTTACTCCCAAACGATGATACACTTACTGACTGGTGGACGCTTTGATGGCTGGCGTCCACGGCTTGTGAGAAGGAAGAACACACAGACACTTCACTTTTTACACTTTACACTGATGAACACTACGGACATGAACACATACTTGTTGTTTTAATAACTAATACTTTTATATTTACACGGTTACATTATTATTAATTAATACTAAGCCTAACATACACAACTAACAAGTGTTACATTCCGTAACCCAGTTGGCGAGCGTCGCCCCAAAACTAAAGGACACTACATGTCCAAATCAAAACACGTCTTTCCGACGCCACGTACTAATTTCGACTCTCCCATGTTTATCCCATGGCTAACTAATACCATTGAATTTATAATACCCTTATAGGGGTATTATAAATTCAATGCTAATACCGACTGTCTTAAAACAAAAACGCTATCTCCAGGATAGGATTATCTTAGGGGAACGGGGTGCATAGGCTAGGGCACGTATACATAATAATTTCTAAAACCTAAGATCAACAAATAAATGTCGTGACTATCATATGATAAGAATTTCTAAACTGAATTTTGACTTAAATAGATAAACAGAGTTAAAATATGAATATTGGAACTATAATTTAGAAGAGTTTATAAAAAACTTATTTATCTGTTATTGCGCTTACCCTCGCCTTGTCACACTTTCATGTCTTAAACGAAAAGTTCTAAAAAGAAATACATGAAACAAATTAATATAACTTTAAGATTAACTTAGAAACTGATACAGCACTAAAATTCTGATGTGGCCAGCACATTATCTTCCATCAGTTCTATATATTTTGTAAAAATTTCACACAGAAAGTTCCTTGCAAAAGATTCTATACTAAAAATATAACTTGTATAAATTATTGGGTGTTATTTATTATTTAAAAAAGAAGAAATAAAAAATACTACTATTAAGAAACGTATAAATAAATGAAATTTACCTTTATTTTTAAGTCAACGCTTATTCCTTTTAGGGAATATAAAATTATTTGAAAAAATTGTAGTTGATTTTTGTATCACAACGGCAGCACTACTGAGAATGTTCATGTTTACATTGAATTTAAAATCGATCAAATATCGATCCTGTCCCTATCACTTGATTGTCAACTCATCTTATCCAGGCACGAGTGACTTGAATTAATATAAATAATTGTAAATATCAAAGTAGTTATCTATTATTGTTTAGTAAAAAATATATAGAACTGTCAATTTGCTGTCAATAAAATATATCAATATAATATATCGTTCTGGTTTATCTACATATTGTGCTAATTACAACAGTGTCTTCTGAGTTAAGTATTTGTCAGTTGTGTCTTGTGCTATAGAATTACTGCAGTGCCCAATTACTGGATAGGCTGACTAGGCTGCAGCTTAGGGCGCACAGATTTTGGGGGCGCACAATTTTCTCATTTTATTATAGTTTTTGGGGCTCTTTTATTTGGTTAGAGGTAAGACGAACTAAACCAAGCCCTGAGTATTATTGGTTTGTTTTAATAAGTATTTAACGATAATTCATCTGCATGTATTGTATACAGTAAGTTATGCAAGACGCATTGCGTTTTCTAGAATAAATTAGTACCCCATGTAAACGTAGTAATAAGTGACGTCATTATCTAGTAATATTTATTGATGACGTGCGTCTTCTGCTTGTTCATTTTTAGTATATTTCTTGTACATTACCTACCTTTCGGCAGTTGTATGTATTTTATAGGTACAAATGCCATTCAGAATATTTCTAGCAAAAATCCTATACAGGGTGTTATATTTTAATGGACCCAGCAAATATCTCGCTTATTTATTCAGTTAGCAATTTTTTTCATATAACATGATTTATACAGCAACATGTAAGCTACTTGATGACGGATGTAAATTCTTGATACCACTTCCGGTTTATGAGTAATTAATATCTACTTTGAAATTTCAAATGGAACATACTATATTTTTTTACAAATTTGAAAAGTGCATCAAATTTCCTTTAAAATAATGTAAAATAATCCATATGTTACATTATTAAAAATTAAAATGGCGGGCACTTTTTTATACATCTAATTGGAAAGAGAATAGTCAGCCATGACTGTGGCTTGTGTTCCTTATTCTTATTTTCTGTATTATTATGACAAAAAATATTATTTCGTTTAATAATAATAGTTACAATTGTTTTAGTTAATTGTTTTATTTCAAGCCACAGTCATGGCTCACTATTCTCTTTCCAATTAGGTGTATAAAAAAGTGCCCGCCATTTTAATTTTTAATAATGTAACATATGGATTATTTAACATGGTTGTAAAGCAAATTTGATGCACTTTTCAAATTTGTAAAAAAATATAGTATGTTCCATTTGAAATTTCAAAGTAGATATTAATTACTCATAAACCGGAAGTGGTATCAGGAATATACATCCGTCATCAAGTAGCATACATGTTCCTGTATAAATCATGTAATATGAAAAAAATTGCCTGCTTAATAAATAAGCGAGATATTTGCTGGGTCCATTAAAATATAACACCCTGTATATCCAGTAAAATTATAAGACACACATACTAAGTCAGTTGCAGTTGACACTGATATCTTTCAATCAGAATTTTCTTAACATATACTGTATCTGGTTAAGAATGCAGTGGTGTGAAAATAGGAGCAGTTTGATCTTGTTTTCTGATTAGATAATACCCTGATATTATTTTATTTAAAATACAATCTCTATGTTTTATGCAAAATCTTGGTGTATAAATGAAGTAATACGTCTTGGTTTTGAGTTAAAATTTAGTGTTATCTTTTGAGGCGTGTATAGTGTTTATTTATTCGTTTTCGGGAGTGCATCCGGCCAAATCAATTCGCCGTAAATTGCGGCGCTGGCTTCCTAGTTTCAGGCTGATAATTTAGGGCGCCGAGTTTTTCCACCGCGTCTCCGGAGACCATTGAGTAATTTGTTATCTTTAATTCCATGCAAATTTATCAAAACCTGTACTATTCATGCCCAAGATACTCATTATTAATTATTAACAACGATTCACTGAGATTTAACACCATATCTCATAAAGAAAATGAGAACATTTTTGAAGGATATTTATATGAGTTATTGCTTGGGAAAACATTGTAAGTAAAGTACTATTATGATGTACTTTCATTGTAGAAAGTGCGGATTAATTACTTTCTTTAAAATCAAGGCAAAAAACCGGTTTTTAAATAGGTTAACCGATAATATAAGTGTAAAAACAGAAATATATTAAAACAGTTTTTTGATTCTATTATAAAAAATCTGATGTGGACACCACACGACTTCCTTGTACGCAAGACTAATATGAAGTATAGACTCAATTATAAAATTGCACGTATTTGACGTAATTTGACATCTATTTTTTATTTCTTGTTATTTTTTGTCCTAATCCATAACAAGCTTCATTACAAAAACCAAAAAGTATGTAAGTAAATTTACATATATACAAAGGGCTAATTTAATAATACTTGATGTGATAGATGCAGAATTTAATTCTCTAAAACTCTTATTTGAAGCATTTATTTCTAAAATCAAAATGAAACCATTTTATTCATGAAAAACTGTTAACAACTTCAGGTAATATATCACTTCCGGTTAGCCTGTTTTAACCAAAATCTGCTATGTTATTCCAATTGACATGAAAGTCTTATATACCGAATTTTAAAAGATTTGGATTATATTTTTAAATAGTTTTTCATTAAAATCTATCGTAGGTTTCAAATACAGTACTATTTCTAGAAATTATGTAATGACCAAAAAGGGAGGTGCACAACTAGATGTTATATAAGACCTAAATACAAAATTTCAACTTTCTACGGCTTACCGTTTTTGAGTTATGCGAGATACGTACGTACGTACGTACAGACGTCACGACGAAATTAGAATGGATTCAGGGATGGCCAAAATGGATATTTCCGTTGAAATCTGGAAACCGAAATTTTTCGCGAATACAATACTTCCTTTATTTTGTACAAGGAAGTAAAAAATAAATGAATATTATTATACTGTACAAGTCTACATGATTTATAATTGGAAGTGTATTTAAATTATTCAAATAAAAACTGTTTGAGAATGAGAATTGCAGCACTGGACTGATAGCCGAGCCTCTGCTATTTGAATTTCTCTACTTCCATTGGTAATAGGCTCCTCCCCTAACTTGGTATTCGTTATATATTTATAGGCCGTCTTTGAGCCGCCAATTAAAATAATATATATGGAATTCATATGAGTGTAGAGCTGCTATAACAAAAACCTTCTTATTTCCGAAGTATTTCAATTATATCGTTTTATTTCTTTATTAATATTCATTATTAAACATACACTTTTAATATTTTTTTAAAATTTCATTTGCGCTGTAGTCCCCTATTATAAACAGTGTCAAATTTTTATTAATAAATTAAAAATTACAGAATTTCAAAAAAAGTTTCAAATGAAATGCCTACAATTTATAATTCTGAGTCTTTCTTTTCAAATAAATGTTTTTGAAAAGTATCTAGTTTAACCGGAAAATCAAAAACTTGTAAATTTTGTTGCAAAAACAGACCCCCACTGCAATCTTTCGGCAAAAATATTTACTATATAAGTGAGAAATTTTATAAAATATTAATAATTATTTTTATGTTTCATAACATTCAAAGACATTAAATATATTGTAGTTTATAATATTTTTTGATTATTTCATTTTTCTGTTTAGTAAAACCAAAAAATCAATACCGGTTCTGCCATCTCTAGGCAATATCTTAAACTAATATTATTATAAACAATTTAAAAAAATGAGTTTTAATATGTTTCATTATCTTTTTTAAATATATTCTTCACTTTTATGTGGTTTTATGCATTGAAAATGAATAATAACAAATATGTTGTAAATTGTTATAAACAATATTTATAACCTATAAATGTCAAATGACAGCTGACGGCGATAGTTAAACAATTGGACAACAAAACAGAAAACAAAACTATTTAGTCAGTTTTTGTTTTATCACAAAGTTATATTTGGTATGAAAACATTTGTTTAAACTTTAAGTATGCAAATAATTATGTTTCAGGTTATTATATCTGTTTTCAATAGTTGTGGATAACAAATAAACCGGTTTTTTTTAAGCGTGAACTAAGCTTGCTAAACCAGTTTGTGAAGGAAAAACCAGTTATTAGAAAAGGTTTCGAAAGAGAAAGAGGACAATGTTTAATAACTATTTTGTAAAGTTACAGGCAAGAATACTTCCATTTAGTAACAATATTCTTATTTTTGGTTCATCATGTAGACTTTTGCAAAAGTACCACACCATTTACTTATTATAACAATAGCAGATGTCTCAAAAGTGCTATACGACGCAGATATTTTTTTAAATTTGTCAAATTATAGACTATGACTATGAGAAGCATCAAAGAAGACAGAACACAAACAGATGTCATCAAAGAACAAAATATTGTGAAAGACCTTCAACATAGACTAGATAACTAATTTTAGCGTTAATTCATTAACTTTTAATGCAAATTTTGTGTTGAAAATTGTAAAAAGAAAAATATACCAAGTAGGTTTAAATTACTTTATAGATGTGGTTTCATTTGAAACCCTAGAGAAGAATAGAATTGTACGAAATATTCAGGTATGAAATTTTTGCATGAACCCATTTAAATACTGGACTAGACAAGCACAGAAATACATTACTATGTCTGGCTGAAAATAGATGGTCGACTAGGGTAACTGAATATCAAAACAGGGGTGCGTTTAAAATATTTTAAACATTTTTCGTTTATGTTGATTATAACAAAATATTTTGATCTTTAAACTATTTAGTTTGGCAATTCTATGAAATAGGATTATTTTTAATTTCCTCTAACAGTAATTCCGACTCGAGGGTTGCTTACATCTGATACGAACGAACTATAGTTTGCGGTATTAAATTTTTTAAATACAACCCTGAATCCTGTTGCTAAGGTCATTTTAAATGCCTCCTGGTATTGAGTACAATTCAAATCTTCTGTAACGGAATACAAAAGGGTCAGTTTCCTTTCAAATCAAATATAGAGAAATATTTCAAAAGAAACCACATCTATTAAATAATCTAAACGTTAACTTTTATTCGCTAGTCCTACTATATGTCAAATTAAATGTATAAAAGGTATTAGCAATTATTATATAGTTATAGTTTATACATTTGTAGGTACTTAGAATTTCTTCCTCAATCTGTTAATACATAACATTAATTTTTTATTAACATTTACTGAAGAAAAATGACAAAAATGTAGGTTGTCATAGTATTGTTATATAGAATAATTTTTATTTATTTTATATTATATGTTTATTTCCAGAAACTACATTATTAGTACAATATTTATAATAAGTTATTATTATTTATCTTTGTACACAATTAAATAATTTGTTCTGTACATCAAAATATGGTATTAAAATAAAAATGGATAAATGGTATAATATTATTATTTATTAAACTCCTAGATTTTATATAAAACTAATATTTATTTGAAAAATCATAGTATATTGTCAAATTTGTTGTTTGGTATTTAGGCGCCGGCGCTTACCATATTTTACATTCCGCAAATAATTTGTTGTACCAGACAATACGTATTCAGGAAATTTTTTGATTACCAATATGTGAGTACATCTTTTTTAAAAATGAAGCCTGATCATTTATTTTGTATATTTTATAAACCATTGTCTTATATATGTTGAATTACATATACGCATTAGTCAAAAGCACTGCTGAAAGATTTTTAAAAACAATAATTTTTAACTACGGTACTGGATTTGATGAAGGCCAAATTGTTAGAGAATTATTTGTCAAGTAGGTGTCGACCCCATGTGCAAAAGCGGTTGCAAATTAAACTAACTAGAAATAAAACAACATATTGAGAACAACTGTATATTTTAAAATAATTTTTATTGTATAAACATTTTTATTGAATACAATACGTATATGTATATTTAAAATATATGTGTTTAACGCTTAAAATGCTTAATAGAAATATAATATATTTTCAAACTTCGACAAAAATATTCAAGAGATGTCACTACGACCAAAACTCGGGTTTTTTGGAACATTTTCCACAATTTTAAAAAAGAAGTTAAAAAAATTAATTTCAAAAAAAATTATATTTAGTTATATTATTGTTAAAAATAAATTATCAGAATTTTTAATTACCTAATAAACAAAACAGTAATATGCAATTTATTTTGACGTTTAAATCAAAATGGACGTCGACGTCATATGTTTAAACATTTGAAACCGCGTCGGTTGCACAAACACAGTTTAAGGACCTTTTTAAGGACATTTACAGTGAAGATTATAGACAATCGTGATAAAATAATGATCCTCTAAAATGTATTTAGTGTTTTAGTTTATATTTAACATTGTTTGATTCATATAAACAATCATATAGTTGTTCTTATTGACATGTATTGATGGTAATCAGTGTTTTAAGTTATCTGGACAAAATTTCGGCTGTGTTTGTGTTTGTTAAGTGTGTGCAAGTGTACGGGGACAAAATTCCAGAGGTGCCTTGGATTCTTGGATATTTGGCCTCCTTTTCGCCTTCTAGATCCAAGGTAGGTGTCTCGATAGGTCTACTGTAAAGTAAGTAGGTCACTTAATTTTTGAGAAACTGAAAGAACTGAGATAAAAATTTTATAAGAAAAAGTTGTAGGGCTTTTAATTCCAGGCAGGGTTTATTTAAAACTTTTATCAAAATTTTGTCTTTTAAATCAACCCTAACTTTGATGGTTTCACATTAAATTAATTAATATTTTTTTGTAAGTTGTATAGTTTATTGTCTAAAGAATATTTTATAAAATACACAATATAGCAACCCCAAGGAACAATCCTAGCAAGTTGCTGTATTCGGCTAACACGTAGGACACTTTTAAATCAACCCTAAACTTGAGCTTGTCACATTAAATTAATTAATAATTTTTTGTAAGTTGTATAGTTTATTGTTTATTGTCTAATGAATATTTTATTAAATACTCAATATAGCAACCCCAAGGAACAATCCTAGCATGTTGACGTATCCGGCTAACCCGTAGGACACTTTTAAATCAACCCTAAATATGAGCCTGTCACATTAAATTAATTAATAATTTTTTGTAAGTTGTATAGTTTATTGTCTAATGAGTATTTTAATAAATACTCAATACAGCAACCCCAAGGAACAATCCTAGCATGTTGCCGTATCCGGCTAACCCGTAGGACACTTTTAAATAAACCCTAAATTTGAGCGTGTCACATTAAATTAATTAATAATTTTTTGTAAGTTGTCTAGTTTATTGTCTAATGAATATTTTATTAAATACTCTATATCAACCCCAAGAAACAATCTAATACGTTGCCGTATCCGGCTAACACGTAGGACACTTTTAAATCAACCCTAAACTTGAGCTTGTCACATTAAATTAATTAATAATTTTTTGTAAGTTGTATAGTTTATTGTCTAATGAATATTTTATTAAATACTCAATATGGCAACCCCAAGGATCAATCCTAGTACGTTGCCGTATCCGGCTAACCCGTAGGACACTTTTAAATCAACCCTAAATTTGAGCCTGTCACATTAAATCAATAAATAATTTTTTGTAACTTGTATAGTTTATTGTCTAATGAATATCTCATTAAATACTCAATATAGGAACCCTAAAGAACAATCCTAGTACGTTGCCGTATCCGGCTAACCTGTAGGACACTTTTAAATAAACCCTAAATTTGAGCCTGTTACATTAAATAAATTAATAATTGTTTGTAAGTTGTATAGTTTATTGTCTAATGAATATTTTATTAAATACACAATATAGCAACCCCAAGGAACAATTCTAGCACGTTGCCGTATCCGGCTAACCCGTAGGACACTTTTAAATCAACCCTAAATTTGAACCTGGCACATTAAATTAATTAATAATTTTTTGTAAGTTGTATAGTTTATTGTCTAATGAATATTTTATTAAATACTCAATATAACAACCCCAAGGAACAATCCTAGCACGTTGCCGTATCCGGCTAACCCGTAGGACACTTTTGAATCAACACTAAATTTGATGGTGTCACATTAAATTAATTAATAATTTTTTGTAAGTTGTATAGTTTATTGTCTAATGAATATTTTATTAAATACTCAATATAGTAACCCCAAAGAACAATCCTAGTACGTTGCCGTATCCGGCTAACACGTAGGACACTTTTAAATCAACCCTAAATTTGAACCTGTCACATTAAATTAATTAATAATTTTTTGTAAGTTGTATAGTTTATTGTCTAATGCATATTTTATTAAATACTCAATGTAGCACCCTTAAGGAACAATCCTAGTACGTTGCCGTATCCGGCTAACCCGTAGGACACTTTTGAATCAACACTAAATTTGATGGTGTCACATTAAATTAATTAATAATTTTTTGTAAGTTGTATAGTTTATTGTCTAATGAATATTTTATTAAATACTCAATATAGTAACCCCAAAGAACAATCCTAGTACGTTGCCGTATCCGGCTAACACGTAGGACACTTTTAAATCAACCCTAAATTTGAACCTGTCACATTAAATTAATTAATAATTTTTTGTAAGTTGTATAGTTTATTGTCTAATGCATATTTTATTAAATACTCAATGTAGCACCCTTAAGGAACAATCCTAGTACGTTGCCGTATCCGGCTAACCCGTAGGACACTTTTGAATCAACACTAAATTTGATGGTGTCACATTAAATTAATTAATAATTTTTTGTAAGTTGTATAGTTTATTGTCTAATGAATATTTTATTAAATACTCAATATAGTAACCCCAAAGAACAATCCTAGTACGTTGCCGTATCCGGCTAACACGTAGGACACTTTTAAATCAACCCTAAATTTGAACCTGTCACATTAAATTAATTAATAATTTTTTGTAAGTTGTATAGTTTATTGTCTAATGCATATTTTATTAAATACTCAATGTAGCACCCTTAAGGAACAATCCTAGTACGTTGCCGTATCCGGCTAACCCGTAGGACACTTTTGAATCAACACTAAATTTGATGGTGTCACATTAAATTAATTAATAATTTTTTGTAAGTTGTATAGTTTATTGTCTAATGAATATTTTATTAAATACTCAATATAGTAACCCCAAAGAACAATCCTAGTACGTTGCCGTATCCGGCTAACACGTAGGACACTTTTAAATCAACCCTAAATTTGAACCTGTCACATTAAATTAATTAATAATTTTTTGTAAGTTGTATAGTTTATTGTCTAATGCATATTTTATTAAATACTCAATGTAGCACCCTTAAGGAACAATCCTAGTACGTTGCCGTATCCGGCTAACCCGTAGGACACTTTTGAATCAACACTAAATTTGATGGTGTCACATTAAATTAATTAATAATTTTTTGTAAGTTGTATAGTTTATTGTCTAATGAATATTTTATTAAATACTCAATATAGTAACCCCAAAGAACAATCCTAGTACGTTGCCGTATCCGGCTAACACGTAGGACACTTTTAAATCAACCCTAAATTTGAACCTGTCACATTAAATTAATTAATAATTTTTTGTAAGTTGTATAGTTTATTGTCTAATGAATATTTTATTAAATACTCAATATAGTAACCCCAAAGAACAATCCTAGTACGTTGCCGTATCCGGCTAACACGTAGGACACTTTTAAATCAACCCTAAATTTGAACCTGTCACATTAAATTAATTAATAATTTTTTGTAAGTTGTATAGTTTATTGTCTAATGCATATTTTATTAAATACTCAATGTAGCACCCTTAAGGAACAATCCTAGTACGTTGCCGTATCCGGCTAACCCGTAGGACACTTTTGAATCAACACTAAATTTGATGGTGTCACATTAAATTAATTAATAATTTTTTGTAAGTTGTATAGTTTATTGTCTAATGAATATTTTATTAAATACTCAATATAGTAACCCCAAAGAACAATCCTAGTACGTTGCCGTATCCGGCTAACACGTAGGACACTTTTAAATCAACCCTAAATTTGAACCTGTCACATTAAATTAATTAATAATTTTTTGTAAGTTGTATAGTTTATTGTCTAATGAATATTTTATTAAATACTCAATATAGTAACCCCAAAGAACAATCCTAGTACGTTGCCGTATCCGGCTAACACGTAGGACACTTTTAAATCAACCCTAAATTTGAACCTGTCACATTAAATTAATTAATAATTTTTTGTAAGTTGTATAGTTTATTGTCTAATGCATATTTTATTAAATACTCAATGTAGCACCCTTAAGGAACAATCCTAGTACGTTGCCGTATCCGGCTAACCCGTAGGACACTTTTGAATCAACACTAAATTTGATGGTGTCACATTAAATTAATTAATAATTTTTTGTAAGTTGTATAGTTTATTGTCTAATGAATATTTTATTAAATACTCAATATAGTAACCCCAAAGAACAATCCTAGTACGTTGCCGTATCCGGCTAACACGTAGGACACTTTTAAATCAACCCTAAATTTGAACCTGTCACATTAAATTAATTAATATTTTTTTGTAAGTTGTATAGTTTATTGTCTAATGAATATTTTATTAAATACTCAATATAGTAACCCCAAAGAACAATCCTAGTACGTTGCCGTATCCGGCTAACACGTAGGACACTTTTAAATCAACCCTAAATTTGAACCTGTCACATTAAATTAATTAATAATTTTTTGTAAGTTGTATAGTTTATTGTCTAATGCATATTTTATTAAATACTCAATGTAGCACCCTTAAGGAACAATCCTAGTACGTTGCCGTATCCGGCTAACCCGTAGGACACTTTTGAATCAACACTAAATTTGATGGTGTCACATTAAATTAATTAATAATTTTTTGTAAGTTGTATAGTTTATTGTCTAATGAATATTTTATTAAATACTCAATATAGTAACCCCAAAGAACAATCCTAGTACGTTGCCGTATCCGGCTAACACGTAGGACACTTTTAAATCAACCCTAAATTTGAACCTGTCACATTAAATTAATTAATAATTTTTTGTAAGTTGTATAGTTTATTGTCTAATGCATATTTTATTAAATACTCAATGTAGCACCCTTAAGGAACAATCCTAGTACGTTGCCGTATCCGGCTAACCCGTAGGACACTTTTGAATCAACACTAAATTTGATGGTGTCACATTAAATTAATTAATAATTTTTTGTAAGTTGTATAGTTTATTGTCTAATGAATATTTTATTAAATACTCAATATAGTAACCCCAAAGAACAATCCTAGTACGTTGCCGTATCCGGCTAACACGTAGGACACTTTTAAATCAACCCTAAATTTGAACCTGTCACATTAAATTAATTAATAATTTTTTGTAAGTTGTATAGTTTATTGTCTAATGCATATTTTATTAAATACTCAATGTAGCACCCTTAAGGAACAATCCTAGTACGTTGCCGTATCCGGCTAACCCGTAGGACACTTTTGAATCAACACTAAATTTGATGGTGTCACATTAAATTAATTAATAATTTTTTGTAAGTTGTATAGTTTATTGTCTAATGAATATTTTATTAAATACTCAATATAGTAACCCCAAAGAACAATCCTAGTACGTTGCCGTATCCGGCTAACACGTAGGACACTTTTAAATCAACCCTAAATTTGAACCTGCCACATTAAATTAATTAATAATTTTTTGTAAGTTGTATAGTTTATTGTCTAATGAATATTTTATTAAATACTCAATATAACAACCCCAAGGAACAATTCTAGCACGTTGCCGTATACGCCTAACCCTAAATTTGAGCCTGTCACATTAAATTAATTAATAATTTTTTGTAAGTTGTATAGTTTATTATCTAATAAACATTTTATTAAATACTCAATATACCAACCCCAAGAAACAATCCTAGTACGTTGCCGTATCCGGCTAACCCGTAGGATACTTTTAAATCAACCCTAAATTTGAGCCTGTCACATTAAATTAATGAATATTTTTTTGTAAGTTGTATAGTTTATTGTCTAATGAATATCTCATTAAATACTCAATGTAACAACCCCAAGGCACAATCCTAGTACTTTGCCGTATCCGGCTAACCCTAAATTTGAGCGTGTCACATTAAACATGCCAGTACGGTAATAATATTACCGTACAGGTAGTTATTACTTAGTTACCAACCTATTCTTGTAATTTGTCCTAGTAATTTATATAACACCACCACAGGCTTAATATTCTGAAACCGGTAAGTGAAATAACAAATTGAATTCAACTGTAGTAAGAGCTATTGAACCAAAAAACAAATTGAAAATGTCATTATGTACATAAGAAAATTGAATATCCTTTATCTCTGCCTTCACATACAAATATCTGTTGTAATTCATCCTTTCTTGTCTCGTCTCTTGTTTTCTTCTGTCTTTGGCTGTCCCTACAAAGAAATCAGAATGCTGACAAGTATTTAAGTTGTCTGAGCCCGTCCAAGTCCGGTGGCTTTGCTCCCAGCGTCCGGGAATATCACGTGACAAGGTCGAGTTGTGACTTGTTCAGACGTGTGTCCCCCCGAGTCGCCCTATCCGGTTCCGGTTGCCCCCCAGGGACCCGGAAACCACTGGATGACATGTTTGTTCCGATCCACCACGAATATATTTATTTATTTGCAAGCAACCGAAAAGTAATGGAAAGAATAAATATGTTGGAGGAGATTAGAAAGTAAATCGCAAATAAATATATCAACACGGGGATTTTACCATGGGATTACAATGATGATATATTTTAACCAATGAAGGTAATATTAATTAAATTTACATGGATTCTATACAGACTACAATATATATCGTCTCAATAATACGAATTCACATGACTCATTTTTTATCGTTTTGAAGGAGACCGTTTTAAAGTTCCACACATGATTTGAATGAATTGTTATAGAAAATTTAATAGGGCATTCCACCATTTTTACTTCCTTGTACAAAGTAAAGGAAGTATTGTATTCGCGAAAAATTTCGGTTTCCAGATTTCAACGGAAGTATCCATTTTGGCCATCCCTGAATCCATTCTGACTAATTTCGTCGTGACGTCTATACGTACGTCCGTATCTCGCATAACTCAAAAACGGTAAGCCGTAGAAAGTTGAAATTTTGTATTTAGGACTTCTATAACATCTAGTTGTGCACCTCCCTTTTTGGTCATTACATAATTTCCAGAAATGGTACTTTATTTGAAGCCTATAATAGATTTTAATGAAAAACTATATTAAAATATAATCAAAAACTTTTCAAATTTAGTATGTAAGACTTTTATATCAATTGGAATAACATAGCAGATTTTGGTTAAAACAGGCTAACCGGAAGTGATATATTACCTGAAGTTGTTAACAATTTTTCTTGAATAAATTGGTTTCATCTTAATTTTAGAAATAAATGCTTCAAATAAGAGTTTTAGAGAATTAAATTCTACGTCTAGCACATCAAGTATTATTAAATTAGCCCTTTGTATAAGCAAGATATGTAAATTTAAAACATATACTTTTTGGTTTTTGTAATGAAGCTTGCTATGGATTAGGACAAAAAATAACAAAAAAATAGATGTTAATGTGAAATTACGTCAAATACGTGCAATTTTGTAATTGAGTCTATACTTTATATTAGTCTTGCGTACAAGGAAGTCGAGTGGTGTCCACATCAGATTTTTAAATATAATTTCATATAAATGTATAAGTAAAACTAAGACTGTCGGTGAAAATTCGGTGAAAAAATTCCTATTAATAAGCGAGTTATAAGTCCCCCGAAATTTGAAAATATAGATGTTAGGTCACGAATATATTATATTATATATATATATATATATATATATATATATCAAACTGTTTTCTTCGTGGACCTTTGAGAACTGCTTCCGGTCGCCTGAACCTTTTGTGTTTATTGTTATTATGCGGTCGAACATTCTAGAGCTCTCTGGAAGTTAATGGCAGCTGTATAAAAGGGACGCAACTATGCTCGGGAGTTAGTTACATGAAAAGACATATAGAGACATTCACATAGAGTGTTAGTGAAGCACAGCAGTATCGTGGTGAGCGTATGCAGTATAGTGTCAAGTGGAGGACTCGGGAAGTTACTGGTTCACTGGAATAGCTGTGGATGTGAATACTCGGTAGTGTTGACGAGTATTGCGAAGCTATAGTGTACAAGGCCAGTAACGGCGAGTCGGGAAGTTACTGGTATACCGGGATAACTGTGGAAGTGAATACTCTGTAGTATTGAAGAGTATTGGGAAGCTAGGTATACAGGGACAGTAACGGCAAGTGGAAGTGGATACTCGGCAGTGGTGTTGATGAAGCATTGTGGCATACGGACAGTCGGTGATACTGAGTCTGTGATAGTGAAGTGAAAAGTGTGACTTCTGTCCGAGCAGTTGAATATACAGACACTGACACTGTTGAGTCAGTTGAGTATATACACACTGTGTAGGTCGGTAGGCGGTCTGTTAATTGATTAAATAAATAAACAGTAACATAAATAGTCGAAATAAATAATTAGTAAGATCGTATAAATAAATAGTGTTAGTGTTATTTAGTTAATTATAGTTTTAGTCTTAATTAGTTTTTTTTAATAATTGTTTAATACTATTAATAATCATTTTCATTATAGTTTAATAAACACTTATTTTAATTAATAATAATTGTCTAATATTTACACTTCACCCAAATAAATAAAAACGTTACAATATATTTATTTGCATATCTTCATTTCACTTTGTTCGTTTCTTTTCTATCTCCGTCGTCTTATTCTCAATCCGTATAATTTTTATTCTCCCTGGGAGGTAAGAAATAATAAAGCAAGTTCCTGGCATCGTTAAACTTTTTAACAATATTAGCAAACTTAGAGTGAGTCCTGAGTCCTGGTCGGTCAGTAGCGAGCACATAAACACGATTACCGTCCCTCATCTTTATTCATTAGCAGGAGACTTTGCAGGAGCAGCAGGGCGCTGCAGGAGCAGGAATAAGTGCGCCAGGCTAGGGACCTGTAAACTCCGTTGCTTCTGTTTGCGATAAGACTAAGATTCAAATGTAAACTAAACGCTACAAACAGGTCACTTGATACTATGATTCGGTTCGGGTCGGGGAGGATATTTACTGGAAATATTAGAGCGATGTAGTTTCTAAATCAGATTGTGAGGTGTTTTACATTTGTTGTTTGTCACTCACTTTAGTTGAAGATCATTTTTAAAAAATCTGATGTGGCCAGCATATTACCTTCCCTCAGTTCTATGTATTTTGTACAAATTTCATACAGAAAGCAAAAGATCATATATTTCCAGTAAAATTATAAGACAAACACACTATGTCAACACAGAAAGTTCCTTGCAAAAGATAATAAATTTCTTGTAAGTACATTACCTTTCGACAGTTGTATGTATTTTATACAAATTCCATGCATAAAGTTTCGAGCAAAAGGATCCTATATTTCGAGTAAAATTATAACACAAATATATTAATTGCACTTGACACTGACATCTTTCAATCAGAATTTTCTTAATAGATGTTTCTACCATAGCTGGTTAATTTATGAAATTTAAATTCTTTATAATTTTATAACTCTCTATCCATTTAATATGAAGTATAAAATGCAGTCAAATTGTATAGAGAATACAATGTTCTTCAATATTTATAATAATAATTAAATGTGAAAAAATGATATTTAACATCATTTTTTCAAGAAAAACTGTTAAAATCTTCAAATGAGGGTACTTCCGGTTGACCAATTATAACCAAAATCTAATCAGCTCTTCATATGGATGCAGCGAAGAGGAATACGAAAGAATTATAATTTATGGAATTGTGGTATTAGAGTTATCGTAGACGAAAATTTTACCTAAAGGTGACGGAAGGTAAAAAAATGGCACGCAAGTAGCCCATTCAACCAAAAATTTCCCTTAGAAACTAAAAATAGTAGAGAATCCCATTCAATATTTTTTATGTGTAATCAAAATCCCATAATATCTTCTTATCTTATGAGGAAGTTTTCCGTGCCGTGCACTGAGTGCATTATTCAGTTTGGAAGTGAGGACCAAGCCATCAAACTTGTTTGACTGGCAATCTCAACTGATGGCCTCTGCGTCTTCGACTTAGAACTGGGATGGCGCGGTTCGAATTTAAAATAAAGTCTTACAACTTCACTCACAACTTTACGTGATAAAAATCGTAAATTCAGCAATGAGACTAAAACTGGCGGTTACATTTACACGCCTTTCATGCAGAATCAAAGCGCGGAGTGTAGCGACCGAGATTAGCAATGATATAGGTATTTTCTGTTTTCGATATTACAAGAAAAGTTTACTCTAGTTATTTCAAACAATCGGATAGAGAAATGGCATCATTGCAAAAGTTGATAGCAGTGCCTAATATTAATAGATAAAATATAAAATCGCATGTATAAATGGAGGAGCAGAATATAGATTCATGGTGTTGCTCATATTCAGAGTAAAAAATCTGGTGTGGCCAACACAATGCCTCTCACCATTTACAGCCCGAGTCACAAAAAAGATTATTTTTGGATTACTGTAATTTTGACAATTTATTTCTTAAAATATAGTCTAATCTAATCCAAGTAACTACCTTTTTTTAAACCCCTCAACAGGATCACAGAGTGGGTTCACATTCACACACATCCATGCCTTAATGGGATTCGAACCCAGAGCCCTGAGGGCACACATGACTTGAGGCGTTGCTCTAACTATTGAGCCACTGGAGCTATAATAAAATGAAGATTAAATTTTAAATACCGGGATAGAATAGGGCGCGAGCAGACACGTGACTCGGGCGTCTTTGACGTACTTGGAGTCATTATTTTGATATTGATTGCTAAAATATTATTAATGTACAATTTTCAGGCAGTAAAACACATGAAATTAATAATAATAACTTCTCAACAGTTCAAAATTAAAATAAATCAAAACATTAGTCTTGTCAAAGTGACATTGTTCTTGTCAAAATGACAAGCGCACACAAATCAGCTGATTCCTAGCACGTCAATGACGCTCGAGTCACGTGTCTGCTCGCGCCCTATAGAAATCACTAATCCAAAAATGAGGATTAGTTTAGCTTAAACATTACATGTGCTGGAAACTGTATTGAATTCCTTTTCTATTGTTCTATTTACTTTTTTCTTTTTAAAACATTACTAATATTATTTTGAAATGATTAGTTCTTTGATAGTGGCATTTATCTGTCAGTGACATACATTTGAATAACTGCGTTTTGTTTGTTTAAAGGGTAGACTCTGGGATTTAAATTATAGATAATTTTATAAATTTATCCATAAAATATATAGAAAAAATATTAATGCAAATCTATAGAAAATTGAATAATCATTAATTTTTATAATAACATTAATCTCGAAAAAATATCATTTAAAGGTATTTTTCGAAGAAAAACTATTTTGAGCTTCTAGGAAAGTGCCATTTCCGGTTATCCGATTTTCACCAAAATCTAATGGGCTCTTTCCATTACAGAAAAAGTTTGAAATACAAGGCTTCAAAATTTTCTGAATGATAGTATTTGAGTTAGAGTGGAGGATCCACACACAAATACACATAGACATCATTGTGAAAATGTTAAAATTGAATTCTAAGGACCTTAAAACGTGGTCATTTGCCAAAATCTCGATATGCGATTTTTAGCATGATCCCTGTACCTCCCTTACCAAGGGTAGCGGGAGGTAATAAAAAACGTTACAATACAAAAACCCCATCGTGATAAACGCTAACTACGGTGTCTCTTCATATAGGTAATAGTGTGGCAATATTTTTATGTTGCGCTATAATGAATAACGCGTAAAAGATAAATGAAATTTAAAATTGGGCCTTTGAGGCCCAATGGCAGTTGTGGGGTTAAAAAAATCTTTGGCGGATTGATTTAATACTCCAGCACATTTTGAAGCGAAGCAGATTTTGCATGTATGATCTATTTAAACTATTATTCACGAAAGATGACTATTCAAGGTCATTTGTGAGCCGTCTGATATAATATTACTTGCAGATAACTTCATTACATTTCGTTTGCATAGGCGTGCAACAGGAAATATTTATGGAAACATTTTAACTGAAAAAATCTGATGTGGCCAGCACATTACCTTCCGTCAGTTCTATGTATTTTGTACAAATTTCATACGGAAAGTTCCTTGTTAAATTAAATACATATTCTATTTCTTGTACATTACCTTCCGGCAGTTGCATGTATTTTATGCAAATTTCATACAGAAAATTATTATTTTGTGACGTTTTCTATATACAGTGTAATGTATCTGCAGAAATAAAAGATTTATTATTATTATTATTTCTTGTACATTACCTTAAAGCAGTTGTATGTATTTTATACAAATTCCATACAGAAAGCAAAAAATCCTATATTTCCAGTAAAATTATAAGACAGACACACTATGTCAATTTCACTTGACACTGACATCTTTCAATCAGAATTTTCTTAATATAGTAGCTGTTTCCACAGCTATGGCTACTTTATGAAATTTAATTTCTTTATAATTTTTTAACTCTATATCCATTTAATATTAAGTATAAAATGCAGTCAAATCGTATAGAGAATAAAATATTCTTTAATATTTATAATAACATCAAATGTGAAAAAATTATATTTAACATAGTTTTTTCAAGAAAAACTGTTAAAATCTTCAAATGATGGCACTTCCGGTTGTCCAATTCTAACCAAAATCTAATCAGCTCTTCACATGGATGTAACGAAGAGAAATACGAAAGAATTATAATTTTTAGAATTGTAGTATGGAAGTTATCGTAGACGAAAATTTTGTTACATACACACACACGGACACACATACATACACACACACACACACACACACACACACACACACACACACACACACACACACACACACACACACACACACACACACACACACACACACACACACACACACACACACACACACACACACACACACACACACACACACACACACACACACACACATACAGACATCATCGTAAAAATAGTAAAATCGTATTGTAGGGACCCTAAAACGTGCTTATTCATCAAAAACTCACCACCGAATTTTTTGACCAAAGACAATACCTTCCTTACCTAAAGGTGACGGAAGGTAAAAATGAGAGTAATTTATTTGAAAATTATGTTTCTTTGTAAAAAATGCCTTTTTGAAAGATTTATGTTCTTCACTTATGTTTTTGCAAAATACAAAAACATAGACTTAACTTATAAACCAAAGAATAATAATTTGATTTAAACGTCAACGCACTGGGTAAATATTAGCACAAAGGGCAGTGTAGTAGATAATTAGTTATCTGTAATTCTACGACATACGTCATTATTATTTATAGTGTGTTAGAAAGTAATGCCACTATATTCGTATATCTGTCACACCATATAAATTAAATAGACATAGGTCAAATAATCTTTCTCTTTCTAATACAAAATGTTGCTAAGCTACTGCTGTAAAGTGATGTGTATTCTTTCTTCGAACAAATGACCTTGAATAGTCATCTTTCGTGAATAATAGCATATTCCGTAGATTTAACTCTCTCTTGGATTTTCTAGTTGGGTCTATCTCTTTATTCTGTGCTATTCTGAGTATTATTGAGAATTGCCACATGACCAGATGAAGGGTTATTGAATCTTGTAAGATTTGCTGCGCTGTTGTCCCGATTCTCCCGCGTTCGAGTGGAACGATCGGGTAATGCCCGAGAGGTAATTCCTACCACCAATACGACGATTCGACAAGACGTATTGAAAGTGCCGCATTTCTAAGACTTACGCTCATTGGATCAACTTGCAAAGAGATATCAAAGTTGGCGAGATAGAGATTTTACAACGGAATGGAGATTACGGTAATGAACTGAATTTATTTTATGAAGGTATTTAGTGGAAAATATGAGAACTTCATTAAAGCTTTATAGGCGATTTTATACCAATAAAGTTTTCCGATAGTTATTACACATTTTCATTTAGTATTACTATATCCAGCAGGGTCAGTGGCGTAACTAACGGTGTCTCAAGGGGCCCTATTAGCGGGCAGGCTCGGACACACGTCGAAAAATATTTTACATTTATGTCGACGTTTGACACAGCTTGAACAACATGACAATTTTTAGATTTTGAAGATACATATCCAACATGAAATTGGATAATATACCTCTCCCTGTCTGTCTGTCTGCATAATCTAATATTTAACTATCTTTATTTAGTCGATACGAATTTAAATAAATATATCATCACGGCATATTACCCATTGCTGGGTGTGCCAATCCGCTTTTATGCAGATATCGGTAATGATGAAGACATATTTGTACCATGCGGGCGTTTACCAGGCGTCACCTCACGGGCACTCATTGTTGGCGTGGAGAGTGCACCACAGGGGTCAATTTCGTGCAATTTAAAATTCGAAATATTTGGCGTCGCTTGAATTGTCAAAATAGACGTAGTCTATAACACCATTATTAAAAAGTGACAGACCATCGACATTTTTGACATATGTCAAAACATTTCTTCGATCTCCATATCATCCAATGGACCTTTCCAATTTAAAGAGATAGAAGATATGCGCAATGGGGATCTGCACATAGTAAGAACAACTGAGATCTATGACGTTTGATTCTAAAAAAATTAGACGTAAAATGTAAGATAACTTTAAAAAATCTTATCGAAATAAGTTACAAAAGCTTTTATTGAAGGTAAAATGTCTAACGATGCAAATTTTCACTGAGAATACAGGTATTTTAATGACTGCAATATTTTTGACGTTTCGTTTGACAGCCCAACTGGCAGTTGTTCGCGCCATTTTCTTACTATTTGCAGCGATAGAAAGAGATAGCCCTTAAATTGGTAAGGTCCATTGATCCCACAAAAACATTAATGTTGTCAACTTAAATATAAAGATATCTGATGTGGCCAGCACATTACCTTCCGTCACTTCTGTGTATTTTGTACAAATTCCATATAGAAAGTTCCTTGCAAAAGATTCTATATTTCTTGTACATTACCTGTCAGCAATTGTATGTATTTTATTCAAATTCCTTACAGAAAGTTTCTAGCAAAAGATCCCATATTTCCAGTAAAATTATAACATAAATATACTACGAATATGTCAATAGACCTTTTCAATTTAAAGAGATGGAAGATATGCGCATAGTTTGTTTCTAAAAAATTAGATCTTTAATGTGAGAAATATGTCAGAAAATCGAAATAAGTTAGAAAAGCTTTTATTGAAGTTAAAATGTCTAGCGATGCAAATTTTCACCGAGAATAAAGCTATTTTCATGACTGCAATATTTTTGACGTTTCGTTTGACAGCCCAACTGGCAGTTGTTCGCGCCATTTTCTTACTATTTGCAGCGATAGAAAGAGATAGTCGTTGAATTGAAAAGGTCTATAGGGCGCGAGCAGACACGTGACTCGAGCAGCCTTCAAGTGCTTAGAATCAGCTGATATGAGTGCGCGTGTCATTTTGACAAGAACAATGTCATTTTAACAATACCAATGTTTTGACTTATTTTAATTTTGAACTGTTCAAATGTTACTATTTTTAAGGTTGAAATTTATTAAATATTAACAATTTAGCAGTTCAAAATCAAAATAAGTCAAAATATTTGTCTTGTCAAATTGACGTTGTTCTTGTCAAAGTGACACGCGCACACAAATCAGCTGATTCCAAGCACTTCAAGGTTGCTCGAGTCACGTGTCTGCTCGCGCCCTATTGCATTTGACACTGATATCTTTCAATCAGAATTTTTTTAATATAGTAGCTTATTTAATTTCTTTATAATTCTTTAACTCTATACCCATTTAATATAAAGTATAAAATGCAGTCAAATCGTATAGAGAATACAATATTCTTTAGTTATTTATAATAACATTAAATGTGAAAAAATAATAATTAAGACTGATTTTTCAAGAAAAACTGTGAAAATCTTCAAATGAGGATACTTCCGATTGACCAATTATAACAAAATCAAAACAGCTCTTCATATGGATGTAACAAAGAGGAATACGAAAGAATTATAATTTTTAGAATTGTAGTGTTGGAGTTATCGACGGAGAAAAAAATCGTCACACACACATATACACATATAATACACACACACATACAGACATCATTGCAAGAATAGTGATATCGTATTTCAAAGTTCTAAATCGTGCTCATTCAATAAAAACTCACAACCGAATTTTTTACCAGAGACAGTAGGTAAAGGTGACGGAAGGTAAAAAATGGCGGTTAGGGAAATTTAAATCCGGCTTACCCGAAAAATTGGATGAAAAGAGCCAGGGTATGCCAACACAGCCGCGGCGTCCATTTGACCGACATCATATTTTATAATTAATCTCAACTTGTCTACTTTTTAAATCAATAAAAATTACTCAAATAAATAATTTATTGTGTTTGGTTCACCCTACATCTGCCGTTAAGCTTATCCCAAATTGGGTAAAATAATGATGCCGTATTTATTTATTCAAATAATCCCATAATGTACACTTTTTGCTTCTCCTAGTTTCTTATTCTTCCACTCTTTTGCTTGTTGTTTGGAGAGGCAGCTCATTACGTCTTTCCCCTCCGGGGTGCGACAAACCACAGTTATTTCCCCCCCAGGACCAAGAGGATGAAACACTTGCCTAGATTTCCCCACGACGAGTTCAGACCTGCGTCTTAGGGTTACCAGGGGTGACTTGCTTATCTTGTATGATGATAAACATCCCAAGAATTAAATAAACCAAGGGTTAAGTATATAAAGTGATAAATATGATAATTGTTTAGTTAAGTATGACAAGTAAATTATTTTAAATTTGGGGAGAATGTAATGAAGTCGTTCTAATTTAAACTGAATATGAGAAAGTTAAATTTGATGGTTCAAAAACTAATGGAGTGTTGTACCAATCACGGTAAATGTATAATTTTATTAATTTTTAGTTTTAATATTTACGGATTGACTGTACGGTACAAAATCTGATGTGGCCAGCACATTAACCTCTCGCCAGATATTTTTATTTTCTTTATATTCGTCATTTTTTCGCCAATTCCTTTTATATTCTTTTTTACTTATATTATTTTGCGTTGTTGACTTTTTTTGGTTTTCATAATGATGTACAAATATTTTTCTGACAGTGGCATGCAAAAATTTTTGACAGTGACATTTATGTGTCACTTACAAACATTTGAATTTCTTGCCTTGAAGTAGTTTGATCTGAGATTTATTACATCAAATTATTTTATATGCATTTCTTTGGCTCTAAATCTAAAGAAGATAATGAATTTATATTTATCGAATAAAGAATTTAACGTTCTTTAATATAAGTATTTACATAAATTTTCGATAAATAATGTTGAGATGATGTATTTCTTGTAACTACTACTTCCGGTTGTCCAATTGTTACCAAAACTTAATCAACTATTCTCATTATTGTTAGATTGAGGAATCCGTAGTTAAAAATGTATTGTTTTTAGTAGTTGAGAAATCGTTGATCCAACATCTACACACACACACACGGACATCATCGTAAAAATTTTATAATCGGATTCTAGGGACCTTAAAACGAGCTTATTCACTAAAATCTGGATATCTGATTTTTAGCATGAATTCAATACCTCTCTTAGCGAGAGGTAAAAATATTCTTACCTTACACATACACTTAAAAACGAAAAAAATATACGTCTTTTCATATTGGGGCTTTAGCGGGCGCGTAAATAAGGGGGGGGTATAAAGGGGGGTAATTACTTCTCCCATAAGCCATGACTTGATATAAAATCTGATTTAAACACCACACGACTTCCTTCAACGCGAGACCAACATGAAGAATAGACCCAATTATAAAATTGCACATATTTGACGTAATAGACCTTTTCAATTTAACGGCTATCTCTTTCTGTCGCTGCAAATAGTAAGTAAAATGGCGCCAACAATTGCCAGTTGGGGTGTCAAACGAAACGTCAAAAATATTGCAGTCATTAATATCCATGTGTTCTCGGTGAAAATTTGCATCGTTAGACATTTTAGTTCTAATAAAAGCTTTTGTAACTTCTTTCGAGACGTTTTTTAAAGTTGTCAAAGATTTGTTTCACATTTTACGTCAATTTTTTTTAAAAGCAAACGCCATAGACCTAAGTTATTCTTATTTTACGCAGATCCCCATTGCGCATATCTTCTATCTCTTTAAAATGAAAAGGTCTATTTGACATTAGCATTAATTTTTTTATTTAAAAACATGCAGCTTTACATCTGAACCCCTACCCCCCCCCCCCCGCTAATACGGGCCAAGTCTAACTTCGCCCGTGGATTCAGTACTACGGGGTAGTCAGCTCAGCCAGAGTGTCAAGTCAAGAGTGTGCAAATTGCAAATTTGGTTACAGATAAAATAAAAATTTTGGGTACTGTCAATACCTTCTGTAAGAATGTCTTCCTGTCTCTTCCTTACAAATCGGTCGTATTTTCATTAATTTTAACTGTTTTGCATTATTTTATCGTTTAAGTCTTATCAATCATAGTTTAAATTGTTTTCCGGTGACACTTGGCTCCGTTATTCCGTTAATCAGTGCAAATGCAAACAAGCAGCGTCTTCCACGGCAATTATAAAGTAATGCGTACACTATATTGTGTCTGTGTGCCCGTGCGCCATGTAGTCTAACGCAGCTTGTGGGGTACGGCATACATCAAGCTCATTAATTATTAATTATACTTGTCATTCAAGTGCAGGATTCCGCCTTCACGTTGCTCCATAAATTATGAAACTCTAATGCAGGGCACACAAAACACGTAAACATAGCAGAGCGTCGTATCAATACCACAGGGAGATAAAATTAGCGTAGAGCGTCAATTTAATAAATATATCATCATTATCTTCAAGAAATGAAAGTGATATTTGGCATGTATTGCATATATTTTCCAAATATACTACGGAGTCCATTCATTAGAGAAACTAGTCAGGAGTGTAGATTTGGGAACCCTAAAGGCCGTTGCGCACTTGAGCGAAGCGCAGCGCGGCGCAGCGAAGAGCGGCAAAGAGTCATTTTTAGAACCAACGCGCACTTGCGAGCAGTTTTCAACGAGAAACCTCCGCGTTTGCTTCAAAAGATGGACAGCTCGGAGGAAACGCAACAGCGCAGGCACTATCAATACGAGACAAATTTATAAATTATTTTGTTTCACCCGTAGGTTCAGTGCAGTGGCAAAATTCCATGGTACAGAGAGACCGAAAAAATGTTTTTTGTTTTAAGTAGTAGTACATATTCAGTTGTCATATCCATATCTATTGGATCAAATATTTAATGAATTGCTTAAAATTCACCATTTTGTAATGTACACTGTTATATTTACAATTAATAAACTTAATATACATAGCATATCATATCGGTTATATTCATTTCTTCTGCTACTTCTAACTAGCAGTTGTCTTTCAATGTCTGATTAAAATACTCGACACATCCTATATCGTACAGATCTTTATATTTTGAAACCAGAAGAACTAATTTCTCTTCTGTGTTTGACATTTTCATAGAACATATACGTATTGTTTGATATGAAACGTGTGAAATTTAATTCTAAACCGGCTATTTCCAATGTGTCTCGGGCGTATTCGTTCTGATTTAGGTAGCTGCGCTGCGCTGCGCTATCGCACACTTCAGCTCAGCGAAGCGAAGAGCAGAGAAGAGCAGAGAAAAATATTCTCCCCGAAGTATTCCGGCAAGTCGCTTCGCTGCTCTGCTCTTCGCTTCGCCAAAGTGCGCGTATACACATAATAATATATTGAATGGAAAAACGGCTCTTCACCGCGCTTAGTTTCGCCTCGCCCAAGTGCGCGACGGCCTTTAAGGTGCATTCACAAATGAAAATTAGGTTTATTCATAAATGTAAGCTTAAATTATCTGAAAATTAGTTTTGATGTGTACAGACATCTGTGTAAATGCTTCAAAAACAAGATTAAAATATCCAGTGCCGGCCCGAGACTTTTGAGCGCTTCAGGCGAAAATTGTACATTGCGCCCCTCATTTGTAACAATTTTGTTTAGATTCAAAAATTAGAAAAGAGGCAATTTGTGTCCATAACTCGCGAACAATCACAGAATCTTGTGAATGAAATTTTTTTGAAAATATTTTGGATATTTAAAATTCAGAGATTTTTTTCTTTTGGGTTCTGCAGAGTCGCTTTATTTTTGTCTAATATCATATACAGGATAAGTCATGGGAGAGTTACTTTCAAAGTCCGTTTGTGTGCAACCCGAAATACAATTTACAACAGCGTCTAGCTTCCGCTCTTAAAAAAATGGAATATTTATTTCAAAATTGCTTTGCCTGTCTAGTAATGGTTCTGTCATTTTGACATTAAACAATTAAATATGGTGTGTTCTCATTAGAATTTTGGGTTGCAAACAAACGGAATTTCAAAACAACTCTTCCGTGACTAACCCTGTATATAGGGAAAGAAAAAATATTTCTCAGTGTAGGTATAAGTCTCGGTATAAATACTTTTCGTTATTTTGCAATTCGGAAAATCTAATTTAACTCTTTGACGGTTCATCCTAGGTAAAAAATAAAAAAATCTTGTTTTGTATAAAATTTCGATACGGATCACCGTTTTCAAGAAAAATGTCATAAACCAAAATATGTCGATTTTTTTAAATTGGCGAGGGGTTGTTGCATTAGTATATTTTTCTGTACAAGATTCCATATAAAAGCTTTTGAAGCAAATTTTTTTGATGTTGGGGGTATTTTTCAGTAACTTTCCTGAACAACAATTTTCTTCAACATTTGATATGACAATGTTTTTAATTGATATAATCGCCAATAAATTTAACTTTTCTTCTTTCTTAGTATAACGTAAAAAAATATAAATAGGATTTCATTAATATAAATTTGCTGCAACTGGAATTGTCAGCATTATGATTAAACCTACACAGTGGACGAGTCAATAAACTTATAATTTTATTTCTAATTTATTTTGCAAAAAATAGTCTCAAAAAATGTTGCCCTAAAACCAATTTCGCCACAGGCGGTCGCCTGGTTTGCCTGTAGCTTGAGCCGGCCCTGAAAATATCGGTAGAGCAGTACTCAACAAGACACCTGTGCGCCGTGAAACTGTCATTCGCTTGGCATTATTGGTTATATTTCAGCAATTAAGTTATGCCAGTTTCCATGTTCCTCTCGCATTTGTTTAAAAAGCCGAATCCACCAAGTGGATACTATATAAAGATGGGTGTATATATCTATATCATTTCAGACTCGTTCTCATTGGTGAAGTTTGTGACGTCAAACTAAATCATAAACCTAAAGTTTGGACCTTGTAATGTTTAGCTTTATGATTTGGATTTAGAGACCCTAAATTCTGAAGTGTTCTTACATTTTTTACCTAGGTTGAACTGTCAAAGAGTAACGTTAAAAAATAATTGACCAAAATAATAATTTATGAAAGAAATTTAAATTACACAAAAATATGCAGTATTATGTATTTTATATTCAGTCTAATAGCTTTTAATACTTATAACAGTTTGCATTCGACATGGCATCGTATTAAGTAATACTTCCATGATTTTTAATTATTTCAAGCACCATCTTTGTTAATGGTGAGCTATATTTAAAAAATTAAAAAGTTTCTAAAAAAAAACTTCCCTTACAAAGTTCATTGTAGGAAACGCGCATAGAATAAATTAAACCAACTAAAATCCAGGGCAGAACTTCATATAAAAATGTGTTGTTTAAGAATTTTTCAAAGTTAATAAAGTAATGGTTAAAAGCATTATTAAAATTCTAGTCAAGAAGAAGCAATGCTTTTGAACGCACGTATATCAAAGAAAAAGGGATGCATTTTAATTAGAAATTTACTATATACTGGTGGCAATATATTCCACAGCGTGTCATCTCATATATTAAAGTTCGATGCATACTTATTATTAATTTTTAATAACATCAACGAATATCAAACTACATAATTTATATTACGCGATAAAAAATTGAGTATAAATTTTAATATTATTAATCTTTCAGCTATATGTATATTACGGTGGACATTAAAAGAGGTCAAGTTGAATTTTAACAGGGTTGCCCTCTAAAGTGGTTTCAAATAAATAAATAAATTCTTACCATTTAAAGTGTATACCTGCAAATGAAATAAGTGTATTAAATTTAACCAGTAATGTAACTCGACGAGAGGAACAATATTTCTTAATAACTTTTTTTTCTAAGTCTTTTAGATTTTGAGTTAAAATTCTTTAAAGACTTGCTGCATATTTCGTTACCCGCCCATGGAGAACAAATGGCTGCTGCCGTATTCAAGTGGGATACAAACAGCTCAAAAATTGTCGGTTATCGGTTACACTTGTAGTCACAGTAATTAATAAACGAATCAACGGAAATTACATTTATTATTTATTAATTCGTAATAGCACAATTTTTAAAATAAAGAAATATAATTTTGGATAACAAAATTATAAAGTTGTGTATTAAACCAGGATTTTAATCACCTGTGAATAGTGGAAGACAAGGAGGGGCGAGGTAACGAGAGGATGAGCAAAAGCATAGTTATTAGGTTATGAGATGATTATTTATCGTCGATAAAACATAATAGTTTAAATATGTTATTCAAAAAATGTATGTACAAACTTTTGTCCATTTAAAAGAGGTACATGAGTACTAATAATTAGTCGTCCATTTATTGTTCCCGCCCAAATATGTTTTAATGAAAATTTTTACAGCATTTTCGTCTGTCGAGATGTGTATTGTGCATAATAAATACACCTTCCCAAGTAAATTCAGTCTCATTAATGAACATTATGAGCAATTCTCAAAATTGAAGTCTGTTATGTGCTGAAAACATAGAACTTTTTGCACATGTTATGGATATAACTGTTTATTTTTTTTGAAATTGTCATATGTGACACTCCGTATTGTGATGTGATAAAGATGTACAAGATTAACAAATGTGCGAGTATTAAGAACAGAATGATTTGGTGATGATTTGGAAACGCTCCGTGTAAATGCGTTGGCAACTCCATGACACTGTCTTTATGTCAACCGTGATGTCAAGTGAAATGTAGTACAGATACGATTAAAAAAATAAATAAATAAGTAATTACAATGTCTGTGTACTCGCATTTTGACAGAATTTTACCTTATAAACAAGTTTATTACTAATGTCAAAATTTAATTGCAACAATAGACAGGACTGTCAATTGCTAAAACAAAATTTTTCATAGCTATTGCTACTGCATTCAATTATCACAAAAATATTTGGAACGACTCGTCAATTTACGGGGTGGTAAAAATTCTAAAAAAATATGCGATTTCGTGAAAAAGTTATTAAGAAATATTGTTGCTCTCGCCGAGTTATATTACTGGTTAAATTTAATGCACTTATTTCATTTACAGCCTGTATATTTGCTACCTAAAACTAGACATTGTATATTTTTATAGAAGTACAATAACTTTCAGAATTTTTGGTATACTACAATAATTTTAAAATAAATTTTAATATAAATCATCTTCCTAGATCAATATATAAGTTAACAACCATAACTTTCTTTTAATACGACTACAAGGCGCGAAGATATTTTTCACCGCCTACCAAACCCCCTCTCATTTTTCACAGTTCATTACTCCCGTTCGCTGTAATAAGATCAATTAATAAATCTTGCGCTGGTTGTCGGTCGATTCCCTGTCCCCAGTTTGGTTCCAGTGTTATTATTGCGCCATTTTCACAACTGTAAGCCAGGGTGTATTAAAATAAGGGATTGATATATTAAATATTATTTTTTGAAATTCTTTCGTTAATGCTACTTTCAGAATGCTATGGTTAACGGAACAATTTTTTTGACATATGTCAAATATTCAAATTATGTGCTTTATTCCTCATGTTTATTATTTTAGAGTAAAGTAAACCGTATTTAGAACGATACACTTACGTTATCTGTGTGTATTAATGAAGAGCATTATACTTTCATTTTATTTTATTTTCATTTTGTAGACCGTTGTTGACAAGTCAGTATGGTAATAATATTACTATACAGAGACAGTTATTACTTAGTTACCAGCCTACTTTTGTACATGTAAACATTGGATTAATATCCTGAAACCGGTAAAATATAATAACATTGTACCAGTTAAAAATTAAAATAAATCATAACATTGGTCTTGTAAACGTGACATTGTTCTTGTCAAAATGACATGCGCACACAAATCAGCTGATTCCAAGCACGTCAAGGTTGCTCGAGTCACGTGACTGCTCGCGCCCTATACAGGGTGTAAATGAAATAAGTGCATTAAATTTAACCAGTAATGTAACTCGACGAGAGCAACAATATTTCTTAATAACTTTTTCTTGAAATCGCATATTTTTTTAGCATTTTTACCACCCCGTAAATTGACGAGTCGTTCCACGTATTTTTCTAATAATTGAATGCAGTAGCAATAGCTAGGAAAATTTTTTTTTCTTCAAGCGTATTATAATATTAATATTATGCTCCTGTACACGCACTGTAGAAGATGTTCATTGTCTTACTAGTACAAAAATGTTGTTATTGTTGTACTAGTAAAAAAAATGTTAGTGTTTTAGTTCACCGCTGGCGGCGGCAGTTGTCACAGCAACACATATTATATTGAAAATTGTTATTTGACAGTTGTGTTGTTTTTGTTTTGTAGTGTACACAGCCTGCTTTGGCAGAAATTGCAAACTCTACAATTAAAAAATTCCAAAAAAAATGTCAAAAAATTCTTTGAAACACTTGAAGAAAAAATAGTATATGTCATTCGGAGTAGAACGCCCTTTTTGTGTTTTACCCAGCTTGCCTAGCCTCGGCTAGCGCCTCGGCCGCAATAGCTGGGTTCAACACAAAAAGACCGCTTTCTACTCCTAATAACATAATATACTATTTTTAGCAATTGACAGTTTTGTCAGTTGTTGCAATTATATTTTGACATTAGTAATAAACTTGTTTATCAGGTAAAATTCTGTCAAAATGCTTACGTTTACAAATAGCGAATACACAGATATTGTAATTACTTACCTATGGTTTATTTATTTATTCGTATCTTTACTACATTTTAATATGTGGTTGATATAAAGACAGTGATATTTATGTGTCAATTACAAACATTTAAATTTCTTGCCTTGAAGTAGTTTGATCTGAGATTTTTTACATCAAATTATTCTATATGCATTTCTTTATCTCTAAATCTATAGAAGATATAATAATGAATTTATATTTATCGAATAAACAATTTAACGTTCTTTAATATAAGTATGTACATAAATTTTCAATAAATAATATTTAGATGATTTTTTTCTTGTAACTACTACTTCCGGTTGTCCAATTGTTACCAAAACTTAATCAACTCTTCCCATTATTGTTAGATTGAGGAATCCGTAGTTAAAAATGTTAAGTCTTATATTATTTGAGAAAGCGTGGATCCAACATCCACACACACACACACACACACATCCACACACACATCCACACACACATCCACACACACACATCCACACACACACAAACCCACACAAACCCACACACACACACACACACATACCCACATACCCACACACGCACACCCACACACACACACACACACACACACACACACACACACACACACACACACACACACACATACACACACACATCATCGTAAAAATGTTATAATCGGATTCTAGGGACTTTAAAACGTGCTTATTCACTATAATCTGTGGATATGTGATTTTTAGGATGAATTCAGTACCTCTCTTAGCGAGAGGTAAAAATTCGTGCAAAATAAAAATTTATCGATAACTTCTGATAATAATATGAAAATTTATAGTTTTGTAAAGTTTTATATAGTACCTCCCTAATCGCTAACACAGAACGCTATTATTACTGACTATAAAATGTTTAGATATGTTTGGTATTCTTGCGGTTTTCAAACTGTTAATCTCGAATGTTAAATATAAATGTGAAGTGAAGTTTGTATTCTGCACTTCTCTATCGGTTTGGGAACATTACTTGTTTCAAAGTACAAAACTGTGGCATAACTACAGAAACGAACATTTGTGAATACTAAACTTATACGATAACTGCTTAAAATACAAAACAAATGGAACTGAAATACAGTATATATTACCACAAGCCACCAAATATTGTACGAGCCGAAATTTAAAACTTTTAAAAAACTGTGAACCAAATGACTGGTGATAATGGGCAATATGAATAAAATTGAGTATATACTTTATACTCCAAAAATGCAAGTAAATATTTCGTTTCGTAAGAATAAAAATATAGAAGTAGATACTCCTTTGAGTATCTACTCCCTATATACAAAACAGTTAAGTATCAACTCAAGTTTGGTATGAATAAAAAATAGTACCTACTACTAGGATGAAGTACTTGGAAAAATTGGAGTTTGCTAGCGACCAGACTCAGGCTGTTCGCAGAGGCCTGCAATTAAATTAAATGACGGAATTAATGATGACGTTAGGTGCACGAAAACGTACTCCTAGGAGGAGTACTATTTCTCACGATTTAAATAAATAAATAAATACATCATCACGGCATATTATTCTTTGTTGGGTGTGCCACGATTTCAAGGCGTTATACCGATTTTCCGAAGAAAACGTTGAGTTCATCACATTTTTGGGCGAATAAAAGGGAGAAAGAAGAGGTGGTGCCGTATCTAATATGGACAAAACGAAAATTGTCCAGTTTTCCTCATATATTTTTTTTAAGGATTCCAAAGCAGATTTTTTTTTGTTTCCAGAGTTTGCGATCATTTTCCGCACTGTTCTCATCCTCACCACACGGTTACTAATCATTTTAATTAAATTGAGGACGCCAAGTAATCTGTCAGATTTGTTTCAAATATTTTGACGTGTAGGCAATTGTCAAGAAAGTCAACGCTAGCTGTAGATTTGTACATGCTGTACATCTTGCATCTTCTTCATTTAAGGCGATTTCGGGCGACATACCCGTTCACTTCTTAGGATCAGTTACGGTCACTTGCGGTATGCTATGGTCAGTGGTGGCGCCAAAAATCAATGGTTCACTTGTTGACACCGTGCTTGGAGGTTATGTAAATTCTGCGACATTTAATACTGTCAAAAATAGTGTCTGACAATTAAAATGCATTAACGGAGAAAGATAGTTTTTTCCATATTTGTCCAAAAAAGATTCAACGAAAATAATGTCACTCTGTTTGACATAAGACCACGACTCCGACTGTTTTGACTTTTGACATTTCAAAAAATACATGATAAAAAGAGATAGAAATAGTGAACAGAGAACTGACCCGACTAGCAAACCCGTTCAGCTGTGAGCACTGATCCAAGCATACCGGGTATGTTGTTCCTAGCGCCCGAATGTGTGAACGCACCTGAACGCAACATACCGCAAGTGAACGGTTGTCGCCCGAAATCGCCTTTATATAAGAGCATCTACTCGTTGAGTCTACATCACTTTTATTCATATAAATTGGAGTTAAACCTCACACTTCATGCTCATACTTTTGAGTACATACTCAGAGCACATACTCATTTTTATTCATATTACCCAATAATTCGACCGGATTTTAAGGGACATCTTCTAAGTTTATGTTATCTATATAAATAAAAGTAGGCGATAGTTGACACATGTTAAATTGTATGTGCTCTGACGTCACATTCTGTTTCAGATCACGTGACTTTCCTAATGGATATTTCGTGATATTTTCAAATTTGAGGCTCTTTAAAGAACAATATCTTTTAAAATTTAGTAGTTAAAAATTATTGCAACAGCCCTATTTTTTGTTTGGCTACAAATACGAAAGCAAGCTGTATGGTAAATCCCGACTCCGAAGGAGGAGGGGTTTTATCTAATGTCAGTATGCTTGAGTGATTTTGCTTAAAAGCAAAAAGAATGAGTGCTTAAAAATAAAAGTTTATCTGAGAAAACCAGAGAGGTCGTGTGGTATTTGGTGAGATAAATTCCAAAGACAACGCTAAATGTAACAATTTAATTATTATTTTTTTTTTAAACTTGAAATATTATTTAACTATCACACTGACAGTTATAAACAATAACAACTGTTAACTTAACGAAGTTTTATCAGTATAATACAGATCATGTGTCTTATTCTGATATTCTCAATATTATACTGTGAATGTCCTATATTTATAAAATGTAATACGAGTAACTCCACCAAAAATCTGATTTTGCTTGTATTATTTCGTAGCGTAATTCTGTAAACCTTTCGGTGGAAGTTCATATAAATTTATAGTTTTTAAAAGAGTTTCGGAATAAGAGAAAAGCGAATGTTAATTTAATTTCCCTGCGTTGTTTTCTCCGACTAAAAAAACGGCTGTTGTGATTTATATTGTGGGTAATTTTTTTAAAGAAATAAACTCGTCGGTAGATCCAGTGTTCAGAGGCGATGTAATCTGGTAGTGGAAAAGCGATGTAGCTAATAAACTAACAGTTAAAATAAAAGCCGAAAATAAGAAGGCTGCTGGCGGTGACGTCACGAAATAATCTCCAATTAGCGAATAAACGAGCGCACATAAATAACTGGCAACAGCGGTCCGGGCGAGGAAACCTGGCAACACTTCATTTAACAAATCGAAGCAATTAAATCCTGAATTCTAAACAGACGCCGAGGAAGCTACTCCACAACACAAATCACGAATGTGCTTATTTGCTACAGCCAAGATGACCACAACACCAAAGAGATGGGACAACCATTTATTTAATCGATTCGCTTTTCAAAATTAAATAATAATTCATACTTTTTATGCCTTCCTTACTACAATTCTCTTCTAATCCTTTTTTACTTTACACAAGTTTTGTCATTTATACACTAGCTTAGCATACAGGGTGTAAATGAAATAAGTGCATTAAATTTAACCAGTAATGTAACTCGACGAGAGCAACAATATTTCTTAATAACTTTTTTTTCTAAGTCTTTTAGATTTTGAGTTAAAATTCTTTAAAAATTTGCTGCATATTTAGGCGCGCGCCCATGGAGAACAAATGGCAGCTGTCGTATTCAAGTGGGATACAAACAGCTCAAAAAATTTCGATTATCGATTACACTTGCAGTCACAGTAATTAATAAACTAATCAACGAAAATAACATTTATTATTAATTAATTCGTAATAGTACAATTTAAATTTTGGATAACAAAATTATAAAGTTGTGTATTAAACCAGGCTTAAACTATCTGCGAATAGAGGAAGACAAGGAGGAACGAGGGGAGGAAGAACAAAAGCATAGTTATTAGGTTATGAGGATTATTTATCGTCGACAAATCATAATAGTTTAAATACGTTATTCAAAAAATGTAAGTACAAACTTTTGTCTATTTAAACGAGGTACATGAGTACCAATAATTAGTCGTCCATTTATTGTTCCCGCTCAAACATTTTTTAATGAAAATTTTTACAGCATTTTCGTCTGTTGAAATGTGTATTGTGCATAATAAATACACGTTCCCAAGTAAATTCAGTCTTATTAATGAACATTATGAGCCATTCCCAAAATCGAAGGCTGCTATATCTTCTATAGATTTAGAGATAAAGAAATGCATATAGAATAATTTGATGTAAAAAATCTCAGATCAAACTACTTCAAGGCAAGAAATTTAAATGTTTGTAATTGACACATAAATATCACTGTCAAAAATATTTGTATGCCACTGTCAAAAATATTTGTACATCTTTATGAAAATAAAAAAAATTCAACAACGCAAAAGAATATTACATAAAAAAGAATATAAAAGGAATTTGTGAAAAAATGACGAATATAAAGAAAAAGAAAAGGAAAGTAGAAAAAGAAAACTTCAGGATATTGAATATAAAGAAAATGTATGTATTGTACATAATTTATATTAAAATATCCCATAGATTTGGCAAATATAGTGAGAATTATTTTGTAATGAGATATGAATATATGTATTTGTATTTAAAAATATTTTTTTGTTTTATGCGTACAACAAGGTAAAATATCTGGCGAGTGGTTATGTGCTGGCCACATCAGATTTCTTGCATAGCAACAAACACGAAAGCAAACTGCATGGTAAAACCCGACTCCGAAGGTTTAGTGAGATAAATTCGAAAGACAACGTAAATGAAAAAAAATTATTATTATTATTATTATTATTATTATTATTTTTAAACTTGAAATATTAATTTTCGCAATGACAGTTATAAACAATAACAATTGTTTTGTTTATTTACTTGGTAGCGGAAATTTTCGCTTAACAAAACTCACTTGTAAAAATACGACATCTTATTGCCTTAAAGGGTTCGAATTTTTTTTTGTGACGGTGAATTTGGATTGTCTCATAAATTAATGAGTGAAATAATCAGTATAACACTGCTCCCATTGGTTGAATTTTCAAGTGTTTTGCATCATGATTGGTTAAAAACTAGTCGTTGGAATTTATCAGATGAATTTCTTCTATTTTGTGCTTTATTATTTCTACTCCATATTTGAGTTCAATTTAAGAATAACATGTTCCCCTATCTACATCCACTGAGATTTGGACTGAATTGGCAAGCTACTTGGAGTCCGGTAAATTCTGGAGATAAGGGACCGCCCGGTACATATTACAGTACAAGAATAAATACACTCCTATGTAATGTTTAGATACCATTAATATAATAGTGCCCAATGCGGCTAAACCGCGAATATTTACTTACAGAATGAAGTAGGACTTGTAACCCAAAGAAAATACGGACATAGTAATGTTGAAAGCGTATTTTAGGCAATGTATAGCATAGCAGATATCTTAATAAACACACCTAATTAGATAAAATTTTAGTACAATTAGTAATAACAAATGAAGAGCCAAGGGAGAAAAGATGAATGTCACAAAATTTGTATTTTTACCTCCCGCTGTCCTTATGGTACGGGAGGTATAGCGATCGTGCTAAAAATCGCATATCGAGGTTTTGGTAAATGACCACGTTTTAAGGTCCCTAAAATCCAATTTTAACATTTTCACGATGATGTCTGTGTGTATTTATTTATTTAATTTAAGAAAAAATCTGGTGTGGCCAACACAATACCTCCCGCCATTACCTGGCAGTTTATTTCTTATAATATAGTCTAATCTAATCCAAGTAACTACCTTTTTTTAAACCCCTCAACAGGATTAAATCCCAATTACAGAGTGGGTTCACATTCACACATCTATGCCTTAGTGGGATTCGAACTCGGAGCCCCAAGGGCCCTCATGACATGAGGCATTGCTCTAACCCTTGATCCACCGGAGGTATAATAAAATGAAGATTAAATTTTAAATACTGGGATAGAATAGAATTCACTAATCCAAAAATGAGGATTAGCTTAAACATTTTTGTGAATCGTTGATTTTTAATCATCTAAATACATACCTACATATTTACTTATGCTGGAAACTGTATTGAATTCCTTTTCTATTGTTCTATTTACTTTTTTCTTTTTAAAACGTTACTAATATTATTTTGAATATTTGATAGTGACATTTATCTGTCAGTTACATACATTTGAATAACTGCGTTTTGTTTGTTTAAAGCGAAGGCTCTGGGATTTAAATTATAGATAATTTTATAAATTTATCCATAATATATAGAAAAAGTATTAATGCATATCTATAGAAAATTTAATAATCTTTAATTTTCATAATAACATTAATCTCGAAAAAATAACATTTAAAGGCATTTTTCGAAGAAAAACTATATTGAGCTTCTAGTAAATTGCCATTTCCGGTTATCCGATTTTCACCAAAATCTAATGGGCTCTTTCCATACAGAAAAAGTTGGAAATACAAGGTATCAAAATTTTCTGAAAGATAGTATTTGAGTTAGAGTGGAGGATCCACACACGCATACACACAGACATCATCGTGAAAATGTTAAAATTGGATTCTAGGGACCTTAAAAAGTGATCATTCACCAAAATCTCGATATGCGATTTTTAGCACGATCCCTATACCTCCCTTACCAAGCGTAACGGGAGGTAAAAATAGGAGAACCAACAGCTCAAACAGAGACCAAATAAAGGTTCTCGCTTATTAAATACAGTACTATAAATAAAATAGCAAAAAAAAAATAATAAAGTTAATAAAAATAAACAAAATATTAACAATAGTAAAGTTTAACGTAGACACCCTTTTTGAAGCTGTTAATAGATAAACTAAACAAATCAAGATGACTGAATTGATGTGTGTATGTATGTATATGTGTGTGTATGTATGTATATGTGTGTGTATGTATGTATGTGTAGATCCTTCACTCTAACTCAAATACTCTCATTCACAAAATTTTGAAACCTTGTATTGCGAACTTTTTCTGTAATGTAAAGAGTCCATTAGATTTTGGTGAAAATCGGACAACCGGGAATGGCACTTTACTAGAAGCTCAAAATAGTTTTTCTTCGAAAAATACCTTTAAATGTTATTTTTTCGAGAGTAATGTAAAGATTATTAAATTTTCTATAGATTTGCAATAATACTTTTTCTATATATTTTATGGATAAATTTATAAAATTATCTATAATTTAAATCCCAGAGCCTAGGCTTTAAACAAACAAAACGCAGTTATTCAAATGTATGTAATCGACAGATAAATGTCACTATCAAAGAATTAATCATTTCAAAATAATATTAATAACATTTTAAAAAGAAAGAAGTATATAGAACAATAGAAAAGGAATTTAATACAGTTTCCAGCATAAGTAAATATGTAGGCATGTATTTAGATTAGTAAAAATTAACGATTCACAAAAATGTTTAAGATAATCCTCATTTATTGATTAGTGAATTCTATTCTATCCCGGTATTTAAAATTTAATCTTCATTTTATTATAGCTCCGGTGGCTCAATGGTTAGAGCAACGCCTCATGTCATGAGTACCCTCGGGGCTATGGATTCGAATCCCACTAAGGCATCGATGTGTGTGAATGTGAACCCACTCTGTAATTGGGATTTAATCCTGTTGAGGAGCTTAAAAAAAGATAGTTACTTGGTTTAGATTAGACTATATTTTAAGAAATAAACAGTCAAAATTAGAGTAAAATTCGCTAATCCAAAAATAAGGATTAACTTAATCTTTTTTGAGACTCGGGCTGTAAATGGCGGGAGGTATTGTGATGGCCACACCAGATTTATCAATATGCGAATTTTAAAATTTGAAACCTCTTATAATGTTTTTGAAATGACAAAATATATTCAACTTTTATCTCTTATAATGTCACTGATCTTTAATGTCAACGTAAACATAAACACATAACAATAACCCTGTTTCTATTTTTCAACATCCCCTTTAGGAGAATGTGAATACTATTGCATATAAGTTGTAGTTGTACATTTTGTATCGGGTGTTTTCGGTCTGAACTTCAATTCTATCAAATTTTAAAGCTTTGTGGTGTAAACGATTCGTTTTATACGGCGCTATAAACGGAATCCTGCAGGATTAGATGGATGGATATGCCACTGATACTTTGAGGCTGGCCATTCGTCCCAGGATATTTATTCCTTCAAGGAAAAATACAAGAATAAATATAAGAGAAGGAAGACAGATCTAAATTATAGATAATAGTCATAACTACGAACCAAAAATTCATGATATTTCGGCGGTTTACATTTAAAAAAAATAAATTATAAAACCTACGCAAATTTTAAACTTACAAAAACTGAATATGTTATTCAAATATTCTGTCATTTAATAGTTTTGAGAAAATTTTTAGATACTGATAACTTTTTTAAAACTCTTTTACTTTTTAAACTAATTATTACAACAATTAACAATAATTATAACAATTAATATTTAACATTTAAATTATTGATAATGGACCATCTTCAATGACCCTTAATTTTCTTCTGACTTGCCCATCATCCTCTGGTTAAATTATTTACATGTCAGATGAGGAATGAAACTTCGTCATTTTCTTCACAAAATGTGTGTTAATAAAACTTTTTGTGAAGAATAGGACAAGTTTCATTCCTCGTCTGATAATTCCTTCACGATAACTCAGCAATTGTAATTATTATTTACATGTTGATGATATGGTCAACTAACTTCAAAGTTGTTTATGTCATACTGTCATCTCTCATTGCCAAATAAAAAAAAAATATAGTTGGGATACATTGTTGTGTCCCGGGGTGCAAAAACAAATCAAATGAAAACAAAAATGTGTCTTGGCATTTATTATCTGCGGAAGGTAACAGCTGACACTGTTGAGTTGAGAGATCAGCAGAGGTCATGTAAAGGTTGCTTTGTAGAAAATACAACTTATTTAAAGTTTCAAAAATTGGTAATAGATGTCTCAATCTCAATGAAAATTGTATAAACGTATTTATAATAAAACTGCCTAGTATTATGTACAGTACTGATGAAATGAAATAAATAATCGAAAGTTTTTCAAGATCAAGATCTCGCCTAATCTCGTCAAGAATTGAAGTATGTAATCTCGTCTCGATCGAGTATTTGACCTTGAAATTTATTTGGATCTTGATCTCGAAAATTTACTCAAGACGAGACAAGATCAAGAAAAATCTCGTCTCGGCGGCAACACTAATCCTCTGGACAACATCTGGATCGATTTCTCGAATCTTTTGGTAAATGCGACGTCGTAATTGTTCTTCATTTGCATCTTCCCATCCCTTGTCGTACATTTTTCTGGTCAATATTGACCAAAATTCTTCTATTGGTCGAGTTTGAGGTATATTGGGAGGATTGTCCAATTTCGGAACAAAGTCTACGTTGTTTTTGTTATACTTTCCATGTCATTATAAAAACCATCGTTTCATTTCATCTCTGAATGGGACAGGGTAAAATATTTCTCGTCATCCATTACAATAAGTTTATTGAGAAAATGAATGCGCCTTAACGCACGACAACATCTAGGGATTCGTTCTAATTAGGCCACGGTATATTTAGGTGCCTGTCTTCTTTTTCGAAACATCACGTCATTTCGAAAAAGTGTTCTAAGAACAGTTGTCTTCGAAACATCGAGTCTTCTGGCTACAGTTCATTGTGACACTACAACTTTACAAAAACAACGTATTTGTTTTTTTTTTGTCATATATCCATGGTTGCTTAGACAAAATGCTCATAAAAACTGTAACTTTGTAATTAATTTTTACGTTTATATGAAGAGATAAAATAATCGTTTCACATGATGTAGATGCTGCATTTAAATTTCTATAACTTTTATTTGAAGTATTTTTGCTTAAAATAATTAGGTAACGTTTGCGCAAAGAAAAATTGATTTCCCGTGTTAAACTCCTATGTTTCACTTTTCGATTTACACCCTGTACAGACATACATACATACATACATACATAAATACATACATACATACATACATACATACATACATACATACATACATACATACATACATACATACATACATACATACATACATCATCGTAAAAATAGTAAAATCGTATTCTAGGAACCTTAAAACGTACTTATTCATTAAAAACTCACCACCGAAATTTTTGACCAAAGACAATACATTCCTTACCTAAAGGTGACGGTAAAAATGTAAGGATGAAAATGCCAAAAAATATCACAGGTAATAAAATGCGTGCATACATTAGAAACAACTAAAGATAACTGGAGATAACTTTTTGATCGGACCGCTCGGTCAGGCTAATCGGAGTGAATTTACGAACGCGTCAGATTAACCCGATTGACTTTGCGAACGTTCCAGATTAGATCGGAACAATCCGATCGACTTTACGAAAACGCCTATGGATGCTGTATTTATCTTTAAAGAAACAGTTTAATAGACAAAGATGAAACACTGAGCCTTCAAGTTATAACAAAAACATTGCCAGTAATAAATAAATCTGAATTAGCTGTCAGAATTTATACCAAATTACAAGTCTTTCATAGTATGTATAATAAATTACATTAGAATTTCATTTGTGTATAATGTACCCGAGTAACTAATTTATAAGTTAGGCCTATAATAATGCGCTACGCTATAATTTGCTACTGGTAATCCTATCTAATAATGGCATCACGACAGCCATGGATGGCGGTCAGCGAATGAAATTAGCCCCCTGCACGCCGGGAAGAGAGGGGATTTTGTTGTTCCATGTTTCACAAAACGATGATTGATGTGCGCGGATATGCGATATCGGAAACTAATAATTAACGTTATTTGTGTAACTTGCAAGAGTAGCATACACATTGTAATAGATACTTCATTTACCAAAACCAGAAAAAGGTGCAGTTTGTTTGAGTAGTTTTGATAACTCGGGTTCAGGCCCAATCTCCTCCAAGTTTAATTTTGACAGTTTTTCTTCTTCTCCATATCTCATATCTGCAGTCGTATTGTAACGTTTTTATTTATTTGGGTGAAATGTAAATATTAGACAATTATTTTTAATTAAAATTAAGTGTTTATTAAACTATAATGAAAGTTACTATTACTAAGAAATATTCGTTTTCCGGGAATGTACTGTGTCATATTTTGAGTCAGAGCTCAACGTTTCGCTCGCAGTCGCATGGGGCATCTTCAGGAGCAAGGGGGATAGTACTGTCTTAAACAAGGTTACCCGACGTGTCAACCACGCTAGAGGCCGAGTTTAAGCAACAAGAGGGGGAGACTCAGTTTACAAGGTTACCCGATGTGCAAACCACGCTAGAGGCCAAATAAACCAAGTGACGAAAGGAAGGCCGAGAAGACAGTTATATACTAATCTAAAAATACGGTAGATGAGCAAAGCTAATGAGGACCAATGGGAATCGAGTTCGTAATGGTAGATTGGGCGTGTCGTGTTCCGAGAATCACCGGTTTCCACATGTGGCTCAAGAAATAGCCATCATCCCGATTGATGTTATTAGGATGTTTCCATATTTCTAAAGTTTCCCTGTATTTACGTCTGTAAAACTCAGGGACAGGAGCTAAAATGCGGGAATTTTCAAATAAGATGTTATGTCCTGTGTTGTGTTGGTGTTCTGCGACCTGTTTCACTATGTATACTGTGTCGCAAGAACAAGGAATAGGTTTACACGCCGGGTAACTTTGGAAATTGAGTCTTCCCCTCTTGTTGCTTAAACTCGGCCTCTAGCGTGGTTGACACGTCGGGTAACCTTGTTTACGACAGTACTATCCCCTTGCTCCTGAAGATGCTCCATACGACTGCGGGCGAAACGTTGAGCTCTGACTCAAAATATGACACAGTCCATTCCCGGAAAACGAATATTTCTCATGACTCAGACTGTGGAAGCCTACGCAATTATTTTACTATTACTAATATTAAACAATTATTAAAAACTAATTAAGACTAAAATTATAATTAACTATATAACACTTACACTATTTATTTAACCAATTTAACACTACTATTTATATCCACGATATTACAAATTATTTATTTCACTACACGTTCCAATCTTAGACTGCCGGGCTGTTGCAGACTCTTGTAGACTCTACGCGATATTTATATCACTATATTTATATACTTATATCACGTTCAACTGTCCGCCTACCGACCTCCACAGCGCCTATATACTCAACTGACTCAACAGCGTCTGTCGTACAGAAGTCACCTCTTTCACAACACTATCTGTCTATTTATGTAACTCTCTGTCTAACTTCCACAACCTCAGTATCACCGACTGTCCGTATGCCACAATTCTTCAACACCACTGCCGAGTATTCACTACCACTTGCCGTTACTGTCCCCGTATACCTAGCTTCCCAATACTCTTCAACACTACCGAGTATTCTCTTTAACAGCTATCCCGGTATACCAGTAACTTTCCAACTCGCCGTTACTGTTCTTGTACACTATAGCTTCCCAATACTCGTCAACACTACCGAGTATTCGCATCTACAGCTATCCCAATATACCAGTAACTTCCCGAGTATCTATTCGACACCAACTGCATACGCTCACTACGATACTGTTGTGCTTCTCAACTCACTAACACTTTACTTTCTAACACTCCATGTCAATGTCTCTATGACTGTGTAAGTGACTAACTAACTATCTTACTAAGTAACTAACTAACTGCACTAATGTAAGTATCTCTCCGTATTTCTAATGGAACCTTTTCATTCCTGACTCTTTGTGACTAAAAGCAAATTGATAAACCTGAATATGGATAATAATCGATGAGGATAAATTTATTTATATATTTATCTCCAAAATATGTCAAAATGCTGTCCATTTCTTAGAGAGTTCTCGTTACATTCGCTGTATATCTTTCTTTAACTGTTAAGTCACGATTGAATCCTTCTCTATCTTGGTTTGTGTGTGGGTATGGTTTGGTTGGTTTGTCCATTTGATCCCTGCCGCGTTGGGAGATGCCCGCGCCCTGCTGGCATATTGATCTCGCGGTTTCTCGCGTCGAGACGCTGGTCCACTTACCTAGCGACGCAAGCTACGCACAACAAGACAAGGCGCCTCGGCACTAGATAGCTAGATACATAGATAAACAGATAGATACAATGTAGAAACGCGGGATAAAGGGGCAAATGTAGCACAATACATCAGGGTGTATATGAAATAAGTACATTAAATTTAACCAGTAATATAACTCGTCGAGAGGAACAATATTTCTTAATAATTTTTTCTCGAAATCGCATATTTTTTAGCATTTTTGCAACCCCGTAAATTGACGAGTCGTTCCACGTATTTTTCTAATAACTTAATGCAGTAGCAACAGCTATGAAAAATTTTGTTTTAGCAATGGACCTTTTCAATTTAAAGAGATAGAAGATATGCGCAATGGGGATCTACGCATAGTAAGAACAAAAGAGATCTATGGCGTTTGTTTCTAAAAAATTTAAACGTAAAATGTGAGAATATCTCAGATAACTTTAACAAAATCTTTACAGTTACAAAAGCTTTTATTGAAAGTAAAATGTCTAACGATGCAAAT
>OY720462.1:5197800-5307800 GCA_963082715.1 Harpalus rubripes
GACTAGGAAAGCACAGAAGTACATTACTATGTCTGGCTGAAAATAGATGGCCGACTAGGGTAACTGAATATCGAAACAGGGATGCGTTTAAAATATTTTAAACAGTGGCGTAACTAAGAGTTCGGGGGTCCGCCCGCAAAAAGTTTTTGGGGCCCGTTTTAATTGTAGCGTTTATCATGAGGAACTACATACCACAAGAACTTGTGCAAATTGTGACTAGGCTCACTTTCATCTGAGTTGACATGTTAAGAAGCAAAATAACCATTATGGGAGGCCTGAAAATCCAAGATTAGGCACCTTTACATCCCACAAAAGTCATTGTATGTTGTGGCATTTACTAAAAATGTGATTGGCCCGTATATATATATATATATATATATATATATATATATTTATATATTAAATGAAATTGGTGGTACAGTCCACTGGTGAAAGTTACAGGGAATTGATTCATACATTTTTGGTATCCCAAATGAAAGAACTTGGACAAAATATGGTATAGCAAGATGGATCAGTATCATACAGTTTTTAATCCTACGTTTTGGTCGCCAGGTGTCCTAATTTGACAACCCCAGACTTCTTTTTATGGGGCTATTTTAAAGGAAAACTGGATCAGTTGCAGGAAAATATTTGCGAAGAAATCGAAATTCTAGTGGCCGAAATATAATAGAAAATAAAGAGCTTGATGTTGCATAGCGGATTAGGGGCCCCTTCGCCAATATTATTTTTGGAAATTGACATTTAAAAAAATAAAGGACTAAATAAATTTGTATGTTGCTACAAAAAAAGATTAAATTCAAAATTTCGCAGTAATAACAAAATTATAAATCATGTAAATTGGGGCCTCTCTAGAGCCGGGGGCCCGCCCGCAATGCGCCACTGATTTTAAACATTTTTCGTTTATGTTGATTTAGTTTCGCAATTCTCTGAAGATGACTCTTAAAATACCGGTCGAACTATTTCAAGAGTCATTAGGCCCACAGTCTTTTAAAATTTCAAATCTATATTTAAAGTAGCCGAAAGAATTTTTCAGAAAATTCTAAACATTTGTGTAGATTTTATAATTCGTTGAAACCTTATTAATAATTAACACAATTATTACCTTCCAACAATGTATGTCCTAAAGAAGACAATTACTCGTTGTAATTTCAGCATTTGTAATTATTATTATCCTGAAATAAAGTTCCATACATAAGTGTCAGCAACGTTAGATGCACAGCTACCTTAGATCTACATTTTCATGTCATGAATCATGAATTACTTCTACACACTATGTTCAGACGGGAAAATAAACTAAGAAATAAATACGTCATCACCGTGTCATTGTCGTAAACAAAGATGTAAAAGTGCCGTGACAACCAAAAAGGAAAGCTAGGATATAGAAAAGAAAACAGAAAATGTAACAAAGAAAATGCTACTTTATATATGTATTTGTTTTATAATACCATGTTATATTTTTATTTAAAATACAAATTTTAAGTAAGTAAGGACTCGTATATTTTTACATAAATAAATATATCAAGGCTTTAACCCAATTCTTTTGATACTTATGACCTTGGTAAGACTTCTTAAAAAAATTAAACTATACCTAATATTTTTAAATTTTCTGAAAGATATTTAAATTAGCTTAAATTTATGCTGTTTATCGGAATCTCGTGGCCGCATTGAGAAAAAGGATCGTTTCATATAAATCAATTTCAATTCATATAAACTTATATGTCTATTGAATTCAGCGGATTAAATGTTTCTTGTACAGAAATATATAATTTTTTTGAGTGAATTTGTTTGACGGAAATAAATGTTGTTTAAATAGTTTGCATTAATATTTCAAACAAATTTCTTTATTGTAAATAAATATTTATTATATTAAATAGGGGAACATGGTTCCATAAAATTCTTAATATTTGTCACAAATAAATATTTTATATCTACAAATATTTATTCGCTTATTTGAAAACTATTATTTTGTTCTTTAAAATATAGAAAAGGTAAAAGAAAAACAATGTTTTTTATTTGGATAAATAAATATTTATTCGATATAAAAATACAATATACCGTGTGTCTATTTTAAAGGTGCACATAAGAGATTAACATGGGAAATTAGTTTTTTGAAATTTCCTGTCCGCCTAATTATTTTAAGCAAAAACGCGTCAAATAAAAGTTGTAGGGCATAAAATTATGCATCTAAATCAATAAACAGAATTACCTTTACATTCTTTGTAACAACATAATTTAATATGAAAATGTCGCAAATTACGTTGAAAATATCGGCAGCCATGGAATTGAACTAGAATTAAATAAATGCTTGACGTTTTATCTGTCCCGTTTTTGACAATTTAATTTGTCTCTACTTTTATTGTCTGAAATTATTAGAAAATGAATATTTATACTAATGAAGAGCGTGATTTCACAATTGTTAAATTCGTGACAAAATTTGAAGACTGCTAATGTGTCTTCAAAAAATACGTGAGCCGCGTAATCAGAATATAGGACGAGCAGGAAAACGTGCGTTACTAGCAGAAAGAGTGGTAGGAATAAGTGTAATCCTCTTCTGTAGTACTAGATGTATTGGAAATGAGTTGGGAGTACATCACAGCATCATACATAATTTTATTACGCAGTTGAATTTTTAATAAATTCATATTATAAAACTGTATTTTTTAACTTTATTTATTAGTATAAAATAATTTTTCTCTTATTATCATAATTAACGATATTTTTCAAATCAAATTGTCAGAAACGTCAAATAAGGTAACTTACGTTGTGACAGATAAAACGTCAAGCATTTATTTATTTTTTGTTCAATTCCATGGCTATCGATATTTTCAACGTAATTTTGTAAATTTTCATATTTAATTACTGTCGTTATAAAACATGTAAAGGTAATTCTGTTTATTGAATTAGATACAAAATTTTATGCCCTAAAACTTTTATTTGACGCGTTTTTGCATAAAATAATTAGGCGAGCAGGAATTTGCAAAAAAACTGATTTCCCATGTTAATCTCCTATGTACACCTTTAAGACAGACACACGGTATCCGTATTTTTTAGCTTCTAACAAGTATAGTTTCTAGTGTTAAAAATATAAATATATAAAATAGACAGTATTACTAGAAGATTTAGAAAAAATCTGATGTGGCCAGCACATTACCTTCCGTCAGTTCTATGTATTTTGTACAAATTTCATACGGAAAGTTCCTTGCTAAATTAAATATTCTATTTCTTGTACATTACCTTCCGGCAGCTGCATGTATTTTATGCAAATATCATACAGAAAATTTATGTCTTAAATTATTATTTTGTGACGTTTTCTATATACAGTGTAATGTATCTGCAGAAATAAAAGATTTATTATTATTATTTCTTGTACATTACCTTAAAGCAGTTGTATGTATTTTATACAAATTTCATACAGAAAGCAAGAGATCCCATATTTCCAATAAAATTATAAGACAAACACACTATGTCAATTTCACTTGACACTGACATCTTTCAATCAAAATTTTCTTAATATAGTAGCTGTTTTCATAGCTATAGCTACTTTATGAAATTTAATTTCTTTGCAATTTTTTAACTCTATATCCATTTAATATTAAGTATAAAATGCAGTCAAATCGTATAGAGAATAAAATATTCTTTAATATTTATAATAACATTAAATGTGAAAAAATGATATTTAACATAGTTTTTTCAAGAAAAACTGTTAAAATCTTCAAATGATGGTACTTCCGGTTGACCAATTGTAACCAAAATCTAATCAGCTCTTCATATGGATGTAACGAAGAAGTATACGAAAAAATTATAATTTTTGAAACTGTAGTATTAGAGTTATCGCAGACGAAAATTTTGTTACACACACACACACACACACACACACACACACATCCACACACACACACACACACACACACACACACACACACACACACATACAGACATCATCGTAAAAATAGTAAATTCGTATTCTAGGGGCCCTAAAACGTGCTTATTGATTAAAAACTCATCATCGAATTTTTTGACCAAAGACAATACCTTCCTTACCTAAAGGTGACGGAAGGTAAAAAAATATATTAAGAAAAGTTGTTGCTCTCAACGAGTTATATTACTGGTTAAATTTAATGCACTTATTTCATTTACACCCTGTATATCATACAAAACATTAAAAAACTAATTTTAATGTAGAAATTGACAGTATAGGAACAAATTTGAACATGTCTACTAAACTATGATGAAGGGGTCTAAATTTTTTCTCAAAACTTTTGTTAAATTCGTTAGTATTCGTACAATAATAGAATAAGATTGCGCTTTCTTATTGGTTGGTCGAAGAGAATTCTATCGGTAGCGGTTGTACCGCTTTAGGTATTTAGCACCGAACGTAATATCGGAGGTAACAATTTAATATCGAGGGTTTAATAACAAAAGTGAGCCATTTTAGTGGAGAAGCCTGGCTACATCCCCAGAATATTAATAGACCTCTGCAGGAGACAATAATCTTTGATTTCTTTGTTGAAAAGCCGGGAGCTTAGCGCGTAAAGCTCTCCGTGATGAAACAGGGAGCTTTCATACAAGCTTTATTTGTTATGAAAATTTCAGCACATTTCCTCCTCAACAACAATGCGCTGCATAAATCGTTTTAATGTTCTGTATTTATGAATTTTGTATTAATTGGGCTTCAATGTTGTAATTGTCTTTGCTTTTATAATTAAATGTTTTATTCGATTCCGCGTTTGACAATAAGATGAGTCTGCTTTGTCTTTCTGTGTACGACAGCGCTTCATTGAAATTATTATTCTTCCAATTACTCGTGTTGTCGTAAATACCTTTTATTTGCATTCTCAAACAATATTGTTACAATTTAATATAAATAATTTTATCATCGCCCTGTGACTATGATTTGTAATGCAATTTATTTGTATAGAATGAGGGAGTTTAGTCATGTTAAAATGTAATGATTTTTCCACATTACTGCAATACTATACATGCAATATTACTATTTTTTTGTACAAATGGTATTAAATGTATCATTAGTTAAATCTTTTGTTCGCCGTCTGTCTTCTATATTTGACATTGAAACGTCCAATTCAATGTCGAATCGCAAAAACTAAATTAGTTGATTTTATACATGTAAATGTAAAAGCTACAAAATACGATAAACACAGAAATTAAATGGGCCCGTCCAAGACTTCGGCTTTTTAAAAATTACATGTCGCATATGAATTTTGAATATAAATAAATGAAAATGAAATAAAAATTGCTATATATTTTGTATTTTTATACCGATAATAATGTAATTAAAGTTTTTAGCGCAAAATGGTCGCCATGTTGTGACGTCAGCGGCATTACAGTAGGCCAGTTTCCCTGTGAAAATGGCACTATAAAGTGGACCATGCATATTTTGCTCATAATTTCGCGATTGGCTTTACACATACTCTAACAAACACATATTTAATATATCCTAATAATTTTTTATTAAGATCAAATGAAAATTTACTTATTATAGAAATTTATATTATAATTTATGTTTTAATTATTGTAATCTCAATACTTGTCATTGTTGTAATCATTTAGTAAATAGTAATGTAAATGGTGAATTACTTTTTATTATGAACTTTGATTATTGTAATCAATACTGTCTTTGTTGTATTTAATTATAAATAGAAAATTGTTTAAATACTATTTTAATTATAATAATGGCTCTTGGTGAGTATAAAAACTTCAATATAATATTAAATAAAGTCTTAAAGTCATATTAATTAAAGCGAATAATTAACTTGATTATGAAAACGACCAAAAATGATTAATTTTACTTACCCGATTTTTATTTATGTATAATATGTACTATCGAAGTTTTACATAAATTAACATTTAACATAGTGTGAATAGGTATATAGATACCTATTCATGTAAGTAAATCAAACAAATATATATTTTGAAATGATAAAATAACTATCTGGCTTACTTTATTACCATTATTTTTGATCACAGTTTGTAATGGATACGTATTTTTATTCATGAAACATTTTTTTGTATATTGCCATATTAATGGTAACGTATATCGGTTCTCTGTACTTATGAAGGAGTGACGCGAACGTCAGAACTTTCACGCCAAAACTTCAATAATTATTTTAGGCGTTATTAAGCGTAATTTCAAGAAAACCAAAAATACTGAATTTCTATTTTTAAATTCTTCGTAACATAAACAGGTGGCCGTGTCTCTTTCTATGAAGCACGTTGTGGGTACGTATGTCGAACCCTAATTCGCAAATAGTTGATGTTATGAACGCCATAATGGCGGGAAGAGAATATTGCAAAAGTTTAACATTTTTTACTTCCCGCTACCCTTGGTAAGGGAGTTATAGGGATCGTGCTAAAAATCGCATATCGAGATTTTGGTAAATGGCTACGTTTAAAAGTCCCTAGAATCCAATTTTAACATTTTCACGATGATGTCTGTGTGTTTGTGTGGATCCTCCACTCTAACTCAAATACTATCATTCAGAAAATTTTGAAACCTTGTATTTCAAACTTTTTCTATAATGAAAAGAGCCCATTAGATTTTGGTAAAAATCGGATAACCGGAAATGGCACTTTACTAGAAGCTAAAAATTAAAGATTATTAAATTTTCTATAGATTTGCATTAATACTTTTTCTATATATTTTATGAATAATTTAAATCTCAGAGCCTACGCTTCAAAAAAAAAAACATAACGCAGTTATTCAAATATAACTAAGTGGGAAATGCGTGATTTTATGTATGTATGTACTCGTATGTATATATGTATGTATGTAAAAATTATTAAATTTTGTATAGATTTGCGTTAATACTTTTTCTATATATTTTATGGATAAGTTTATAAAATTATCTATAATTTAAATCCCGGGGCCTACGCTTTAAACAAACAAAACGCAGTTATTCAAATGTATATAACTGACAGATAAATGTCACTATCAAAGAACTAATCATTTCAAAATATTAGTAACGGTTTAGAAAGAAAAAAGTAAATAGAACAATAGAAAAGTAATTCAATACAGTTTCCAGCATAAGTAAATATGTAGGTATGTATTTAGATTAATAAAAATTAACGATTCACAAAAATGTTTAAGCTAATCCTCATTTTTGGATTAGTGAATTATATTCTATCCCGGTATTTAAAATTTAATCTTCATTTTATTATAGCTCCGGTGGCTCAATGGTTAGAGCAACGCCTCATGTCATGAGTGCCCTCGGGGCTCTGAGTTCGAATCCCACTAAGGCATGGATGTGTGTGAATGTGAATCCACTCTGTAATTGGGATTTAATCCTGTTGAGGGGGTATAAGAAAAGGTAGTTACTTGGATTAGATTAGACTATATTTTAAGAAATAAACTGTCAAAATTATAGTCACAGTTATAGGGTTAAAAGGACTTGAGCCACTCTAGAATTAGCTATTTTCACATTTTTTAAAAAGCATTTTAATTGTAAATTCATGCGATATTTTTCATAATAAAAATTACCAAATTATAACATTGGTTTGTTCGTGTATGAAGCCACAGAATGATGTAACATTAATATATAAATTTGGACCTAAGTTGTGGAAAATTTTCCATTATTCTCTCAAATTGAAAGTGGAAAAAACTAATGGAATGTAGAGTAAAAAACATAATGATGGTATTAGAAAAGTGTGGAAAACAATAGTAGCTCATGTAGTCCATTATCATGAAAATCCATTAGTTTTAAAGCTCATCAAATTGGGTTGTTCACGGGATCAAAACATGATTTTCACATTGATTCTTACTGCATCAACACTTCCTAGAAGCAACATAATAAATTTCCTATTGACACTGCAAAGATGAGCGTGATAAACGACCTCAACTGAGGTTCATTTGTGAGGAGAATTTAATTAATTTATTCTTCATCGAGAAAAAATCGACAAACTTTAAAGAACTGCGTATCAAGTTTTATGCAGATGATTAGTTCAGAAATAGGGAACTGCAATAGGGTATTCTCTCATATTTTTTTAATTTATTTTTCTTAAATAACAGTTATGTCTAAGAATGACTATGTTTACACGTATAGCAAAAAAGTACTTTGACTTGACTTTGACTTTCAAAAGGCGACTTTTGCCGTTGTGTAAACACTCTCGCCTATTGCTTTTCTTCCTAAAGTCAAGTCCAAAATAAAATAGACTTGACTCGTATAAGTAACTTTTAAAAAGTCGTGTGAACCAACGAACGAAACATACTTTACTTTACTAACAGTGACATCTAGTTTTCATCCACAAATTCCTAATAATTGGATATTTAATTACACAATTTCGTGTTTTATATCTGAATTTAAAATATTCTCGAATTTTAAAATATTTTATGCGATTATTTTTTAATCTATTTCGCATCCAATATTGTTGCTGCATAGTTATATTATTTAAAAATATCGCGCTTAAATTTAGCAACTGTATTGATACAATTTACAATTTTATTTTGAGTTTTTGCTATTGTGCGTGAATATTATACATCATAGTATATTGAAATGAATAAAGAAAATATTTAAAATGCTATATATGTGGTGTGACAATCAAAAAAGTCAAAATACCAGCGAAGGTACTGTGGCAGAAAATATAATTTTTCTCATAATATGTGTGATTTCTGTAAACCTTTTTATCATATTTAAATTTATATTATAATTTATAATATTAGTTGAATGTTACAAGATGGACAATACATGGAAATTAAGATTAAAAAGTTGGAAAACTTGAACGATTGGAAAGAAGAAAATTTCTACATATCACGATATCAGTGTATGATGTTAGCATCTTTCTTTTATATTCGCAATAAATGAAGAAGATTCTTCATTGAAAATATACCAGGCTCTAAGTGGAATCAGTTGCACTAGCTCCGAAAAGAAAATACACGAAAAATACGAAGAATGTGAATTTCTATCTTTAATATTAGCATTACATGTACAAAATCTATAATAAATAGATGAATTATGTCAAAAGTAGACTATTTCATACAACTGCAAGTATTATACTATTTTAAGACAAATATTAATTTAAGAAACACATTTTTATATAATTCATTATTGCAATCAGACGACCATTGTTGAAATTTTATTCATACGATAAGTATATTTTAGAAAATATGTATACCTAAAAGAATTTTTCATATTAGTAGAAGATATCTGTTGTAAAGTTATTTTCTTATACATCTGTTCCTCATATAATCTCCTAGGAAATTTATGAAATTTGATACTTCAATCGGTAATTTTGTAAGAATTATTAGATCCACCACTGCATTACATAATATTTAACGTCTTATCATTCGCATTCATTGCAAATATTTTATAAAATAGAAATTGCAAAATTATTCTGACATATAACCTTGCTATGATTCAATGAGTAACCAATTTTGTCATTTTTGTCCGCTGTCGGCGCTGACTACTTTTGTGCACACCGCCTATATAAAATTATCAAGATTTTTATTTGTATACATGGAGGTACGCGTTCCAATATTAAAGACCTGCACTTTAATTAATATCTAAAGCAGTATAAATTCTCCTTTTCCCAATAAAGGAAACCAATCAAACACTGCAAAAACTTAGCGAAAATATTGAGACGCAGTCTGCTTCAGCATCATTCCTGAAAGACTCCCTGAAGTGTTTTTTCAGGAGAAATTACTCGGAGTCTATTGGACGGAAGAATAAGACGTCCGTAGAATTATTTAACTTTTTGTAATTTGTGAAAATTTTGCGCCTTTGTAAAATGTTATTGTTATAGGCTGAATTTTGCTGAAATCTGCCGTTTTCAGGAGGGCGGAAGTTAGAGCGTTGTTACAACAAATGAGCACTGAAATTTTCCCTGAAATTTATTTCTATAGACGAGGAACAATTGAAAGTTCTAGTTTACAATTTGCTTTGTAAGAATTTTGTAATATAATAGTTTTGAAAATCGCCCATTGTGATTATTCACCTAGTTGTCGCGTACCATTAGCAAAATTCCTATAAATAAGCAAATTACTGTGATTCCGTTCAATTTTCACAGTACAGCATTTGATATTTGCCCGTAAAAATTATAGAAAAAGGCAGTACTTTTTCTTTCGTGACTATTATGTTACATTCCACACTCATATAATAAATAGGTAACTATTATCTTTACTAAGTAATAAGCCATGATGATTATTTATTTATTTTACGTCTCACTAAAGTATTATGAACTGTTTATTGCTAGGATACGGTGTATATAAACATATCTATAACAACCGGGGCATAATGGGAGGGCATAATATCGTTTATGGACTTTAAATTAAAAATAATATGAACGGTATATAATGAATTTATTTTCTTTTTAATTATAATTCATTACAATAATAATGATTGATTACAACAATTAATACATTAATTGATTACAACAATTAATATAAGAAAACAGCTTTGAAAGCACAACACAGAAATCAATTTTAATTTAATTATAATACATAAAATTGATTATCAAAAAAACCTTAAAAGCCATTTACTTTCACCACACATGAAATAAGTCCATCGAATTGACTGTAATGTGTCGCATTCATTTTTGACAGATACGGATCACTAATTTTTTTGGGGACGATATTTATCCACGTTTGAATTCATTTTTGATATTATTTATTCATCCAAAACCGTACAAGCTCTCTAAAATGTAATAATATTCACAAATAAGTGCATAAGAAATAAAGAACTGAGATCTGTCATGTGATAACGAACCTCAAAATATAATACTTACATCTTCTACAGACGAGAATGGAATAATTAGAAAATCATTTATACGTTTGACTTCCTCAAAGTATACAGAAACATTCAAAATAAATTCTTTACACCGTTTCGACAAAATATCTTCTGAAACATCAAATTCACCCATTCCACCATCTCCAACGATTTAAAACGTTGGTAAAAATAAATAAATGTTGATAATAAACAAAACAATTAAACAACATCCTTAGCAACGTCAAAGCTTAAGCATTATTGTAATCAAAATTATTATAAATGATAACTTATTTCACATAATCTAGTGAGACATAAAATCTTGTTTGCACCACGAGCGTTATTAGATGATAATGCGCATCGGTCGACATCTATCCAGTGGCGTAACTAAGAGTTCGGGGGTCCGCCCGCAAAAAGTTTTTGGGGCCTGTTTTTAATTGTAGCGTTTATCATGAAGAAGTATATACCATAAGAACTTGTGGAAATTGTGACTAGGCTAGTTGATATGTTAAGAAGCAAAATAACCAATATTGGAGGTCTAAAAATCCAAGATTAGGTACTTTTACATCCCACCAAACTCATTGTATGTTGTGGCATTTACTTTTCTTTTTTTTTTGAAAATAAAATTGTGGCACATTCCATTGGTGAAAGTTACAGGGAACTGATTCATACATTTTTGGTATCCCAAATAAAAGAACTTGGATGCGACAAAATATGGCATTAGCAAGATGGGTCAGTATCATACAGTCTAAATAATAGCAATTTTGCGAAAATTATTCTCTTATCGTTATATAATCCCACGTTTTGGTAATACACATTGTCCGCCAGGTGTCTTGATTTGACAGCCCCATACTTCTTTTTATAGGGTTATTTTAAAGGAAAGCTCTGGATCAGTTGCCAAGAAATCGAAATTCTACCAGCCGGAATGTGATGGAAAATAAAGAGCTTGATTTTACATAGCGCATAAGGGGCCCCTTAGCCAATAATATTTTTGGAAATTTACATTTAAAAATAATAAAGGACTAAATAAATTTGTATGTTGCTACAAAAAAATGATTAAATTCAAAATTTCGCAGTAGTAACAACTACTAGTACAACAAGTACAACAACTAGTACAACAACTAGCCTCTCTAGAGCCGGGGGCCCGCTCGCAATGCGGGCCCGTTAGTTACGCCACTGCATCTATCCCTCGGGCCAGAGGCCCTCGGGCTAGATCCTCGTCGCCCTCCTGGCATTATCATCATAGTAACGCCCTTGGTACATAAAATACTATAATGTATTAATGTATATATTAAAATTTTTATTAAAATTTGTCATGTAAGTATCTCTTCGTATTAAATTTTGTACACCATGTTTCATTTTGGTGATACCTATAAAATTTATTCAAATTACCTGTCATAAAAAGTCACACCCCCTAATTTTACCGTGATGTACGCTACTGAATATTCATAATCTGATAAATATCATTAGGTTGTAAATATCTGAAATGACAGATCGTATCTTGACAAAGATTTATCTATGTACCTATATACAACAGATAAGCATAAAATTTTATGATAACAGAGAAAATTTGATATTTTGTTGGCGTGATTTATTATATGATTTAAATTATAAACAAATATGTTTAGTTTGTAACAATTTAAATAAATTTTAAATACACTAAATATTACAGGACTATCACAGAAATATTATATCAATTTTTTTGAAAGAACTTACCAACATGATCTGAATTACGAAATTATTATGCCAAGAAACGAAAAGTATATGAAACGGAGATATTCTTTTACGATTTATTCACAAAGGAGTTTAAAAGATTAGGATATGACACTTCTTTCGCCCCAAATTGTAAATTTTCCAAGGAAAATAAACTTTTAATCTTGGAAAATCTACTGGTTACCAACTACCAGTTGTCAGAAAAAAATAAATTGTACAATTTAACCCAAATTAAAGCAGGATTAAAATCTTTAGCGCTTTTTCACAGCTCTTCTTTAATTTACGAAGAAGAAATGAGTAAAAAATATAATAAAACTTTCTGATTAAAAGAAGAATATCCAGATTTGTTTATTGAAAATTATCTAAACGCTGATTATGATCCACATTATAGTGTAGAACCTTATATGCAGACTATAAAAGTGATAGAATATGTTATTAACAATTTCAAACAATATAAAAACAATTTCAAGTCGTTATTAACATCAAATATTGTTTTCGAGGTATCCATGGTGACACAAATTTGCAAAAAGCTATTGGACATGGCGATTTGAGGTACAACAATATATTTTTCAACTACAACCACTATAAGATCGTCGATTATCAAGTTTTAAGATATGCTGTATATCTACTTTAGATGATTTACTACTTATTTATCTTAATACCTCCAAAGAATTCAGAAAAGATCACCTACAAAACCTTTTAGACTACTACTACGTTTGCTTTGAAGATATTGTAAAAAAAATAGATACGAAATATCAAAAATGATGACGAGATGAATACAAGAAAAGTTTGTTTTGCAGAAACGGCAGACATGTTTTCTTGCCTCAAAAATACATGCAAGAGTTTCGATACAAATAAACCATGGAATAGTAGCTTCATGAGAATATTTTCAAATGCGATGGAAAATGAAAAAGAGGTTAGAAAGACAATTATTGATGCTGTAGAAGATTTGTATGGTAGTTTTTACAGGGAAAATAATAATAAATTGTTTTTGTAAACTGTATTTAAATTATTAGTTTTCTAAAACGTTGAATTATGTACTAATATATTGATTACGCCGGGTATCTACTTTTTTTCGAACATAGAAAATTCAATGTTAAAATTTGGCGATATTTCTTTACCTATTAATTTTAGAAAAAAAAAGTGTAATGAAGAAAAATGTTCAGAATGAAAAAGTGCATCGATTAGTATCAAGTTTTGTTGTTCATTTGTTTCTTATGTACGAGTTAAAAGGAAAAGAAAATATACGAATTAAGGCAATTATCAGAGTGCCGTGAAATATAAGACAATAATTTAGGTTTGTTGTTTCTGAAATTATCTGACGGATTTGATACATTTTTTGAATTTATTATTATATAATAAGAAGACAATCTAGAAGTAAAAAATCTGATGTGGCAGCACATTACATTCCGTCAGTTCTATATATTTTGTATAGGGCGCGAGCAGACACGTGACTCGAGGGACCTTGACGTGCTTATAATCAGCTGATTTGTGTGCGCATGTCATTTTGACAAGTACATTGTCAATTTGACAAGACCAATGTTTTGACTTATTTTGATTTCGAATTGCTAAAATGTTATTATTTTATAATTTTTACGCAGTAAAACACATGAAATTAAAAATAATAATATTTTAGCAGTTAAAAATCAAAATAAGTGAAAACATTGGTCTTGTCAACATGACATTCTTCTTGTCAAAATGACATGCGCACACAAATCAGCTGATTCTAAACACGTCAAAGTCCCTTGAGTCACGTGTCTGCTCGCACCCTATAAAGGTCAAACCTACAGAAAGTTCCTTGCAAAAGATTATATTTCTTGTACATTACTTTAAGGCAGTTGTATGTATTTTATACAAATTCCATACAGTTTCTAACAAAAGATCCTATATTTCCAGTAAAATTACAATACATACATGCTGTCAACTGCACTTGACACTGACACCTTTCAATCAGAATTTTCTTAATATAGCAGCTGTTTCCAGAATTATAGCATAGCTGACTAATATATAATGATATTTAATTTCTTTATAATTTTTTAACTCTATATCCATTTAATATGAAGAAACAAGAAAAACTGTTAAAATCTTCAAATGAGGGTACTTCCAGTTGACCAATTATAACCAAAATCTAATCAGCTCTTCACATGGATGTAATGAAGAGGAATACGAAAGAATTATAATTTTTAGAATTGTAGTGTTGGAGTTATCGACGGAAAAATATTTGTCATACACACAGACATCATCGTAAAAATAGTAAAATCGTATTGTAGAGACTATAAAACGTAGGTACTTATTTAATAAAAAACCATCGAATTTTTTGACCAAAGACAATACCTTTCTTACCTAAAGGTGACGCAAGATAAAAACGATAACTACACATTAATTGAGACATTAACTTTTATCTAAGTATACCATGCTCCACGTAACACATAATATTTTTGACAAATAACCCTTATCAATAATGAACCCTTTCTCTTCTATAAAAATCCCTGTAAAGTTTCCTTTATGAACCTAAGCTATTAACAGCACTCTATCCGTACCGCAAGTTGTCCGTATATCCTGTATCGTGAGCCGAAGTGCCGGACCTTGTAGTCCGGCAGAGTCCGGCGGCTCCGGGTGGCTCCGGTGATCACCGGGCCGCAAGTGCACTTGTCACCACGCCGTGTTAATTAATTCCCGAGAGATGGCACCCTCTGTGACTTGAAAGGTAATACGACCGAGGGTTTATAGCTATTTAATAAGAGTTAAGAGTGTTTGGAAATTTGTTAGGGTAATGTGGATACTGCTTTGGAAATTTGGAAGTGGTGGTGTCGTTTTACACCCAGTGATGGGGAGTCTGTTTACAGATGACGTCATTGCATTGGAATGCCATTTTTACCTCCTGCTACCCTGGTAAGGGAGGTATAGGGATCGTGCTAAAAATCGGATATCGAGATTTTGGTAAAATTAAGGTCCCTAGAATCCAATTTTAACATTTTCACGATGATGTCTGTGTGTATGTGTGTGTGTGGATCCTCCGCTCTAACTCAAATACTATCATTCAGAAAATTTTGAAACCTTGTATTTCGAACTTTTTCTGTAATGGAAAGAGCCCATTAAATTTTGGTGTACATCGGATAACCGGATATGGCACTTTACTAGAAGCTCAAAATAGTTTTTCTTCGAAAAATACCTTTAAATGTTATTTTTTCGGGATTAATGTTATTATAAAAATTAAAGATTATTAAATTTTCTACAGATTTGCATTAATATTTTTTCTATATATTTTATGGATAAATTTATAAAATTATCTATAAATTTAATCCCGGAGCCTACGCTTTAAACAAGCAAAACTCCTTGGTTACACAGTTCATAAATTAAATGAATGTAACTGACAGATAAATGTCACTGTCAAGGAACTAATTATTTCAAATTAATAACAGTAACGTTTAAAAAAAAATAGTAAATAGAACCCTAGTTATATGGAATGGATCTTAATACAGTTTCCGCAATAACTAAATATGTACGTAAGTATATATATATATATATATATATATATATATATATATATATATATATATATATATATATATATAGGGTGTATTTGCGAAGACGAACCCCCCCTTAACTTTTTTATTGTAAGGAATAGAAAAAAATGGCTTATATAAAAGTTTTATTATTTTACATATACTATTTGATGGCAGATGTAGATATTTTTTATAAAGTCAGGTTTACAAGATACGACTATCAACTTTTATTTTTCAAATGGCAACCTGTAATTATTTTAATAATATAGAAACCACCTTTTTTTTCTCTTTTCAACGATGTATTAATTTTTATAAATGTATTTGAAAACATTCGAGAAAATTAAGATAATTAAGATATCATTTTTATTAAAATATCCTAGATGGCTATGTGAAAATACGCAAAATGTAACAATGTTTTACAACTTAACAAGCTAAAACAACAAATTCAATCAAAAAATAATAAAATTCAGTCAAAAAACAATAAATATTTTGTTTATATTCACATAGCCACCTAGTACATAAGTAAAAATTATTTCATAATTATCTAATTTTTCTCGAAATTTTTCAAATACATTAATAAAAAATAATACATCGTTGAAAAGAGAAAAAAATGGCGGTTTCTATTTTATTAAAATAATTATAGGTTGCCATTTGAAAAATAAAAGTTGATAGTCGTATCTTGTAAACCTGACTTTATAAAAAATATCTACATCTGCCATCAAATAGTATATGTAAAATAATAAAACTTTTATATGAGCCATTTTTTTCTATTCCTTACAATAAAAAAGTTAAGGGGGGGTTCGTCTTCGCAAATACACCCTGTATATATATATATATATATATATATATATATATATATATATATATATATATATATATTTAAATTAATAAAAATTAAATAGCGGGAGGTTTGGTGTTGGCCACATCAGATTTTTGGGTATGAGGATGGTGTGATTTAAAAAAGGGTGGAAATTTTTAAGAAATTAAAAATTCTGAAAATTTGTATTTAAGTAGTTTGAAGGGTGTAGATTTAAGATTTTAAAACCACAGGTCGATATCTCTTTCGTGGCCTTGTATTTCGAACTTTTTCTGTAACGGAAAAGAGCCCATTAGATTTTGGTGTAAATCGGATAACCGGATATGACACTTTACTAGAAACTCAAAATAGTTTTTCTTATATTTTATGGATAAATTTTTAAAATTATCTATAATTTTAATCCCGGAGCTTACGCTTTAAACAAGCAAAACTCGTTGGTTACACAGTTTATATCTCAAAAGTAAGTAACTGACAGGTAAATATCACTGTCAAAGAACTAATCATTTTAAATTAATAACAGTAACGTTTTATAAAGAAAATAGTAAATAGAACCCTAGTTATATGGAATGGATCTTAATACAGTTTCCGCAATAACTAAATATGTAAGTATGTATATTTAAATTAATAAAAATTAAATACCGGGAGGTTTGGTGTTGGCCACATCAGATATTTAGATATATTAGACTGTACACTCACTTTATAAAGTCAATATGAAATTCAAAGCCTTCTGACATTCCTTTAAGAATTCTCTCTTCCTAAATCCTTGGCTAACCAAGGGAGCCATTACTTCTATATTGTCACCTGGATAAAAACTACCACCGTAGGAATTGAACCCTAGTCTGGAATCTCGATCGGCTTTTCAGCAGCGCTTGCAACGCCACGTGGTAATGGATGGAACTAATCACCGGGGGATTCCCCGACTACAGACTTAAATATATACGGCAGTAAATCAACGCGAGGCAGTAATGGCCGTCAATGGACTTTATACGTATATTAGGAAACCGCGGAAGAGCGCATTGCTGTTTATAATAAGGAGTTTAGTTATTCTTTGCAGTTTAAAGGATAATGCGCCAGGATTTATGAGCGAATTAAGGATGCAGCTTCTTTTTTAACGCTGCAAAGATGGAAAAATAACTGTTTATAGAAGAAAAATTGCTACAAAATTTCTGTTTACTTAAGAATATATTACTAAGGTGACCAACTGTACTCATTTACTGAGTTTTGTACTCTTTTTTCGCAAACCGTACTCTTTTCAAATCCTGTACTCTGAAAGTACTCATTTGTATAATTTTATACTCATTTGTATTTCTAAAACATTTTTTTAGATTATTTTATTTCAATTTTATTAATTAAATATTTAAAATTATTTTGACAGTGATTTGAATTTCACGCGCGCATATTGCTTGCCGTTTCCGGCACGTCAGAGGACAGGGCAAACACCAGACACGAGTTTGACAGTGATTTGAATTTCGCGCGCACATATGGCTGCCGTTTCCGGCACAATTGAGAGGCCGTATTATGTACCTGGAGAGATAGATAGATACTACAGACCTATTTTTCTAACAACGTCAAAATTACATTTGTGAAAAGAGATGGATATATCTATCTCTCCAATATTTGTGTAAGTAATAATCGCCAGGCTGATCTTTGATGTGCAGTATGTACGGCATGCTTGACAGTCTTGACGCATGCGTAGTATGTACGGCAAAGTTTTATGGGAATTCCCTTTCTGTTAAATTAATTTGAGGTTAGAGAAAACCAACAATTTCGTACTTTTTGTTCAAGTTAACAAGATTTGAGGTGTACAAAATAAAATAAAATTTTATTTATCTAGTGAAGGTGAAGTTGCATGTTAGTATTAATATTATTTTTCATTTTACTTAAATAATATCAGATTATAATATTATAGTTTTTTCTTTTTTTTTCACCTATGAAATACTTGCAAAGTGTACTCTTTTTGAACAAAAAATAGTTGGTCACCTTAATATTACAAAGAAGATAAATAATATTTTACCACTCTGATTTTTGTGAAACTAGCTGCATCCGTTGCAAATATTTGGAACAAACAATATCATGAGGTAATGTTATTAAATTATATATTTTATATACAGGGTGTTTCAGGACTAGTGTAACAAAGTTTAACAGCAACAGCCTATTCCTGAGGTCATTTTGAGCCAAATGAATATAGGTCCTATTCCTTCTAGTTACCAAAATACAAGAGGTTGAAGTTCTATAAATAACACGAATTTTTTTAATTTTTGTAATCAATGTACTGTCGGAAAACATGAGTTATATTGAAAAGTCTTACCTTATTTGTATTAATTAATTTTATTTATTAATATTAACGAATACGATTTGGACAACAAAACATACGATGACACAATTATTAAATAGACAAATAAATAAATTCTAAACACAGAACAACATAACCAAACATGGAATAGGTTAACACAATATGAAATAAGATAACAAATTTAAAAAAAATTACAGCAAGTGCTCAAAATGCGCGCCTTGAACTCGTAAGCATGCTTGACATCGGCGAATCATAGAATCATATACATGATAAATTACATTTTGATCGTTACGAATGGCAGTAAATGCATTCATAATTCGTTCAAGTAACTGTTCACGCGTGTTTATTTGTACCCTATAAACTTCTTGTTTCAAGTGTCCCCATAGATAGAAATCAAGAGGATTTAAGTTTGGAGATCTTGCAGGCCAAAAGTTTGGACCTCCACGTCCAATCCACCTATTGGGAAAGTTTTGGTTTAACCACTCAGTTACTTGTCTACCATAGTGAGGAGGAGCACCATCATGCTGGTACCACATCTATTGTGGTACAAGAAGTGGAACATCTTCTATTAGTTCATGTAGTCTGTTTTCCAGAAAGTTTCTGTAGCCATCAGCTGTAGTAATGCCGCGAGATCTCGCATTTTCGAGATCTCGTCTCGAATTTCTCTAATTTTCGAGACGAGATTCACCTTATTCTCGTCTCGACAATTCGAGACGAGACGAGAGTAATGCCCTCGAGATTTGCTCGAGACGAGAGTGGAAAGTCGAGATCTCGAAGGTACTTTTTTAAAAATTTCCATTTATAATATAAGTACCTATAAAAGAACAAAATATTGGTAAACGCCCGCGCGGTACACATATGTCATCATCATTACCGATATCTGCGTACAAAGCAGATTGGCACACCCAGCAATGGGTAATATGGCGTGATGATATATTTAAATTTATTTATTTTATTTATATTCATGAATTGTCTCTTCATTTACATTCATATTTACTTATTCATTTTAAAGTTATTTTGGGTTGTACAAAAAAAAAAACAAAAGTGATACCTATGGTGGACTCTTCGCACCAGCTTCAAGTGCCCGCACTATACGAATATATAATTATAATTACCAATATCTGCTTACAAAACAGATTGACACGCCCAGCAACGGTTAATAAGCGTTTTTTTTATACCTAACCTTTTAAATACCAGACAGTAAAACAATCAGTTTTAATTAATGGTCCTCGTTTCTTTGCTAATTATAAATTCGAGAAATTCGAGACTCTCGAGTCGAGATCGAGAGAAGGCAAGAAAAATTATGACGAGACGAGATACAGAGTAATCTCGTCTCGAAAATTCGAGACGAGACGAGAGTGGATTGATTCTCGTCGTTTCTCGTCTCGCGGCATCACTAATCAGCTGTTAATCGGTCAATTAAAAATTAAATTTCTAGTAATCTAGTATTGAAAATTCCTGCCCAGACACTTATGCTAAATCTTTGCTGAAAACGGGATGTGGATTTTCAATGCTCCATAAATGGTAATTATGGAAATTGTTTACTCCGTCTCTCGTGAATTGGGCTTCTTCAGACCATAACACTTTGGAAATAAAGTCAGGATCATTTAAATTTTGACGGAGAAACCAGCGACAAAATTCTAAACGAGGACCATAGTCTCCGGGTTGCAATGCTTGAACTCGCTGAAAGTGATAGGGATGTAATTCCTCACGGTAATAATGAATGATAATATACGAAACAATCACAATTTAATAAGAACAGCCTACTTGATATTAAAAACAAACAAGTACATATCGTTGAATATGCAGAGATTCCTTACATTATCCATTAAAGACGAACAGAAGGAAAGACGATTTACTGAAAAAAGTTAATGGTACAGGAGTAAAAAGCTCCAGGGAAAGAAATAGATAAAAGGGAGAATTAAGTACTAGAGTACATGATTGGCAATAAGAACAAATTGGAGACGGGAAAAACCAGAACGTTGGATGCGAGCAAGGAATATTTTCCTCTTATCAACAACATCATATCAGTGGGAATAGATGCTGTACAAATTTAAACATGGGACGAACGTATGCTAATAAGATACGAACATAGTACAACGAAAACAAAACTAAATAAATGTATCAAGTTTTATTACTGTTTTACATGCTTTTATAAATCTGTACTGGATGTACTATTAAAATGATTAAAGCCAATTTTAAATGACCATTAATTTGTTAACTACACCCTGTTTTTAAACTAGGAGAAGAAATATAATATTTAAAAATCATACTTGACAAGAATCAACCTCTCGGTTATTTATCAACCAGAACTACAGAAAAAATATGGAATATCTCGAAAAAGAAAAGAGATATCGACCTGTGGTTTTAAAATCTTAAATCTACACCCTTCAAACTAATTAAATACAAATTTTCAGAAATTTTAATTTTTAAAAAATTTCGACCCTTTTTTAAACCACACCACCCTCATATCCAAAAATGGGTGTGCGGTACACCTTCAACGACCTCACCAGTAAATTCCTCGTACCAAAAACCATAAGTATACCAATTTTCATCAAAATATTCCAACGGATACATTTATTATTAAACATTCTTAAAAATCGTCAAGAACTGGAAAAATCGCAAACCTTAGATTTTTTGCGATTTTTTGCCATTTTCAGACTTTTCCTTCTGGAGATTGTAATAGTTGTTCAAAAATTATGAAAATTGGTATGCTTATGTAATTTTGCTCGTAGAATCTAATGGTGATATCGCCAGCGGTGTATAATTCATCAGTTTTGGAATATGACCCAAAAATGGGCATTTTTGAGCAAAGTTTTGATGACGAATATCTCGGACACGAAAAGAGATATCGACCTGTGGTTTTAAAATCTTAAATCTACACCCTTCAAACTAATTAAATACAAATTTTCAGAATTTTTAATTTTTTTAAAATTTCGACCCTTTTTTAAATCACACCATCCTCATACCCAAAAATGGGTGTGCGGTACGCCTTCAACGACCTCACCAGTAAATTCCTCGTACCAAAAACCATAAGTATACCAATTTTCATCAAAATATTCCAACGGATACATTTATTATTAAACATTCTTTAAAATCGTCAAAAACTAAAAAAAAATCGCAAGGGGGTACACCTTAGATTTTTTGCGATTTTTTGCCATTTTCAGACTTTTCCTTCTGGAGATTGTAATATTTGTTCAAAAATTATGAAAATTGGTATGCTTATGTAATTTTGCTCGTAGAATCTAATGGTGACATCGCCAGTGGTGTATAATTGACCATTTTTGGGATATGACCCAAAAATGGGCATTTTTGAGCAAAGTTTTGATGACGAATATCTCGGACACGAAAAAAGATATCGACCTGTGGTTTTAAAATCTTAAATCTACACCCTTCAAACTAATTAAATACAAATTTTCAGAATTTTTAATTTTTTTAAAATTTCGACCCTTTTTTAAATCACACCATCCTCATACCCAAAAATGGGTGTGCGGTACGCCTTCAACGACCTCACCAGTAAATTCCTCGTACCAAAAACCATAAGTATACCAATTTTCATCAAAATATTCCAACGGATACATTTATTATTAAACATTCTTTAAAATCGTCAAAAACTGAAAAAAATCGCAAGGGGTACACCTTAGATTTTTTGCGATTTTTTGCCATTTTCAGACTTTTCCTTCTGGAGAATGTAATATTTGTTCAAAAATTATGAAAATTGGTATGCTTATGTAATTTTGCTCGTAGAATCTAATGGTGATATCGCCAGTGGTGTATAATTGACCATTTTTGGGATATGACCCAAAAATGGGCATTTTTGAGCAAAGTTTTGATGACGAATATCTCGGACACGAAAAAAGATATCGACCTGTGGTTTTAAAATCTTAAATCTACACCCTTCAAACTAATTAAATACAAATTTTCAGAATTTTTAATTTTTTTAAAATTTCGACCCTTTTTTAAATCACACCATCCTCATACCCAAAAATCTGATGTGGCCAACACCAAACCTCCCACTATTTTATTTTTATTATTTTAAATATACATACTTACATATTTAGTTATTGCGGAAACTGTATTAAGATCCATTCCATATAACTAGGGTCCTATTTACTATTTTCTTTTTAAAACGTTACTGTTATTAATTTGAAATGATTAGTTCTTTGACAGTGACATTTATCTGTTAGTTACATACAATGTACTGTGTAACCAAGGATTTTGGTTGTTTAAAGCGTAGGCTCCGGGATTAATGCTGAATTTATACAGCGTAAGTCGTAACGTAACGCACCGTGCCGTAACGTAACGTAAAGAATAAATCAATGCATACTTATATGATAATTTATACAGACGTAAGCCGTAACGTGACGTACCGTGCCGTAACGTGTCAAAAACCCAAAGATCGTGAACTTTTATCTTTCTACGTTACGGCACGTTACGGTACGTTGCGATATTATGAAAATTATTGCTTACCTGCGCTATAGTCTGTTTTTGTGTGGCTAATTATGTCAAAGTTGGAATTAATAAATTAAATGGATATAAATATAAAAAATACTACATTACGAATAGTCTGTCTTGTGTGACTTTGACATAAGTGACATGTGTCATGTGTCAAAGTTTGGATTAATATATTAAATGGAAATATATATGAAATATAGTGCATTGCGAATAAACTAACGAACCTGATAAATACAAATCTGATGTACACTACATTTGTATCGACAGAGCATTAGTATACTTTTTCCGAAAATGTACCGTAAAAGTTCTGTATAAAATAGCCTAGAAAAATCACGCGTTACGATACGTTATAGTACGCCACGGCAAGGTACGTTACGTTACGGCTTACGCTGTATAAATCCAGCATAAAATATATAGAAAAAGTATTAATGCAAATCTGTAGAAAATTTAATAATCTTTAATTACCTTCCGTCACCTTTAGGTAAGGAAGGTATTGTCTTTGGTCAAAAAATTCGGTGGTGAGTTTTTGATGAATAAGCACATTTTAGGGTGCCTAGAATACGATTTTACTATTTTTACGATGATGTCTGTATGTGTGTGTGTGTGTGTGTATGTATGTGTGTGTGTGTGTGTGTGTGTGTGTGTGTGTGTGTGTGTGTGTGTGTGTCTGTGTGTGACAAAATTTTCTAATGCGATAACTCTATTACTACAAATCCAAAAATTATAATTCTTTCGTATTCCTCTTCGTTACATCCATGTGAAGAGCTGATTAGATTTTGGTTATAATTGGTCTACCGGAAGTACCCTCATTTGAAGATTTTAACAGTTTTTCTTGAAAAAATGATGTTAAATATCATTTTTTCACATTTAATGTTATTATAAATATTAAAGAATTATTTATTCTCTATACGATTTGAATGCATTTTATACTTCATATTAAATGGACATAGAGTTAAAAAATTATAAAGAAATTAAATATCATATATATTAGTCAGCTTTGCTATAACTCTGGAAACAGCTGCTACATTAAGAAAATTCTGATTGAAAGGTGTCAGTGTCAAGTGCAGTTGACAGTATGTTTATGTTATAATTTTACTGGAAATATAGGATCTTTTGTTAAAAACTTTCTGTATGGAATTTGTATAAAATACATAGAACTGACGGAAGGTAATGTGCTGGCCACATCAGATTTTTTTTATAATAACATTAATCTCGAAAAAATAACGTTTAACTATTTTGAGCTTCTAGTAAAGTGCCATTTCCGGTTATCCGATTTACACTAAAATCTAATGGACTCTTTCCATTACAGAAAAAGTTCGAAATACAAGGTTTCAAAATTTTCTGAATGATAGTATTTGAGTTAGAGTAAAGAATCCACACATACACACACAGAGATCATCGTAAAAATGTTAAAATTGGATTCTAGGGACCTTAAAACGTGGTCATGTACCAAAATTTTGATATGCGATTTTTAGCACGATCCCTATACCACCCTTACCAAGGGTAGCGGAAGGTAAAAAAATATTAATATTTGACCGTGCCTAAATAAAATAAATAAAATAAATATATCATCACGGCAAATTACCCATTGCTGGGTGTGCCAATCTGCTTTGTACGCAGATTTCGGTAAAGATGATGACATATTTGCACCGTGCGGGCGTTTACCAGGCGTCACCTCACGGGCACTCATTGCTGGCGTGGAGAGTGCACCACAGGGGTCAATTTTGTGCCATTTAAAATTTGAGTGTCAGGTCGCGAATCTGGGGAACTGGGTTCGATCTCGACCGACGCCAAATATTTCAAATTTCGTGCCTAAATGCACTTAATTTTTCCCTATTTAAATAATACTGAGTTTTGTCACATTTTGGAACCGTATTTTTGTCAAACGCAATAAGAGTTTAAAAAATCCATTCAATATTGGAATACAGGGCGAGAGCAGACACGTGACTCGAGTGACCTTGACTTGCTTGGGATCAGCTGATTTGTGTGCGCATGTCATTTTAACAAAAACATTGTCAATTTGACAAGACCAATGTTTTGACTTATTTTAATTTTGAACTGCTAAAATATTTGGCGCAAAATTTGACCATGTGACCTTTCCCGTACAAAGTTCACTTCGTCTACTGTGAAGATAACTTGTGTAACATCCACAAGAAGTCGGATTACCCCCGTCCATCTTTTTCCCTCGCCCCGAAGCCGTTGTTCCGTAATCGGCCACTAATAACGCCTGTTATATATGTCTGTAGCGGTTATATCTTACAGGATATATAAGATCCCGATCGCTATTCGCTGTGAAATATTTCCCACTCGTGAGCTGCATAGCCTCGCACCTTCTGTGGTGCAGTGATGGATGCCCGTAGAAATTAAATGAACTTTTTACAGCATTTCTAAGGTCCGACAAAAGATTCCAAGATGAGGGAACACAGAAAAAGACAAGTAATCGCATATAAAAATAATGGAGAGTTCTAAGTTTTAAGCTAGATATATGGCGTGACCAAAGGTTTTATTCTACTTATATTACAACTTTTATTCTCTTCTGGTATTGACAGCAATTTAGAGGGAAAATTATTGCCGAGTGAAAAACTGGGAGGTACGGAAACTGCTTTACAAAAAGATGAAAATTTCACAAGTGTATAAAGTTGAAAGCGAATATATTTCATCTGACACCTTTGCCATTTTTACTTCCTTGTACGAAGTAAAGGAAGTATTGTATTCGCGAAAAATTTCGGTTTTGAGATTTCAACGGAAATATCCATTTTGACCATCCCTGAATCTATTCTGACTAATTTCGTCGTGACGTCTGTACGTACGTACGTACGTATCTCGCATGACTCAAAAACGGTAGGCCGTAGAAAGTTAAAATTTTGTATTTAGGACTTCTATAACATCTAGTTGTGCACGTCCCTTTTTGTTCATTACATAATTTCCAGAAATGGTACTTTATTTGAAGCCTATAATAGATTTTAATAAAAAACTATATTAAAATATAATCCAAAACTTTTCAAATTTGGTATATAAGACTTTTATATCAATTGGAATTACATAGCAGATTTTGGTTAAAACAGGCTTACAGGAAGTGATATATTACCTAAAGTTGTTAACAGTTTTTCTTGAATAAAATGGTTTCATTTTGATTTTAGAAATAAATGCTTCAAATAAGAGTTTTAGAGAATTAAATTCTGCGTCTAGCTCATCAAGTATTATTAAATTAGCCCTTTGTATAAACGAGATATGTAAATTTAAAACTTATATACTTTTTAGTTTTTATAATGAAGCTTGCTATGGATTAGGACAAAAAATAACAAAAAAAAATTTATAATTGGGTCTATACTTCATCTTCATATTGGTCTTGCGTACAAGGAAGTCGTGTGGTGTCCACATCAGATTTTTTACTTTTGGTTATAATAGGTAAAAACTGTGTAATAACTGAGTTAAAAATAGCACACTGAAATTTTTGGAATAATATTTATCATGTTACCCCTTTTAAGTTCCACCATATTATATATGCAGCATACAGGCTGTCTCACAACTCGCGCCCCAGAGCGAATGAGGCAACACGAGACTGTACTCGGATGTGTAATTTCGAAGAAAAAAATCTAGCTTAAAAGATATTCGAGAAAAGACGTCTTAAAATTGACCAATCAGAGACCTACACCTTTAACGTGTGTTTGCCGTAATTTTACGTTACTATGATTTTATATAAATCAAATCTTCTTTAAAATGTGTGGACGACTGTAGTTTTAGAACAATATCAGCGTCAAATAAAATTGGTGGATTAAAAAGTCTTGGAACTCCGTTATGCAAGCAGCCGCAAATTATTTTCTTCTATTTGTTGGCAACCTATTGTCGTCGGCAAGTGTCAGTTTCGTCTGGGGCGCGAGTTGTAAGGCATTCTGTATAACACATCATGGTCACTATTTTGATGTGACCCAAAAAGCGCGCAGGTAAATAGTACCATTCGAGGACATCTTGGGGTCTCAAAGCTATCGAAGAGAAAGTACCACAAGGGTCAATTTGTGCTATTTAAAATTTGGAAATAACTTTAGGAGGATATTTTTAAAATATTGCTAATGCTATAACTTGCTTTTTAAAATATTCGTAGTATATTTGTGTTAGGATCATTTTACTCGAAATTTTCTGTATGGAATTAGTACAAAATACATACAACTGTCGAAAGGTAATGTACATACAAGAAATTTAGAATCTTTTGCAAGGAACTTTCAGTATGGATTCTATAGAAAATACATACGCATTTACGAAAATTCTACCGGTAGATACCGCATCTACCGACTGTGTTCGAAAGCATGAGTGGTAAAAAATTACCATGTTCGAAAATTGTTCAATATCTACCAGATCCATCTACCGGATTGATGAAGGATCTAATCTCAAAAAAAGGTAGTGATGCAAAGCGAAGCGCGCGCGGTAATAGTGGAAATGTGTTCAAAGTAGGACTCTGCTCAGTTTGTTAACTACGTCAAATTTCTAACCTGTTTTAAATTTTCAAATTTTTGCATAGGTTATGGATCTACCCTGTTTACCAGTTGCGTTCTTAAAATATCGATTCCGGTAGCTATAACCTGATAAAAAGCTGTTTTCTGGTAACAGTTCACCGGTAGAATTTTCGTTAATACGTCATATAACTGACGGAATGTAATGTGCTGGCCACATCAGATTTTTTTGAATTTATATGCTTATTAATTAAGTAATACAAGAGTGTTAATCTGTTATGTTTATAATAATATTTAATCAACAAAAAAATTGGTGACACGAAATTAAAATTATTGTTTTTGATGACAATATAAATTTTGATTACAACAAAGAAAAATTCGTTACAACAATCCGCAGTTCCCTAGTAAAGATTGCAGCTTGAATCCACTGTGTTGATCGGAAATTTGTATCTCCCTAGAGCTTATAGATTTCCTTCTGGGGGTGTGGTCTCTATCAGTAGTTATAGTGGTTCTGAAAATTGCTAGGAGGAACATATATCCCGCGTGAATATCAGTGTGGCGTCATGCATGAATACCAAGCAAGCACCAGCACCCACACGCATTTTATGAGGAACATCATAAATTCAAGGGCCGTTTACCTGTTAAAGTATAAAATATAGAAACGGCGAGAATAGAAAATTTATACATTTCGTTGTTCGACAACTTTACATTGAATAAATAAGCGGAGAGCCTTCGGAATAAATATAAGACATTAGATAAGAAAAGAATGCTTAAAACATTTTTTACCTTCCGTCACCTTTAGGTAAGGAAGGTATTGTCTTTGGTCAAAAAATTCGATGACGAGTTTTTACTCAATAAGCACGTTTTAGAGTCCCTAGAATACGAATTTACTATTTTTACGATGATGTCTGTATGTGTGTGTGTGGATGTGTGTGTGTGTGTGTGGATGTGTGGATGTGTGTGTGTAACAAAATTTTCGTCTGCGATAACTCTAATACTACAGTTACAAAAATTATAATTTTTTCGTATACTTCTTCGTTACATCCATAGGAAGAGCTGATTAGATTTTGGTTACAATTGGTCAACCGGAAGTACCATCATTTGAAGATTTTAACAGTTTTTCTTGAAAAAACTATGTTAAATATAATTTTTTCACATTTGATGTTATTATAAATATTAAAGAATATTTTATTCTCTATACGATTTGACTGCATTTTATACTTAATATTAAATGGATATTGAGTTAAAAAATTATAAAGAAATTAAATTTCATAAAGTAGCCATACCTGTGGAAACAACTACTATATTAAGAACATTCTGATTGAAAGATGTCAGTGTCAAGTGAAATTGACATAGTGTGTCTGTTTTATAATTTTACTGGAAATATAGGATCTTTTGCTTTCTCTATGGAATTTGTATAAAATACATACAACTGCTTTAAGGTAATGTACAAGAAATAATAATAATAAATCTTTTTTTTTTCAGATACATTACACTGTATATAGAAAACGTCACAAAATAATAATTTTCTGTATGAAATTTGCAACTGCCGGAAGCTAATGTACAAGAAATAGAATATTTAATTTAGCAAGGAACTTTCCGTATGAAATTTGTACAAAATATATAGAACTGACGGAAGGTAATGTGCTGGCCACATCAGATTTTTTTTTCATTCTTAACGTACCTATTGTAACGTGTGAGCACCGCAGCTACGCTGAACAAGCGTCTAAGTATAGCGATGACGCAATCGCGCTAGCGCCGGGCAATGTAATCAAACAAACCGCGACGTGTTTAATTACTTCCGGTTGCCTGAACCTTTTGTGTTCATTGTTGCGGTCGAATATTCTAGAGCTCTCTGGAAGTTAATGGCAGCTGTATAAAAGGGACGCAGCTATGCTCGGGAGTTAGTTACATGGAGAGACTTATAGAGACATTCACATAGAGTGTTAGTGAAGCACAGCAGTATCGTGGTGAGCGTATGCAGTATAGTGTCGAGTGGGGGACTCGGGAAGTTACTGGTTAACTAGGATAGCCGTGGATGTGAATACTCTGTAGTATTGAAGAGTATTGGGAAGCTAGGTATATGGGGACAGTAACGGCAAGTGGAAGTGGTGTTGAAGAATAGCAGACTACAGCGCAATTGAATTAAGAGAAATTAAGAAAAAATATTGAAAGTATATGCTTAATAATGAATATTAATAAAGAAATAAAACGATATAATTGAAATACTTCGGAAATAAGGGGGTTTTTGTTATAACAGCTCTTCACTCATATGAATTCCATATATCTTATTTTGTTTGGCGACTTTAAGACGGCCTGTAAATATATAACGAATACCCAGTTAGGGGGAGGATAAATATAATATAGAAATATATATTTCAATTACATTTAGGTCCACGAAGAAAACAGTTTGATATAAAAATTTATATTCGTGACGTAACATCTATATTTTCAAACTTCGGGGGACTATAACTCGCTTATTAATATAAACTTTTTTTTCATCGACAGTCTTAGTTTTACTTATACGTTCAGATGAAATTGTATTAAAAAAATCTGGTGTGGCCAACACAATACCTCCCGCCGATTCACAAAAAAGATTAAGTTTTCTGGATTAGCGAATTTTACTCTAATTTGGCAGTTTATTTCTTAAAATATTGTCTAATCTAACCCAAGTAACTACCTTTTTTTTAAACCCCTCAACAGGATTAAATCCCAATTACAGAGTGGGTTCACATTCACACACATCCATGCCTTAGTGGGATTCGAACCCAGAGCCCCGAGGGCGTTGCTCTAACCATTGAGCCACCGGAGCTATAATAAAATGAAGATTAAATTGTAAATACAGGGATGGAATAGAATTCACTAATCCAAAAATGAGGATTAGCTTAAACATTTTTGTGAATCGTTAATTTTTATTAATATAAATACATACCTACATATTTACTTATGCTGGAAACTGTATTGGAATCCTTTTCTATTGTTCTATTTACTTTTTTTCTTTTTAAAACGTTACTAATATTATTTTTAAATTAGTTCTTCGATAGTGACATTTATCTGTCAGTTACATACATTTGAATAACTGCGTTTTCTTTGTTTAAAGTGTAGGTTCTGGGATTTAAATTATAGATAATTTTATAAATTTATCCATAAAATATATAGAAAAAGTATTAATGCAAATCTATAGAAAATTTAATAATCTTTAATTTTTATAATAATAATTATCCCGAAAAAATAACATTTAAAGGTATTTTTCGAAGAAAAACTATTTTGGGCTTCTAGTAAAGTGCCATTTCCGGTTATCCGATTTTAAACAAAATCTAATGGGCTCTTTGCATTACAGAAAAAGTTCGAAATACAAGGTTTAAAATTTTTCTAAATGATAGTATTTGAGTTAGAGTGGAGGATCCACACACACACACATACACATAGACATCATCGTGAAAATGTTAAAATTGGATTCTAGGGACCTTAAAACGTGGTCATTTACCAAAATCTCGATATGCGATTTTTAGTTCGATCCCTATACCTTCCTTACCAAGGGTAGCGGGAGGTAAAAATGATGGAATCTCCTATTGTGGCATACGGACAGTCGGTGATACTGAGTCTGTGGAAGAGAGAGAGTTACATAAATAGACAGATAGTGAGGTGAAAAGTGTAACTTCTGTCCGAGCAGTTGAATATACAGACGCTGTTGAGTCGGTTGAGTATATAGACGCTGTGGAGGTCGGTAGGCGGACAGTTAATGGGTTAAATAAATATCCATTGACATAAATAGTCGAAATAAATAATTAGTATGATCGTATAAATAAATAGTCGTGTTAATTATTTGTTTAAATAAATAGTATTAGTGTTATCTAGTGAATTATAGTTTTAGTCTTAATTAGTAATTAATAATGGGCCCGTCCAACTTTTTTTGAATTTCTTATGTTATGAAGAATTTAAAAATAGAAATTCCGTATTTTCTGTTTTCTTGAAATTATTCTTAATAACGCCTAAAATAATTATTAAAGTTTTGTCGCGAAAGTTTTGACGTTAGTGTCACTCCGTCATAAGTAGAGAGAATCGACATACGTTACCATTAGTATGGTAATATACAATAAATGTTGCAAGAATAAAAATACGTATCCATTACAAACTGTGATCAAAAATCTTTAGAGCTAATGGTAATAAATAAACGAGATAGTTATTATACCATTTCAAAATATAATTGTTTGATTTACTTATATGAATAGGTATAGGAGTAGTGTTGAATGATAATTTATGAAAAACTTCCAAAGTACATTATACATAAATCAGGTAAGTAAAATTAATAATATTTGCTCTTTTTCATAATCAGGTTAATCATTCGCATTAATTAATGTGACTTTGAGACTTTCTTTAATATAATATTAAAGGTTATTATACTCACCAAGTGCCATTATTACAATTAAAATAGTATTTAAACTATTTTCTATTTATAATTAAATACAACAATGACAGTATTGATTACAATAATCAAAGCATAGTTCATAATAAAAAGTAATCCAACATTTACATACCTATTTACTAAATGATTGCAACAATGACAAGTATTGAGATTACAATAATTAAAACATAAATTATATTATAATTTTATTTAATAAGTAAATTTTCTTTTGATTTTAATTAAAAATTACTCGGATATATTAAATATGTGTATGTTAGAGTATGTGTAAAGCCAATCGCGAATTTATGAGCAAAATATGCATGGTCCACTGTACAGTGACATTTTCACAGGGTAACTGGACGACTGTAATGACGCTGACGTCACAACATGGCGATCATTTTACGCTAAAAACTTTAATTACATTATTATAGGTATAAAAATACAAAATATATAGCAATTTTTATTTTGTTTTCATTTATTTATATTCAAAATTCATATGCGACATGTAATGTCTAAAAAGACGAAGACTTGTACGGGTCCATTGTTTAATATTAGTAATAGTAATTTTCATTATAGTTTAATAAACACTTATTTTAATTAATAATAATTGTCTAATATTTGCACTTCACCCAAATAAATAAAAACGTTACACTATGTAACAAAAGTTTGAGAAAATTTTACGCTCCAAATTTTATTATATACTAAGTAAGGTCACATTAGGGTCGCGACTCTTAGTTTGAATATCTTAGCCCTAAAGTATAATTTTATCAATTTAAATTGGTAGCCCACTGCAGGTATTTTTCTTAATTTTCTCCCCAACTTTTGACTTTGGAATTCCACGGCTGTTAGTTGAAATATCTCCCACCTTTGAGCGTCTTACTGCACTTTCTATATTTCACTTCGCCTTCTTGCAAACCTTTCCGGTAAATTCAATCACTGAGTCCATTTGTTGCTTGGTACTTTTACATTTAGTAATGAAGTTAATGTTTCCGCATCGCTCTGTAAAACATTGTGTTAGTGCACATTGCCATTGCAACCTACCAATACCAACGTTACACCAGATAACATTGTGACCATTAGTGCGATTAAATGTACCCTCCGTTCACAACGGGTAGATTAGAAACAGAAAATAGATTTGGGGGATGGTGGACTGTTATAAAGATATCTACAAATGATTTATATTGTTGGTCTAATTGTGCTGGTGTAATTGTTACTTTACAGTATACTTTACTGTTCAAAAACTTTGAGGTGCTTTGGCTGTTCGTGAAGTAACGTCTGATAAATGCTGTCTGCTATACAATACAGAGTGTCCCAGGATGAGCTTACGCTATCGTTATTTTAAAGACTGAATATTATTTTACGAAATTTGTATCTAGGGGTTTTCCGACATGCCCGTTTCAAATAAAATATTTTCAAAACAGTAGCACGTCCTGTTTAACCAGAAGTAGAACCTAACTTTCGTATTTTAAATGTAATGCTATATTTTTTTTACCTCTCGCTCAGCGAGGTATTGTATTTATGCTAAAAATCGCATATCCAGATTTTAGTGAATAAGCACGTTTTAAGGTCCCTAGAATCCGATTATAACAATTTACGATGATGTCCGTATGTGTGTGTGTGTGGATGTTGGATCCACGATTTCTTAAATACTATAAGACTTAAGACATTTTTACTACGGATTCCTCAATCTAACAATAATGGGAACAGTTGATTAAGTTTTGGTAACAATTGGACAACCGAAAGTAGTAGTAACAAGAAAAAAATCATCTAAATATTATTTACCGAAAATTTATGTAAATACTTATATTAAAGAACGTTAAATTCTTTATTCGATAAATATAAATTCATTATTATATCTTCTATTGATTTAGAGATAAAGAAATGCATATAAAATAATTTGATGTAAAAATTCTCAGATCAAACTACTTCAAGGCAAGAAATTCAAATGTTTGTAATTGACACATAAATGTCACTGTGAAAAATATTTGTATGCCACTGTCAAAAATATTTGTACATTATTATGAAGATTACGACAATAAGAAAAGTCAACAACGCAAATGAATATACGTAAAACAGAATATAAAAGGAATTTGCGAAAAAATGACGAATATAAAGAAAAAGAAAAGTAGAAAAAGAAAATTTCAAGATATTGAATATAAAGAAAATGTATGTATTGTACACATAATTTATATTAAAATATTCCATAGATTTTGCAAATATATGTGAGTGAGAATTATTTTGTAGTGAGACATGAATATATGTATTTGTATTTAAAAATATTTTTCGTTTTATGTGTACAACCAGGTAAAATATCCGGCGAGAGGTTATGTGCTGGCCACATCAGATTTTATTTTACCGTAAGTTCACTATTGAGTGTATCTTTCTGGAAAACAGCAAATATACATTATTGGCGTTGTCATTCAAAGTTATGTCTATTCATGGTCGCGACACCCAAGTTTCAAACACTACCTAGTGGTTCACTAACATTAACAAATACCATCTTAAAAGATGAATTAGATCCTTATGGATTATCATACTAAATTTCATTCAAATCAAACGAAGCGTTTCGTTATTATAAACAAAACTATTTTTTTTTTTCAGAAAGAATTTGGAGACTAAACGGAGCACTGTCGGATATAGGTAAGTTTAGTTAAATCGATCTATTATGGGCTTAGGAATCTATGGTTAAGCCATGTCCCCCTATTTCCAAGACAGTCTATATATGAGTCATTTGTTTGCAAACGAAATATGACGAGTTGTGTTTCGCGAAACAACTTAGCAGCGCAAATAACCGATGTTATATAGCGTAACTAAGAAGAATTGAACTCTCTGATTGGTCTATTTTCCGATGAGTTATACAGGGTGATTCAACGGCCTCTCTTTATAACTCTTTTATTTTAAGTCAGATAGAAAAACTCTTCAAATATAATTTATATGATATATTATTGTCTATCTACGTACCATATGCATTTGTATACAGGGTGCTCCGTTTAAGCGCAACAAAATGTAACTTTATATTTCTTAATGGAACAGCCTATATTTATTTATTTATTTTGATAGTAAATTAAATTCCCTTTAAAATAGAATTAAATAATAAGGGGTCTAATATTATAAATTAAGAAGTTATTTACGTTCATAAAAAATAGTAGTTCAGAGTGGAAAAAAACATAATATAATACAAAATTTTGATCCTTTTTATTAATACTTATTTTAAACATTACACTAATTCCAAAGAAGCTATTAAAATTTAGTGACAGACTAAATAATGCAAAATTATAATAAATGCTCGAAGACTTGTCCTTCAACTTCAATAGATTTTTCTATTATAAATATTATATTAACCATCTCATCTTTACTAAAATTTGTATTATTCATTTTCACATCAACATCAACAATGATAAACTAAGAGTATTTGGACAACTTGTTTGTTTAAATTCGAAACAATTGATCAAATTATCCATAGCTTACTTTGTTAATAATAACATGATAGAAATGTATCATTCAACGAATAAAGGTAAATAACTTCTTAATTTATAATTTTAGACCCCTTATTACTTAATGCTTTTTTAAAGGGAATCTAATTTACTATAAAAATAAATAAATAAATATAGAGTGTTCTATTAAGAAATATAAAGTTACATATTGTTGCGCTTAAATGGAGCATCCTGTATACAAATGGATATGGTACGTAGATATAATACTATATCATATAAATTATATTTGAAGAGTTTTTCTATTTGACTTAAAATAAAAGAGTTATAAAGAGAGGACAGACCGATGAATCACCCTGTATAGTCGGGATTATAATATACAACAATTTACAATATTTATTTAATGAAAAGTAAGTTCTAAAATATTTCTCCAAAAAATATACCCTGAAGACAAAATTAACAAAATTATTAATGGAAGATAATACCCTCCCTGGAACTCTTACAAATTTAATTAATAAATTCATTATAAAGAACACAAGAAATACTTTATTATAATCAAAATATTAAATTTCAGCAGTATATAATATTAGCCCTGCAAATGAAAATTATTTCATTGTTTGTCAAGCATAGCAAGCAATATTCATCATCCCTTATTACTCTGTCTCATATTTCAAGTGAATCTGCACAACCACAAGTTATTTGTTTAATCTTTCTGTTTGTATGTTATGTAAGTTATTGTAATGCAGGTGTTGTAATTTAAGTTAGCGAGTTTACAACACGACTGCATTTGATTCCATGCATATGAGGCATTATATGCTAACTTAGAGGTAGTTTTGCCAAATTATCTTACCCATAAGCTAGCTGGCCTTAAAGTTTCATTATTTATTTACGAAATGCATTTGCAACGACGGAAAATTATTGCAAAATTGACAAGAGCTTACAGGGAGAATTTATTATTAATGAAGAAGCGTTTGAGTTACTTTAGACATAATATAGTAATTTAGTTTTACTGCCAACCACTTTAAAACTATAAATAGTTACTTACACTAATATATACAATCGGTTAGTAATATGTGCGTTTCTACCCTGACTTTGTTTGCTTCATTTCGCAGCTACACATTTCGCAACTAAAAATTATGTTGGAATCAATATCATTCCAACAAACCGCGTGGGATAATTCTACATGCCTTTTGGAATAATTCCACACGGCTTTAGACAAATCAGAATCTGTTTTTTATTATGTTCCGTAAGACAACAAAAAAAAATCTGATGTGGCCAGCACATTACCTTCCGTCAGTTCTATGTATTTTGTATAATTAAATGTCATACAGAAAGTTCCTTGCAAAAGATTATATTTCTTGTACATTACCTTAAGGCAGTTGTATGTATCTTATACAAATTCCATACAGAAAGCAAAAGATCCTATATTTCCAGTAAAATTATAAGACAAACACACTATGTCAATTTCACTTGACACTGACATCTTTCAATCAGAATTTTCTTAGTATAGTAGCTGTTTCCACAGCTATGGCTACTTTATGAAATTTAATTTCTTTATAATTTTTTAACTCTATATCCATTTAATATTAAGTATAAAATGCAGTCAAATCGTATAGAGAATAAAATATTCTTTAATATTTATAATAACATTAAATGTGAAAAAATGATATTTAACATAGTTTTTTCAAGAAAGACTGTCAAATCTTCAAATGAGGGTACTTCCGGTTGTCCAATTCTAACCAAAATCTAATCAGCTCTTCACATGGATGTAACGAAGAGAAATACGAAAGAATTATAATTTTTAGAATTGTAGTAAAGAAGTTATCTTAGACGAAAATTTTGTTACACACACACACACCCACACACACACCCACACACACACACACACACACATACATACATACGTATATACATACACACATACACACACTTACAGACATCATCGTAAAAATAGTAAAATCGTATTCTAGGGTCCCTAAAACGTGCTTATTCATCAAAAACTGACCACCGAATTTTTTGACCAAAGACAATACCTTCCTTACCTAAAGGTGACGGAAGGTAAAAATCTGGTGTGGCCAACACATTACCTCCCGTCTGATTCACAAAAAAAGGTTAAGCTAATCCTTATTTTTGGATGAACGAAATTTTCTGTAATTTTGTCAGTTTATTTCTTAAAATATAGTCTAATCTAATCCAAGTAATTACATTTTTTTGATAAAATAGAATTCACTAATCTAAAAATGAGAATTAGCTTAAACTTTTTTGCGAATCATTAATTTTTATTAATCTAAATACATATCTACATATTTATATATGCTAGAAACTATATTGATTTCCTTTCTTATTATTCTATTTACTTTTTTCTTTTTATAACGTTATTTTTATTAATTTGAAATGATTAGTTCTTTGACAGTGACATTGTGACATTTATCTGTCAGTTACATACATTTGAATAACTGAGTAACCAAGGAGTTTTGTTTATTTAAAGTGTAGGCTCCGGGATTTAAATTATAGATAATTTTATAAATTTATACATAAAATATATAGAAAAAGTATTAATGCAAATTTATAGAATATTTAATAATCTTTAATTTTTATAATAACATTAATCTCGAAAAAATAACATTTAAAGGTATTTTTCGAAGAAAAACTATTTTGAGCTTCTAGTAAAGTGCCATTTCCTATTATCCGATGTACACAAAAATCTAATGGGCTCTTTCCATAATAGTAAAACTTCGAAATACAAGGTTTCAAAATTTTGTGAATGATAGTATTTGAGTTAGAGTGGAGGATCCACACATACACACAGACATCATCGTGAAAATCTTAAAATTGGATTCTAGGGACCTTAAAACGTGGTCATTTAGCAAAATCTCAATATGCGATTTTTAGCACGATCCCTATACCTCCTTTACCAAGGGTAGTGGGAGGTAAAACATTTTAGCAGTTACATGTACATAATTTTAAATCTAATTTAATCAATATATGTCTCTCTGATGATATCCCTTCAATTTTTGCCGCCTTTAGGCAATGCCTGAGTATGAATGGAAAAACATATTTATATTTATAAATAATAATTATATTTCTGCGAATAAAAATTCTCATCTCTCCCAATTTTAAATCCACCTTCGCCTCCTACGCATTTTAATTTCTTTTCTTTCTCTGGAAGATCGACTTTCGCTTACAGGGGTTGTTCCGCCCTCAGTTCAATCAGCTATTGAACTGAGGGAAATTTCGGCAAAGAAAAAGAATGAAATTAATTTTTCTTATTTCAATTTTTCTGCCATGTTCCGCCTTTGCTATCAGAGATGATTAATTTTTGAATTGAGATGCATTGGGTTAATTTCAGACCAGAAGATAAGAGATGTAGAAAATTGATTTTACATTTAATTTGATTGATTTTAAATCAAATATATCATCATGGCTTATTACCCATTGCTGGGTGTACCTACCTATCTGCTTTTATTTTCAGGTGACGATATATGTATACACGGTTTTTGTTAATGCTTAACCGATAGTAGAACTGATCCTATAAATAGTAAATCTGGAAATAATTTTTGTTTTACATGTTTTCTATAAGAACAAGAAGCCCTTAAAACTGACCAATCACGCCATAGTTCAAATTTTGAAAAAAGTAAAAACGAAGGTAATCTCTTCTAAAAAAATATCACACCTGTCACAATTGACATATAAGAAGATCATTGAGATCGCAGCATATTTCAGACTTTCATAATGAAAAACTACATATTTACAAACGCTGATAATAGGGGATTACAGCGCAATTGATTTAAGAGAAATTAGGAAAAAATATTGAATGTATATGCTTAATAATAAATATTAATAAAGAAATAAAACGACATAATTTAAATTCTTCGAAAATAAGGGGATTTTTGTTATAGCAGCTTGTCACTCATATGAAATCCATATATATTATTTTGATTGGCGACTCAAAGACCACCTATAAATATATAACGAATACTCAGTTAGGGGAGGAGCCTACTACCAATGGCTTTGTACACAGATATTGGTAATGATGAAATATTTGCACCGTACGGCGCTTACCAGGTGTCACCTCACGGGCACTCATTGCTGGCGTGGAGAGTGCACTACAGGGATCAATTTTGTGTCATTTTAAATTGGAAATATTTGGCGTCGGTCTGGATCGAACCCGGTTCCCCAGATTCGTGATCTGACACTTAGGCACGCGGCCCCGAGGCCACATATAATAATTTATTATTGGCGCCAGGAATAGTCATGAAAAACAACCCCCCACTTTTGTGACGTCGGAGCATATACAGTCGTCATTCATAGCTAATAGAAAAGAGGTTAAGGTTATTTATATAAATAAAAGTAGGCGATAGTTTGTCACATGTTAAACTGCATGTGCTTTGACGTCATATTCTGCTTCAGATAACGTGACTTTTTCATAATATTACACATATTTCAATAATTAATTGTAAAAAATCTAATGGATATTTTGAGTTATTTTCAAATTTGAGGCTCTTTAAAGAACAAAATCTTTTAAAATTTAGTACTTAGAAACCATATAAAAATTCTTGCAACAGCGCTATTAGTAACGCAGAAAATTACGAAAATATTATTTTATAAGTCACCAACTTGTATCTGACGTGGGGATCCCAGACAACGCCACGATAGCGTAGCGGAAAAAACCCCTTACGTTTCACCTTAATTTCTCTATCAACTTCCCCGATTGTTAGGGAGACGAAGTATTATTTGTCGCTACGCTTTACGCTATGATAGCCTTTCCTTGGGATCCCTACCCTGTAATGTTAAGGTGGTTCTGCTATCGTACAAAAAGCTATTGTGCTATTCTAAATTGTATCTTTGTTGAAAATCATTACCTGCTTATTCTTTTTGAAAATTAACACTCGAGTCTCCAAAATAAACAAACGACTTTCTGTATCCTAGTAACGAGGATAAATGAACGTGCCAGACCTACTAGATGTTAATTTACGCATGCGTGGACTTTGTGACGTCACACGCGAGTGAACTAAGCTTTGAATTAATTGCAGAACGAATTTAAAGATAAGGAATACTAATGGAGTTTATGTTCAAATACCTTACGGATGTTTGAAGTATGGTACAACGTGTGTCTTGGAAGTATTTTCAGCTTACCTGTAACAAAGTATAATATAAATAGTAATAATTACTTTTAAAATAATATATATATACAGGGTGGTATTGGTTTGGGGTCTCCTATTAATTTTACAGCAAAAAATTGGAACAACCATATTCTGAACAAGATAGCAGGAAATTGCAAAAAACAAATCCCTATTTCATATCTAATTGCAACCAGCCGGTATAATTCTGTAATAAGAAATGTGTGTGCGTGTGTGTGGTTGTGGGTGTGTGTGTGTGTGTGGGTGGATGAGTGTGGATGTGTATGTTTGGATGTTGGATCCACGATTTCGCAAATACTATAAGACTAAAGACATTTTTAACTAGGGATTCCTCAATCTAACAATAATGAGAAGAGTTGATTAAGTTTTGGTAACAATTAGACAACCGGAAGTAGTAGTTACAAGAAAAAAATCATCTAAATATTATTTATCGAAAATTGATGTAAATACTTATTAAAGAACATTCAATTCTTTGTTCGATAAATATAAATTCATTATTATATACCTTCTATAGATTTAGAGATAAAGAAATGCCTATAAAATAATTTAATGTAAAAAATCTCAGATCAAACTACTACAAGGCAAGAAATTCAAATGTTTGTAATTGACACATAAATGTCACTGTCAAAAATATTTATACATCATTATGAAAAAATCTGATGTGGCCAGCACATTACCTTCCGTCAGTTCTATGTATTTTGTACAAATTTCATACGGAAAGTTCCTTGCTAAATTAAATATTCTATTTCTTGTACATTACCTTCCGGCAGTTGCATGTATTTTATGCAAATTTCATACAGAAAATTATTATTTTGTGACGTTTTCCATATACAGTATAATGTATCTGCAGAAATAAAAGATTTATTATTATTATTATTATTATTATTATTATTATTATTATTATTATTATTTCTTGTACATTACCTTAAAGCAGTTGTATGTATTTTATACAAATTCCATACAGAAAGCCAAATATCCTATATTTCCAATAAAATTATAAGACAAACACACTGTCAGTTTCACTTGACACTGACATCTTTCATTCAGAATTTTCTTAATATAGTAGCTGTTTTCATAGCTATGGCTACTTTATGAATTTTAATTTCTTTATAATTTTTTAACTCTATATCCATTTAATATTAAGTATAAAATGCAGTCAAATCGTATAGAGAATAAAATATTCTTTAATATTTATAATAACATCAAATGTGAAAAAATTATATTTAACATAGTTTTTTCAAGAAAAACTGTTAAAATCTTCAAATGATGGTACTTCCGGTTGACCAATTGTAACCAAAATCTAATCAGCTCTTCATATGGATGTAACGAAGAAGTATACGAAAAAATTTTAATTTTTGTAACTGTAGTATTAGAGTTATCGCAGACGAAAATTTTGTTACACATACACACACACACACACATCCACACACACACACACACACACACACACACACACACACACACACACACACACACACACACACACACACACACACACACACACACACACACACACACACACACACACACACACACACACACACACACACACACACACACACACACACACACACACACACACACACACACACACACACACATACAGACATCATCGTAAAAATAGTAAATTCGTATTCTAGGGACCCTAAAACGTGCTTATTGATTAAAAACTCATCATCGAATTTTTTGACCAAAGACAATACCTTCCTTACCTAAAGGTGACGGAAGGTAAAAAAAGTCAACAACGCAAAAGAATATACGTAAAAAAGAATATAAAAGGAATTTGCGAAAAAATGACGAATGTAAAGAAAAAGAGACGGAAAGTAGAAAAAGAAAATTTCAGGATATTGAATATAAAGAAAGTGTATGTATTGTACATAATTTATATTAAAATATCCCATAGATTTTGCAAATATATGTGAGAATTATTTCGTAGTGAGACATGAATATATGTATTTGTAATTAAAAATATTTTTTGTTTTATGCGTACAACCAGTTAAAATATCTGGCGAGCGGTTATGTGTTGGCCACATCAGATTTTTGAATAAAATTTTATTCTCCATATCCAGGAACATTTTGACGCAACCTCAAATATTTTATTTGTATTTTAATTCTTAAAATAGTATTGTAACATTCACTAAAACAGTTGGAATTATTAATATGCATAAAGATAAAATAAAAATCCTTTCATGCTTTCGTTACTACATACACTTCTCCATATCTTCTCAAACAATAAAACAGTATTCAACATCGTCTTGTTAAAGTGCTGGGGTTGCTTCCCCCCCCTTGTATAGGCCCAACGTTTGTGTCACGTGCTAAGATAATCCCCGAGCTCTCGTCTATAAAGCAGCAGTAAAGCGACCTTTCACGTGAATGTAAATGAATAAGTAAGGCTAATGCTCGTGAAAGAGATCTGCTCTTTTGTGATTTTTGGTGTCTTTCTTCTCCCCTAAGAAAGGGGTGAGATAATGCGTTGTTTAACACGAATTTGTAAGAGCTAATTAATGTTGATTAAGAACAGACAAGATGATATAGTTGTTTAAATTATTAGACAAGATTTGCGCATCCACCATTTAATTATACGATGGCTATACCGCAATGTGGGTCATATTATGAAAATATAAGCCCCAAGAACATAATTTTATATTGTGAAAATAAAATTCATATACAGGGTGTCTCACAACTCGCGTCCCAGACGAAACTGACTTTTGCCGACGACAATAGGTTGCCAGCAAATAGAAAAAAATAATTTGCGGCTGCTTGCGTAACGGAGTTACAAGACTTTTTAATCTACCAATCCCGGAAGGATATCTTGAGGTGTGATGATATTATTACAAAATAAAACTGGTTGCTAGGTTTTAAAAATACTACTAATAGGTGCGTTCAATGAAGTAAGCAAATCTAGCAAATGCTAGGTAAGCAAACGAGACTTGTTGCTTAGTGCGCTGAACGATTTGCTAGCTATATGACGAACTGTCATTCACAACTATCATCGAGAAACGTATATAGATGTCAAATACAACATTGTGTAATTGTGTGCCTGTTTCTTTTCTTGGTCTGTGAACATATGGAAAATGAATTTATATATTTATTTTCAGATAGTGGGATTAATTTGGAAGAAGCTATATTGACTATAACAAAATATTTCAAATTTAATAATGTTATAAACATCCATCACAAAACTCTCAAAGCCTTTTTTACATGTAGTTGATAGACATACACCATATAAAGAAACAGAAACAGTTCAAGTTAACTTCATGTATGTAAAATTTGTATTTCCCGCCATTATATTTGACACTTAGCAAAACAAGCAAGAAAATTGTGGCTTGGATTGCTTGCGAGCAAATCAAGCAAATGCTAGACTAGCAAAGTCGTTCAACAAATTTTACTTCCGGTTGCTTGTTTTGCTTGGCTTATTGAACGTACCTAAGGAGTTACAAAATTAGTTTGACTTACTGTAATTTTGACACTTTAGAGTTGACTTTTCACTGTCAACAAATTTAGGTTAGCGAAGGTGTCATCCAAGATCATCATTTATATCGTACAGTGCAACGTGTTATAGCAGCTGTGTAAAATGTGTGATCTGGCATAACTTGACCGGTATCATGCGTCCTTGCGATGGCTCTCAATATCACTTTATGATCCACAAGATTTCTATCCGGAAAACGTTCCGAATAGACTCGTGCTGCTTCTTTGGCGTTACGTCCACATTCTCCGAAAATTATAATCATTTTTAAGTAATCAACGGCTGAATACATGGTAAGAATTTGCCTTTTTTTATTCATCTTGTCAAATTTAATTTGACATTGACATTTTTCGAAAACTACAGTCGCCCACACATTTTTAAGAATATTTGATTTGTATAAAACCCTAGTAACGTAAAATTACGGCAAACACACGTTAAAGGTGTAGGTCTCTGATTGGTCAATTTTAAGACGTCTTTTCTCGAATACCTTTTAAGCTAGATTTTTTTTCTTCGAAATTACACATCCGAGTGCAGTCTCGTGTTTCCTCATTCGCTTTGGGGCGCGAGTTGTGAGACAGCCTGTATTTATATTAGAGTGGTCCTTAGTTCTTAACAGGGCCGTCCCCCAAAGTGGTTCCAAATAAATTCCTCTTAATATTAGTATTTGACCGGTCCTAAATGCACTTAATTTTTTTGGTTATTGTGTTTTAAATTAATTTTACCTCTCTAAATTGCTTCAATTTTTAAATACACATCACGCCAATGATATAATGTTTTGGCCTGATCTAGCTTCATGCCATCACGTCAGAATAACTAGAGACTGGTATAACGAAAACAACGTAGACTTTGTTCCGAAATTGGACAATCCTCCCAATGTACCTCAAACTCGACCAACAGAAGAATTTTGGTCAATATTGACCGCAAAACTGTACGACAAGCAATGGAAAGCTGCAAATGAAGAACAATTACGACGTCGCATTTATCAAAACATTCGAGAAATCTATCCAGATGTTGTCTATAGGATGATGGGGCAAATCAGAAGAAAATTAAGGGCCATTGAAGATATTGGTCCATTATCAATAATTTAAATGTTAAATATTAATTGTTATACTTGTTGTTGTAATAATTAGTTTAAAAAGTAAAAGTTTTTAAAAAGTTATCAGTATCTAAAAATTTTCTCAAAACTTTAGGACCATACTTTAGTTTTAAATTAGTTATCTTTAGTTGTTTCTGATGTATGGACGTATTTTATTACCTCTAATATTTTTTGACGATATTTTCATCCTTACATTTTTAATTTTGTAATATAATTTCCAACTGTACTTTAACTATCCCTGATGATGATTCATTTGGAATCAAAACGTAGGAAAGTTAATTAAATTATTATTTAATAAACACTGTTTACCACGACTGCATCTCCAATTATTTTTCATCATCCCTATAAAAGTTATAGTTGACGTTTGAAAAATGAAATTTAAAATTGGACCTCTTAGCCCCAGTCTCAGTTATAGGGTTCAACAAATTGGACAAGAATAACAAAAGAAGTACAACTATCGTTATTGTATGGTGCAAAACACTTTGTTGAATAAGTTTAAACTTTGTTTCACCAAAAATATCTCCGAAGTTTTTGTTCTGAATCAAATCAATCATTGAATCTCTTCGCTAATACAGTTTTAAACGTCGCAATTAGCAAAGTTGGAAAGTTTGGAAAAATCAACCCCTAAAATCAACCCTAACTCTGCTCTCAATCAAGCTAATTCAATTTCTGCTCGGACACGTGGTTATTTCATCAACAATCCATCGCAGTTTGCCATGAGCACAGTCTCTCTCTCTTTCTCTTGAAACGCGTAAGAGAAGCATCTAATGAAGATGTAATGCAAGAAGAAAATCGTGTAAATAATCTTTGTTTAATCTTGGAACGAAAAGAGTACATATATCACAAGTTAATGTAAATAATTTTGATGAATACCCGGGCAAGAAAATGAAGTGAAGTTTCAGTTTTCAGTTTGTTTAAATATTGTTTGTATATTAAGAAAGTTCAGGAAATATATAGGCTTGTCTTGGAAAATATCTACTGGAGAGTACAAGATAGTAATTTCTTGTTCTTGTTATACATTGGGTATGATTGTAAGTTTAAAGTTATTGCATTTATATATTTTGAGAAATATTGACGAATCATGATTATTTTCACGTCTGTAAAAATGTTCTTCAGTATTTCTTGTTCATCCGTTTTATAATACAAACACAATTTTTTACCTTCCGTCACCTTTAAGTAAGGAAGGTATTTTCTTTGGTCAAAAAATTCGGTGGTGAGTTTTTAATGAATAAGCACGTTTTAAGGTCCCTAGAATACGATTTTACTATTTTTACGATGATGTCTGTATGTATATATATATATATATATATATATATATATATATATATATATATATATATGTGTGTGTGTGTGTGTGTCAGTGTGTGTGTGTGTGTCAGTGTGTGTGTGTAACAAAATTTTCGTCTACAACTCTAATACTACAATTTCAAAAATTATAATTCTTTCGTATTCCTCTTCGTTGCATCCATATGAAGAGCTGATTAGATTTTGGTTATAATTGGTCAACCGGAAGTACCCTCATTTGAAGATTTTAACATTTTTAAGATTTTAATTTTTTCTTGAAAAAACGATGTTAAATATCATTTTTTCACATTTAATGTTATTATAAATATTAAAGAACATTGTATTCTGTATACGATTTGACTGCATTTTATACTTCTTATTAAATGGATATAGAGATATAAAACTATAAAGAAATTAAATTTCGTAAATTAGCTAGCTATGCTAGAAACAGCTACTGTATTAAGAAAATTCTGATTGAAAGATGTCAGCGTTAATTGACATATTCGTAGTATATTTGTATTATAATTTTCCTCGAAATATAGAATCTTTTTGCTAGAAACATTCTGTATGGAATTTGTATAAAATACATACAACTGTCGAAAGGTAATGTACAAACAAGAAATTTAAAATCTTTTGCAAGGAAGCGCGTGCGTTAAAAGTGGAAATGTGTTCAAAGTAGGACTCTGCTCAGTTTGTTAACTACGTCAAATTTCTAACCTGCTTCAAATTTTTTCATAGGTTGTGGATCTACCCTATTTACCACTTGTACTCTTAAAATATCGATTCTTGTAACTATAACCTGATAAAAAGCTGTTTACCTGTAACAGTTCACCGGTAGAAGTTTCGTAAATACCTCATATAATTGACGGAAGGTAACGTGCTGGTCACATCAGATTTTTATATTATAAACTGTTTTATTGCCGCTATTATTTCTGGGTACCTACGTAAAGTAACATATGAAACAAAATTTGTGAGAAATTTTTTATATCTATTTGATGAAAGAGGTGTATACTTTTTCTGAAAACTTTTGTACAAACTTTATCATAATAATTTATATTGAAAATCTTATATTTTTAATATAATGTTACAACAACAAACATTGTAAATAAACGTCTTCATATATTTTCTCATAAAATCACAGGGAGCAGAAATATTTTATTTTCTTTGTTATCTAGGTATAGTCTAGATAATTCACGGAATTTGTAGCATACACGATCGCGATTTAATAGGAAATTTTCACGTAACGGCAAAATAAACAGCATTAACGTCAAAGTTCATTTTAGGTTAAATGCGCATGCGTACATAATTTTTTTACGGTATGCATATAGCGTTTAACTTTATTTATAAATAGCGTCCGTCGATAACTACTTTATATTTGATGTTAAAGCACACATAATCTAAGTTTTAGAGAAAGATATCTGCATCGTTTTAAAGTTGCATTCTTTTACATAATATCTTATCTCACCTCAGGTGCCTCATTAATTTTGAACGTTTATACTTCCTTGTACGAAGAAAAGGAAGTATTGTAATCGCGAAAAATTTCGGTTTTCAGATTTCAACGGAAATATCCATTTTGACCATCCCTGAATCCATTCTGACTAATTTCGTCGTGACGTCTGTACGTACGTACGTACGTGCGTACGTATCTCGCATAACTCAAAAACGGTAAGCCGTAGAAAGTTAAAATTTTGTATTTAAGACTTCTATAACATCTACTTGTGCACCTCCCTTTTTGGTCATTACATAATTTCCAGAAATGGTACTTTATTTGAAGCCTATAATAGATTTTAATGAAAAACTATATTAAAATATAATCCAAAACGTTTCAAATTTGGTATATAAGACTTTTATATCAATTGGAATAACATAGCAGATTTTGGTTAAAACAGGCTAACCGAAAGTGATATATTAGGTACCTGAAGTTGTTAACAGTTTTTCTTGAATAAAATGGTTTTATTTTGATTTTAGAAATAAATGCTTCAAATAAGAGTTTTAGAGAATTAAATTCTGCGTCTACCACATCAAGTATTATTAAATTAGCCCTATGTATATTTAAAACTTATATACTTTTTGGTTTTTGTAATGAAGCTTCCTATGGATTAGGACAATTTTTTTTTACTAATTTCGTCGTGACGTCTTTACGTACGTATGTACGTATCTCGCATAACTCAAAAACGGTAAGCCGTAGAAAGTTGAATTTTGTATTTTCTGAATCATAGTATTTGAGTTAGAGCGGAGGATTCACACACATACATACAGACATCATCGTGAAAATGTTAAAATTAAGTACCTTAAAACGTTGTCTTTTACCAAAATCTCAATATGCGATTTTTAGAACTATCCCTATACCTCCCTTACCCAGGGTAGCGGGAGGTAAAAAGAACGCGACTTTTAGACAGATGAAATAACGATATGTGAAAACAAATTTTGATGTACAGTGTATAGAATAACGTTCACGTTATCTGGAATTTTAACGTTCACGCTATCTATTTTGACGTTATGTAAATTCTCTAATATGCAGCAGGTACGTTATTTACTTTTGCATAAGAAAGTTTGAATAAGTTAGCTGTTCCTTTTTCAAGGAGTGAAAATCCTCTTCCCTTAATCCCATTATTTCCTGTTCATATCCTACCTGCCTTATACACTCCTGCCGTCCTGCGACGCTTCATCCCAGCAGGAATTCAGGACCTAATAACTTCTTACTTATTCTTCATTTATTTTACAATTTCGTTTCATATTTTATAGACAGTTTAAGGACTGATTTATAAAATGTCTCTATAAAATATCAAATTTTCAACCTGATTTTCTTTAAATACTTCTCTTGTACTTTACTTTTTATTCTGTATTAAATATTTTATGAAGAGTATGAAAAAGATGTTATATAAAATGGAAAATATGAACCGTTATATGAAAGAACTCTTCTTATAAAATTTATAAAAGAAACAATGAAGTTTTTTATTAATGAATTATTTCTTAGTCTTCAAATTATAAAAATAAATAATAAATAAATGTTCGTAGGTACCTAAAAAACATAAAAAGAAATGTTTTATTTTAAAAAATCTGATGTGACAACTAACAAAGCACATTACCTTCCGTCAGTTCTATGTATTTTATATAAATGTCATACAGAAAGTTCCTTGCAAAATATATAATTTCTGGTACACTACCTTAAGGCAATATTTTATACAAATTCCATACAGAAAGTTTCTAGAAAAAGAATTTATATTTCCAATAAAAATAATAACGCAAACATACTGTCAATTGCACTTGACACTGACACCTTTCAGTCAGAATTTTCTTAATATAGCAGCTGTGTCCAGAGTTATAGCATAGCTGGCTAATATATGATATTTAATTTTTTCACTATTTTTTAACTCTATATCCAATTAATATGAAGTATAAAATGCACTCAAATCGTATAGAGAATAAAATATTCTTTAATATTTATAATAGCATTAAATGTGAAAAATGATATTTAACATTGATTTTTCAAGAAAAACTGCTAAAATCTTCAAATGAGGGTTGACCAATTATAATCAAAATCTAATCAGCTCTTCATATGGATGTATTATAATTTTTGGAATTGTAGTATTAGAGTTATCGCAGGCGAAAATTTTATTACACACACACACACACACACACACACACACACACACACACACACACACACACACACACACACGCACGCATACACATACACATACACATACACATACACACACACACACACACACACACACACACACACACACACACACACACACACACACACACACACACACGCACGCATACACATACACATACACATACACACACACACACACACACACACACACACACACACACACACACACACACACACACACACACACACATATATATACACATACAATACCTCCCGCCGTTTACAGCCCGAGTCGCAAAGAAAGATTAAGCTAATCCTTATTTTTGGATTAGTGAATTTTACACTAATTTTGGCAGTTTATTTCTTAAAATATACTCCAATATAATCCAAGTAACTACCTTTTTTGATAATAAAATGAAGATTAAATTTTAAATACCGGGCTAGAATAGAATTCACTAATCCAAAAATGAGGATTAGCTTACCTTTTTTGCGTATCGTTAATTTTTATTAATCTAAATACATACGCTAGAAACTGTATTAAGTTCCATTCCATATAACTATGGTTCTATTTATTATTTTCTTTTTAAAACGTTACTATTATTAATTTCAAATGATTATTTCTTTGACAGTGACATTTATCTGTCAGTTACATACATTTGTGATATGAACTATGTAACCAATGAGTTGTCTTTGTTTAAAGCGTAGGCTCCAGAATTTAAATTTTAGATAATTTTATAAATTTATCCTTAAAATATGTAGAAAAAGGATTAGTGCAAATCTTTAATTTTAATAATAACATTAATCTCGAAAAGATAACATTTAAAGGTATTTTTCGAAGAAAAACTATTTTGAGCTTCAAGTAAAGTGCCATTTCCGGTTATCCGATGTACACCAAAATCTATTGGACTCTTTCCGTAATAGAAAAAGGTCGAAATACAAGGTTTCAAAATTTTGTGAATGATAGTATTTGAGTTAGAGTGGAGGATCCACACATACATACACACAGACATCATCGTGAAAATGTTAAAACGTGGTCATTTACCAAAACCTCGATATGCGATTTTTAGCATGATCCCTATACCTCCCTTACCAAGGGTCGCGGGTAAAAAGTAAATACAATATAATTAAATTATATTGTAATGTGCAGTGCCCGTCGTCGCCGCCACTGTTACCGCCTCTGTCCCAGTCGGTGTCGTCGCCGCTGTCGCAGGGACGAGCGAGTGTCTATTGTTAGCGATGACGCAAGCGACTGGTCGGAGCCTGCCTAATTACGCGGTTGATGTAACCTATTGTGTTTTATCTAGAAGTCTTCCTGTGAGTTCTGGAATTTTCGGCTAGGGTATATAAGCACCGTTAGCGAAGGCACTGGACAGTCTGATATAAATAAGCGTCGCGTGTTGAACAGTTGGTGATATAAACAGATAGTCGACAAGTGGTGAATATAAATAAATACAGTTGTATAAATAAATAAGTGATCTATATATTGTTTAAATAAATAATCTTAGTGTTTAAGTGTTTTATAATATTCTTTGTTTTAATTGGTGTTTAATATTTGTTTAATCGTAGTGTTACTTAAATTTATTATCTTTTAATTTCTATTTATCGTTATAATAAACTTTTATTTTCATTATTAATAATTGTCTAATAGTTACACTTCACCCAAATAAATAAAAATGTTACAATATCATATGAAAATTTATTTTTGCTCTTATTATGACGAAGGGCTCCTACAAACAATTTTAGAGCAACAAATATGTAACATAAACATTAGTATTTAACTTACCCTTAATACTGTATCAACAAGCAATCACATTGCTACAAAAATTCTTAAGTAATCTCATCGAAATGTTAGTAAAATTTCTGCTAAAGTGTCCATTATCCCCATCTATGACTTTAAAACATCCTCTGTATTTATTCAGGTGAATATCAATCTCTTAGCTTGCAATTAGCGCTGAAACGTCGTTACAATATTTGCTTTTTCAGTCGTGATCATGTAAAATGTCTTTTAATGCAAACGTTATTTAAAAGCTTTCGGGATTTAGACAGTGTTTGAATTGTAAATGTGGCGTTTTCGCTTTTGCCTTGTTCCTGCTTCCTGCTAGGCTTCAGGATAATGAGCAAGAGCAGGAATGAGGCAGAGCTGCAGGAATATGCCTCTGACTCAAATAGAAAAGATAGTGGATAGTGACGCATTATTTATTACTGGGATGCAGTCCTTCATTGAATTTTTAAAATAAATAAAGTGAAAACTTGACCGCTATACAAATCTACGTTTTACATATCGACGCCAAATTTTGTAGAGATATTATAATTACCCCTTAACCTTAAAATTAATTTAAATAAAAACTAAATACGTATTTAGAATAATTATTACAGATCCAACCTAAATGTTTAAATCGCAGAAATGGGCTTTGGGATCTAGGAGAAATTTATTTAACCGAAGAAAGAATTGTGAAAATTCATGGACCTCGCCGGGATTTGAACCCAGAGCCTCCCAATCGCAAGTCGGGCGCTCTACCAATAATTATTCTACGTGTGTGTGACGGCTTAAAGTTCACAATATTATAATATTTACTGCGCAATGTTAGCGTTGAGTATTTATCTCTCAAATTGTGAGAGTGTATTCATTAAAAATCTGATGTGGCCAGCACATTACCTTCCGTCAGTTCTATGTATTTTGTACAAATTTTATACGGAAAGTTCCTTGCTAAATTAAATATTCCTATTTCTTGTACATTACCTTCCGGCAGTTGCATGTATTTTATGCAAATTTCATACAGAAAATTATTATTTTGTGACGTTTTCTATATACAGTGTAATTTATCTGCAGAAATAAAAGATTTATTATTATTATTATTATTTCTTGTACATTACCTTAAAGCAGTTGTATGTGTTTTATACAAATTCCATACAGAAAGCAAAAGATCCTATATTTGCAGTAAAATTATAAGACAAACACACTATGTCAATTTCACTTGACACTGACATCTTTTAATCAGAATTTTCTTAATATTGTAGCTGTTTCCATAGCTATGGCTACTATATGAAATTTAATTTCTTTATAATTTTTTATCTCTATATCCATTTAATATTAAGTATAAAATGCAGTCAAATCGTATAGAGAATAAAATATTCTTTAATAATTATAATTAAATTAATCTGTCAAGTGTCAAATGTAAATATAGACAGGTGGCCGTGTTTTGCTTGTCTCTTTTTACTTCCTTGTACATAGTAAAGGAAGTATTGTAATCGCGAAAAATTTTAATTTTCAGATTTCAACGGAAATATCCATCCCTGAATCCATTTTGACTAATTTTGTCGTCACGTTGTACGTACGTATGTATCTCGCATAACTCAAAAACGGTAAGCCGTAGAAAGTTGAAATTTTGTATTTAGGACTGCTATAACATCTAGTTGTGCACCTCCTTTTTTGGTCATTACATAATTTCCAGAAATGGTACTTTATTTCAAGCCTACAATAGATTTTAATGAAAAACTATTTTAAAATATAATCCAAAACTTTTCAAATTTGGTATATAAGACTTTTATAGTAGATTTTGGTTAAAACAGGCTAACCGGAAGTGATATATTACCTGAAGTTGTTAACAGTTTTTCTTGAATAAAATGGTTTCATTTTGATTTTAGAAATAAATGCTTCAAATAAGAGTTTTAGAGAATTAAATTCTGGGTCTAGCACATCAAGTATTATTATTTGTATAAGCGAGATATGTAAATTTAAAACATATACTTTTTGGTTTTTGTAATAGAGCCTGCTATGGATTAGGACAAAAAATAACAAAAAGAATAAAAAAAATAGATGTTAATGTCAAAATACGTCAAATACGTGCAATTTTATAATTGGATCTATACTTCATATTGGTCTTGCGTACAAGGAAGTCGTGTGGTGTCCACATCAGATTTTTATGAAGCACGTTTTGGATACGTATGTCGAGACCTAATTCGCCCATAGTTTGTGTTATATACGCCATAATGGCGGGAAGAAAATATTTCAAAAGTTTAATATTTTTTTTCTCAGGGATTTTTTAAAATTTACAAAATATAAAAGTAAAAACGCTTTAGATTTAAAAATAAAAAATTCGAAAACTCCCCCATTCTAAGCACATCAAATGCACACGCTTGCGAAACTCGCCGGGTTTAGCTACTTGTGTATAAATTATTTTTACCCAATAAGTGCTCCGTAAAAAAATTTAAGATGTCATATAAAATGTCATTAGTGTTGTATCGTCTGAAATATGCAATTTAAGTAATGAAGAACCCTAATATAAAACAAATTAGAATTTACTATCTTCTATATCTGCTGATGATCTGAACTGTAAAAGTGCAACATTTCCGAGATCCAGAAGCCACTGCTTAAGTTTAATGTTATCATTTTATGACGGTTATAAAAAATAATGTACAATCCCATAGTAAATTAGAAAACTGGGCATTTTATGTGCACTTACTTGTATTTAGACAATGCGGTTTTTACTTCCGACAGTGAAAAGAAAATCTAACTACCCATAAATATCTTAGAATTTTACATTATAGTTTTACTGTCCCTTAAATTGGAAGAAGAAAGAAACTCGTTATTTAGCGTTCATTATTATTCATGAATATTACTTTTACAAGCGACGGTGATTAAAGTTACAGAAAGTTTACATTAATTCTGAAAATCAAAAATCTCAAAGAGAAAACTGAGAGTTTTCTCATAACGTCAAAATAGATAGCATGAACTTTAAAATTCCAAATAACGTGAACGTTATCTGTACACATCAAAATAGGTTTCTTCAAACACTATTTTGAACATATTTCTCAACTAAAAATTATGTTGGAATCAATATAATTCCAATAAACCATAATAACTCGTACTACGATCACGGTTTTAACTAAAACGCTGTTTTAAGAAATGTTAAATTTCATTACCTATTTAATAATATCAAATTTATGTGATTTTAAAGCAGAATATAGTTTGTATATTAAATATGTTGGTTCGGTTGCTATGGTTATGTTTTATTATTATTTATTTCTGAATTCGCGTATGACGTTTTGAAGTTTTGAACAGTTTAAGAGTTTTCTGTTAACGTTTACAGTTATTTGGAGATCTTCAAAGCAGTAAGTTTAGCTTTAACCCCTAATTAAAGTGATAGTTTATAAACTATTAGTTAAGAATTAAACTAAAGGTTAGAAGCGATGCAACAACAATTTTATCATCTAGTTAGTTTTAATCCAATAACCAAAGGTGATAAGAAGAATTTTGCAACATAACAGTTGGATGTCTGCCTCTTTAACTATAATTAATAAACTACATTTTCTTATATAATTTCTAAAATCTTGTTGGAGAAAGTATACTAGTTTATAACACAACACTCTCAAACCGTAGTCCTCGCCTTCGGCTCGAACCACAAATCCTTACACGTTGGAACTATCTCTCTCTAAAAGTTAGGTTATGTCTGCTTTAACCTCAAATATAAAGTAGTTTTCGACGGACGCTATTTCTGGAAAAATAAGGTTAAACACTATACAGGCTGTTCATTATTGTTAACTCGAGAACTATAAAAGCTACGAGGTCGGTTAAATTAGCACACAATTTCTATTTTACTAGACTATTTTAATGAGCGTAAAATAAAAATTTTCAACTAGTGGTTTTCTAACTGTGGGGACCAACTTTGTTATTTTAAATGGGATCATACATTTTTATTTACTTATTACCACTTTTTGAATCTATCGTACTCCTTTTCGTACCGCTGTTTGGATTTTTTTGGTAGTAAATCTGCCACACCGGCGTTCGCAGCTTCAGTTATGTCCATCGGTACTACATCTTCACCATCAAAATCATGTTCGCATTGCGACATCGTTTTCAAAAGGAAAATTACCGGTAGCAAGAAAGCAAATACAACGCGTCAAATTTTTACAATAATAAAATTTGTCACTTTGTTTACTTGTCATGACAACCTTTTCTAAAATTTGTCACATCTCTGATGATTTATGCAAACCTAATTTTTTCTATAATTTTAAGCTTCTATAATTGCAGATTTAAAAAAAAATAGAATACATCACGCGTCATAAAAATGTCTTTGCTTGACTCGGAGGCTTTGAAGAAATGCTCCTCGTCTGCAATGATACATTTTCATGACTTGTAATGTAATATATTATTACGCTCATTAAAATACTCTAGTAAAATAGAAATTGTTTGCTAATTTAGCTATTGTAGTTCTCAAGATAGTAAGCTTCACACTATTTATTTTGATGTTATGCGAAAACCCTATTCTTAGTCTTACAGAAGGTTTTGACAGTACCTTTTAAGTCCCTTACTAATTAGTTTGAGAGCTATGGCAATTTTTTATGTCATCAAATATTAATTTGAAAGCATTTCACAAAAAAATAGGTTGGGAGCTTTTGAAAAGTGAAAGGACAGAATGGTGTAGTATATTATTGTTATGCCTGAAGAAAAATGGTGTATTCCCAGTATTTGTATATCTATTTACGTCCCCAATACCCAAGAGTACGACTCTATCAAGAATTCTATTATAATCCATTCCTCTTGTTTTGAGCTTCATTCAAATTCAATTCAGCCGACGTAAACACATCACTTTCACATTCCATGACAATTCTTATGGATCCAGTTTGTAGTTCTTGTTTAGTCTGCATTGAATTGAAATGACAATAGGTACGTTCTATTGGTGTCAGAAATCTTCCTACTTCTTCTAGTAGAACATCAATGGTCGTTCTTTTGCGTCAAAAAAATCGAAATATTCCTACGAATCATTCCAACTTCAGAGTTGGAAGCGCTGGTAGGAAGATATGTAGAGTGGAGATAAATTCAAAATTTAACTAGCTGACTGTCGCGCGTACATTTCTGTCACATTTGTGAATGTTTAGAGTAGACTGTGCTCAACAAAAATATCTCCTTTACGTTTTTATTATTTAATATATTTTTTATATAATTATAATCTTTGTAATATTTGTATAACACCATTTTAAAGATACAAAATAAACATATAAAGTTATCTTTAGTTGTTAACTAACAATAACACATAACCACTGCCACTGTTCTATTGTATTTATTTTTTTACTTGACAGCACATGACAGTTATATGCTACTGAGTGTTCTATTGCTTTAAGAATATTCTTATTCTAGTAGGAATATTTCTGACACCGATAGGACGTACCTCATATGTCGGAAAATGTTCGTTCTAAAATATGACATACAACTTGTCATAAGCCGATATTATATTAGTCAACATGGTTGATGGAAACTGGCAACATTGGTTGAAGGAACTTAGGTGCGAAAAAAAAATTATTATTAATATTACAACTAAAATTTGTAAAATGTAAAGCAATTAAATTGCCTACAAATTTTCTCATAATTGTTAATAAATAAAAAAGAACGTATAACTAGGAACAAAATTTATTTAAAGTCCCTTTCATAAATATCCCAGGAAAATCTTGCTAACACATTTAAATTTGAAATAAAAACGTGACAATAATTTAGGCGTCTCCTTAGCCATTGTTCATCGCGTTGGATTGAATTTAATTTCAATTATATTTTAACGTATCTCTGTACAAAGCCGAAATCACGCATTGCTTTGCGAATCTGAATTTGAGTTCATGCGGGACTGACCGACCATGTGGAGCCAGCATTTTATGCCAGACTTTATCGGTTATATAATGGGATTAATCCAACACGACCGTTTTTATCGACTGAAAGAACGATAGAATAAGAGAGAATTCCAAGGGTGGAGGAATAGACTTTTAAGAATGGGCACATAAATAAATTAATTATATAGTTTTATGCAAGATTTAATATATAAATTTGCAATGTTAAGGAGAAAATCTGCCTACGAAGTAGGAACTCAAATATTTTATTCTCTATACGATTCGACTGCATTTTATACGTCATATTAATTGGATATACATGTGGACTATTGTAGTTATTTATTGAATACAGGCTGTCTCACAACTCGCGCCCCAGAGCGAATGTGGAAACGCGTGACTGCAATCGGATGTGTAATTTCGAAGAAAAAAAAATCTAGCTTAAAGATATTCGAGAAAAGACGTCTTAAAATTGAGCAATCAGAGACCTACACCTTCAACGTGTGTTTGCCGTAATTTTATGTTACTATGGTTTTATACAAATCAAATCTTCTTTAAAATGTGTGGGCGACTGTAGTTTTCGAAAAATGTCAGTGTCAAATTAAATTTGACAAGGTGAATAAAAAAAGGCAAATTCTTACCATGTATTCAGCCGCTGATTACTTAGAAATGATTATAATTTTCGGAAAATGTGGACGTAACGCCAGAGAGGCAGCACGAGTCTATTCGGAACGTTTTCCGGATAGAAATCTTGTGGATCATAAAGTGATATTGAGAGCCATCGCAAGGACGCATGAGACCGGTCAAGTTATGCCAGATCAAATGACAATAATATTTTCGTTTAACACATTTTAAAATTACAGTAAGTCAAACAAATTTTGTAACTCACTAGTAGTATTTTTAAAACATAGCAACCAGTTTTATTTTGTAATAATATCATCACACCTCAAGATATCCTTCCGGGATTGGTGGATTAAAAAGTCTTGTAACTCCGTTATGCAAGCAGCCGCAAATTATTTTCTTCTATTTGTTGGCAACCTATTGTCGTCGGCAAGTGTCAGTTTCGTCTGGGGCGCGAGTTGCGAGACACCCTGTATAGTTAAAACATATTAAAGAAATTAAATTTCATAAAGTAGCCATCTATGGAAATAGCTACTATATTAAGAAAATTCTGAAAGATGTCAGTGTCAAGTGCAATTGACATAGTATATTTGTGTAATAATTTTACTGGAAATATAGGATCTTTTGTTAGAAACTTTCTGTTTGGAATTTGTACAAAATACATACAACTGCCGGAAGATAATGTACAAGAAATAGAATCTTTTGCAAGGAACTTTCTGTATGAAATTTGTACAGAGTGAATATTTTTTGAGCACAGGAGATTAGTTGCAGTGGCGAAAATGTAAAATCTGGACACCTGGCAAGTTAAATTGTACGAAGAAAAAGCTATTTTGTGTTCACCTAAACTTCAATTTCGTTAGTGACTAAAGGCATTGGTCAAAATGGTCCATATCACCAACAGAATATATATTTTGTTTGCTTTTAGTTGAGTCATCTGAATTTTATATTTTCTGCGGTAATAAATAAATGTTTATTTTTTCAATAATTTTTTTTATCTGTTATTTTATCTTATTACATCACTGTTAAAATTTGTTACAATTGACACTGGCCCTGTTACTACTGACACCAATTAGGTGTCAATTGTAATATTTGTAATGCCTGACTAAAAATCCTTATACTTTTATATTTGTCACATTTTCAAAAGTTTAAAATTCAAAATATTATTCACTAAGGTGGGTAGGTTCTCATATAGGTAATTTCAACATTTCGAAATGTAACGTTAACTCGTGAAAAATATTTTTTTTGTAACAATTGACACAGGTCTCCCCTACAATTTTGGCACCTCCGCCAATTTTTCCCGAATCTTTTCCTTCAAATTTCCCGCTTATTTTCGTAAAATTCTCTATCCTACCACACTGCCATCCTCATTCGTTGTTGTATTATCAGGCCATGCTGTTCGTTCTAGTTATTAATTCTCAGTTTGTACAAAATCGCGGACGCGAACCGACTCACACTGGTCGGTAATGAAGCGAACTCCCACGAGTTTTATCGACTGAGTGGTCGGGGACCTTTGAAAATGAAATTTTCCAAACCCTGCAGTCGTGGCGAATGAAAACGACCAAAATAAAATACGTTCTCTACGACTGCCATCAAAGAGGCGCTGGACCACGACTAAAAATAGAAAAATCGCGGGAGATACAAAAAGATAACTTGTTATTAGGGGATTTTTTTCATAGTGCAAATAAAACACTTGTCTGCGTGGTGACTTAGATTGTTAAAAAGTGGAATAAAGAGGCATTTTGTATTAAAATCGAAGAAAACTGATAAAGATAGTAATCGAATAAAATTTTGACTATGGACGTATTGCACACAATGAGAGAAATTGTAAAAAGTGAGATGTTTTCCATGCGCATTTTATTTTCTGCGCATATAGGCGATGTGCACATTTTGAGCGTCAGCACCTCTAACGGCTACATTGACATTTTTGGTTACCGAATCAACTTTGACATTTCGAGAAAGTGATACAATTTACAATTTTATTTTGAGTTGTTGCTATTGTGTATGAATATTATACATCATAGTATATTAAAATGAATAAAGAGAATATTTAAAATGCTATATATATTTCTGTAAACCATTTTATCATATTTAAATTTATATTATAATTTATAATATTAGTTAAATGTTACAAGATGCACAATACATGGAAATTGAGATAAAAAGTTGGAAAACTTGAATGATTGGAAAGAAAAAAAATTGTACATATCACATCAGTATATGATGTTAGCATCTTTCTTTTACATTCGCAATAAATGAAGAAGATTCTTCATTGAAAATATACCAGGCTCTAAGTGGAATCAGTTGCACAAGTTCGGAAAAAAACATAACACAAAAAATACGAACCATGTGAATTTCTGTCTTTAACATTAACATTATATGTACAAAATCTATAATAAATAGACGAATTATGTCAAAAATAGACTTCTATTTCATACAACTGCAAGTATTATACAATTTTAAGACAATTTTCTGCTTCTTGTATTATATCTTGTTCAAATAGTAACTTAAGAAACATATTTTTATATAATTCATTATTGCAATCATACGACCATTGTTGGAATTTTATTCATACGATAAGTATCTTTTACATTGAGAAAATATGTATACCTAAAAGAATTTTTCATATTAGTAGAAGATATCTGTTGAAAAGTTATTTTCTTATACATCTGTTCCTCATATAATCTTCTAGGAAATTTATAAAATTTTATACTTCAATCGGTTATTTTGTAAGAATTATTACATGCCTCAGTGCATCACATAATATTTGACGTCCTATCATTCGCATTCATTGCAAATATTATATAAAACAGAAATTGCAAAATTATTCTGACATAAAACATAACCTTGCTATGTTTCAATGAGTAACCACTTTTGTCATTTTTGTCCACTGTCGGCGCTGACTACTTTGGTGCACACCGCATATAGGTAATGAAATGTTTCTAAAAATTTTCACAGTTTTAAAAAGAAATTTTAATATTTACCGGCGGTAAAAAGTTACCGTGTTCGAAAATTGTTCAATATCTACCAGATCCATCCACTGGATTCATGAAGAATCTAATCTCAAAAAAATCTGATGTGGCCAGCACATTACCTTCCGTCAGTTCTATGTATTTTGTACAAATTTCATACAGAAAGTTCCTTGCTAAAGATTATATTTCTTGTACTATACCTTCCGGCAGTTGCATGTATTTTATGCAAATTCCATACAGAAAATTTATAGCAAAAGATCCTATATTTCCAGTAAAATTATACGACACACTATGTCAATTTCACTTGACATTGACATCTTTCAATCAAAATTTTCTTAATATAGTAGCTGTTTTCATAGCTATGGCTACTTTATGAAATTTAATTTCTTTATAATTTTTTAACTCTATATCCATTTAATATTAAGTATAAAATGTAGTCAAATCGTATAGAGAATAAAATATTCTTTAATATTTATAATAACATTAAACGTGAAAAAATGATATTTAACATTGTTTTTTCAAGAAAAACTGTTAAAATCTTCAAATGAAGGTACTTCCGGTTGTCCAATTCTAACCAAAATCTAATCAGCTCTTCACATGGATGTAACGAAAAGAAATACGAAAGAATTATAATTTTTAGAATTGTAGTATGGAAGTTATCGCAGACGAAAATTTTGTTACATACACACACACACACACACACACACACACACACACACACACACACACACACACACACACACACACACACACACACACACACACATACATACACGCACACACACACACACACACACACGGACACACATACATACACGCACACACACACACACACACACACACACACACACACACACACACACACACACACACACACACACACACACACGGACACACGGACACACGGACACACATACATACACGCACACACACACATACAGACATCATCGTAAAAATAGTAAAATCATATTGTAGGGACCCTAAACGTGCTTATTCATCAAAAACTCACCACCGAATTTTTTGACCAAAGACAATACCTTCCTTACCTAAAGGTGACGGAAGGTAAAAAGGTAGTGATGCAAAGCGAAGTGCGCGTTAAAAGTGGAAATGTGTTCAAAGTAGGACTCTTCTCAGTTTGTTAACTACGCCAAGTTCCTAACCTGTCATAAATTTTCAATTTTTTTCATAGGTCATATCCTGTTTACCACTTGCGTTCTTAAAATATCGATTCCGAAAGCTATAACCTGATAAACAGCTGTTTACCGGTAACAGTTCACCGGTAGAATTTTCGTAAATACCTCATATAACTATACGCTTTTAAAATTTGTACCCGAACTTGTGAAACACCCTGTGTTTATCTTGCAATATACCAAGTTCTTTTGTAGCAGTTAATAGTAAATGTCTTCCTTAATTGTAACTATAAACTCTATTGTTTGTTCTAATTTAAAATAAACAACAAATAAACTGGGCTACAAAGTATCGCAGGAGGTCGTGAAACATTTGATTGGTTGTCTAGTTTACATGTACATGCATCCGTGATAGCAAATAAAGAAGACATTTTATAGTTTGACATTTCTTTTGGTTTTTTTCAGCTGGAAAACATTTATTTTTTCCAGTGCTCATTTGTATCTGTATCCCTCGTTATTTTCATGCCATTAGTTTCTTCCACACACAGTTTTTCATGCTATCTTCTACACGGACATTGCAGGAGCTATAAAGCAACAACGTGACAGCACTGTTACTGCTTTAAATCGGCGACTATATTTCAAATGAATCATGGATGTTAATCGAGCTATTATACCCCGGGTTTAATCGTGCTATTTATAATAACTAATATTTTATTGTCTCAAACGAAATATTGCTCTTTTCGACGCAAAATGTTAAGGTGTACATTCATAATATAGGTGACAGTTATCAAATAATGTTCTTGTATTGATTTTTACCTCCCGCTACCCTTGGTAAGGGAGTTATAGGGATCGTGCTAAAAATGGCATATCGAGATTTTGCTAAATGACCACGTTTTAAGGTCCCTAAAATCTGATTTTAACATTTTCACGATGATGTCTGTGTGTGTATGTGTGTTAATGTGTGTGGATCCTCCACTCTAACTCAAATACTATCATTCAGATGGCACTTTACTAGAAGCTCAAAATAGTTTTTCTTCGAAAAATACCTAAGAGCCACTTTTACAATTGATGGATGAACTATGGTATAGCTATCGGAGGTATAACTTTATCCTAACAACTATACCTTCGATAAACAAGAATGTCTTTTACAATGCATTTTTATCTATCACATAGTTATACCAGGAATTATGTTAAATCAATTTAGGTTGGTATTGATACAATAAAATTATCTTTTTGTTAGACTATTTTTCTTCAATATTGTTATTATATTTGCCTTCTAATTTGCATTTTTCACTATGTTAAATGATACATACGATGTTTTTGATTCTGAGAGTGATGAAATACTTTATTGACATCTGTCAAACATATGAATAACAACACATCGTTTGTGTTCACGTGGTAACCATAAGAACCAGGGATAAAGTTATCCAATGTTTATACGACCGATTTCCATGGGATAAGAAATACTGGTGTTTATTCTATCTGAGGTTTATCCGAGGTTTGTAAAATACAATTTCCAATTTTATACGTGGTATAGCGTTATACGAGGTTTATCTAATGATTGTAAAAGTGGTCCTAAATGTTGTTTTTTCGAGATTAATGTTATTATAAAAAATAAAGATTATTAAATTTTCTATAGATGTGTATTAATACTTTTTCTATTTATTTTATGGATAAATTTATAAAATTATCTATAATTTAAGTGCCAGATCCAACGCTTTAAACTTAAAACAAACAAAACGCAGTTATTCAAATGTATGTAACTGACAAATAAATGTCACTATCAAAGAACTAATCATTTCAAAATAATATTAGTAACGTTTTAAAAAGAAAAATGTAAATATAACAATAGAAAAGGACTTCAATACAGTTTTCAGCATAACTAAATATGTTGGTATGTATTTATATTAATAAAAATTAACAATTCACAAAAATGTTTAAGCTAATCCTCATTTTTCGATTAGTGAATTCTATTCTATCCCGATATTGAAAATTTAATCTTTATTTTATTATATTTTTGGTTGCCAATGGTTAGAGCAACGCCTCATGTCATGAGTGCCCTCGGGGCTCTGGGTTCGAATCCCACTAAGGCATGGATGTGTGTGAATGTGAATCCACTCTGTAATTGGGATTTAATCCTGTTGAGGGGTTTAAAAAAAGGTAGTTACTTGGATTAGATTAGACTATATTTTAAATTTTATAAAAGATGATGAAGGAAGGCATAAATTGTCCAAAACGTGTAGTTTAAAAGTTCTTTATTACGGACGTTTTGAGCTTAAGGCACAGCCATCTTCAGCTATCGTTGAAATATACATTAAATTTTAACAATATTCGTAACAAAATTTCATTACAATTGTATTAATAACGATAAAAATATGAACTAAGTCATTTACAAATATTTAAATTTTAAACCAGCATTTCAACCATTAAACTGAATCAATTCGGAGTTGATGAAATACTGGTGAAATATTGGCCATCAAGATTGTCTTGCCCCGAAGACAATTTTTCTCTCGGTACGCTAAAGAGTGATTTCGCGGCCTTGATATACAAATAACTATTGTGTACCAAGGCCAAAATGTAATTTTTTTCGGCTGAGAAACGTGCAAAATTAAATCTGTTTAGCGATTTAGGTAGTATTTAATTATTTACAACTTTTATTTGAAACATTTTTATCTAAAATTAAATGAGAGGTTTTGCGAAAGGAAAACTGATTTCTCATGTTAAACGCCTATGGTCCGTATTTAATTAACACCTTGTATGATACACTCCATACGCAAATTCGGGCATTGTGTGAAAAATAATTAAAAATACGAACAATATAGTAAAGTTTAAAATACACATTTATATCTTCCCCTAACAGTTATTCGTCCTCTTTTCTTCTTTTCTTTGTATGATCGTATCTGAAAGAAACATTTAAATATGCTAATAGCGTGCGGATTGCAAAACGCTGCTACTTACACTTTCATAGCCCCAAATGCGAATGTATTGTTCATTTACATGTAGATGTAATACTTGAACAGTTCACCAGGGTCGTATTAGCCCATTATCACACCATTCGCGATACTTTATCCCTGAATACGGTCCCGGCAAGTTTTTAAATAATTAGCGCAACTATTATCGTTACCGTAGAACTTGGATGGAACGAAATGGGGCTATTATCGTTGGATTTGGACATTGTTAGATAAAATTAAGCGAGAGAGGCTATTGTTAACTTAAATGGTTTAGCTATTAGGTACTTTCTATGGTATGGGATAATAATATACTAAAATTGTCACCAATTTTGTACAGCTATATTCATTGTATTGCACTATTTATTTATTTATTTTATTTACAACCTCCGAATAGGATACAAAGTATCCCAATAAAAGGGGGGGGGGTTGGATACACCGAAACATCACAAAAATAACATGAATAGACACACATTGTACAAAAACACACATTCTATACAACAAGAAAACAACCAAGTACAACGACAAAGTAGAAATTGATTTTAGAATATTACAATAATTTTTTACATAAAATATTTTTATATTTTGCGTTCATAATGAAGTCATTACGATACGCAATTGCGTATCGTAATGACCTTCATTTCGATACGCAATTTTTTGTTTTAGACGGTTGGTACTAGATGACGTTTCTTTAACCCATTTTTACCTAATTTATTTTTAGTTAATTGACAATTCATTTTAATAATATAATGTCGAAATTATTATTATTTTTTTTATTTAGGGAAGATACATTTACATGAAAATGTACAAATGGTTACAAATATAATCACAAATTGAGTAAGTAAATGTTATTGTAGAAGGCGCAAAATATAAAAAATAGTATAAAGAACTCATTTTATATGACTTTCTTTCGCACTTGTCAATTAGAAATTTTGGTAAATGACCACGGTTTAAGGTCCCTTAAGTCCAATTTTAACATTTCCACGATGATGTCTGTGCGTATGTGTGTATGTGTGTGTGGATCCTCAACTCTAACTCAAATACTATTATTCAGAAAATTTTAAAACCTTGTATTTCGATTTTTTTCTGTAATGGAAAGAGACCATTAGATTTTGGTAAAAGTCGGATAACCGGAAATGGCACTGTACTAGAAGCTCAAAATAGTTTTTCCTCGAAAAATACCTTTATATGTAATTTTTTCGAGATTTTCTATAGATTTGCATTAATACTTTTTCTATATATTTTATGGATAAAAAATTATCTATAATTTAAATCCCAGAGCCTACGCTTTAAACAAAGAAAACGCAGTTATTCAAATGTATGTAACTGACAGATAAATGTCACTATCGAAGAACTAATCATTTCAAAAGAATATTAGTAACGTTTTAAAAAAGAAAAAGTAAATAGAGCAATAGAAAAGGAATTCACTTTCCAGCATAAGTAAATATGTAGATATGTATTTACATTAATAAAAATTAACGATTCACAAAAATATTTAAGCTAATCCTTATTTTTGGATTAGTGAATTCTATTCTATTTCGGTAATTAAAATTTAATCTTCATTTTATTATAGCTTCGATGGCTCAATGGTTAGAGCAACGCCTCATGTCATGAGTGCCCTTGGGGCTCTGGGTTCGAATCCCTCTAAGGCATGGATGTATGTGAATGTGAACCCACTCTGTAATCCTGTTGGGGGGTTAAAAAAAAGGTAGTTACTTGGGTTAGATTAGACTATATTTTAAGAAATAAACTGTTAAAATCAACTTAATCTTTTTCGTGACTTGGGCTGTAAATGGCGGGAGGTATTGTGTTGACCACACCAGATTTTTCTGTTTAAATTTTGTGTGTGGCACTTCTATTCTCTATAGATCTCCTCAAATTACAACTTCTATATTCCATCTGAATATCCCCTAATACAAAACCCATATTCATACTCCATTCTCCCTTAATCAGTCTGAAGACAATACCTCCCCCCTCCTCCTGTAAACATTTAAAATGAACCTCTTCAGTCGTCTTGACAACTCATAAATCTCTGCTAAATTCTCGCCATAATTTAACCGCCCTCTAACCGTAATCTTTACTTCGTCTTCGCGTCGTCGTCTCGTCATGCTCTCATCAGTCTCTCCTCTCCTCTCCGGCCTGTGGTGAACGGTTCCGGGTTGTTAATTCCACCCCCGTAGACAGAGATGGAGAGTTGGATGGCGTATAGTGATAATCGTACGAGTGACAGAGATGCCAGATGAAGAATGCGCATTGGGATGTCATTGTTCGCTGAGTAATTAAAAGAGAGCGAAGATGGAAAATATTTTGTAGGTTAAACCCATTTCTGGGTGGGCCAGTCTGCATTAATTTGCAGTGTTTTGTAATGACCTATTTGTACAGGGTGTAAATCAAAAAGTGAAACATAGGAGTTTAACATGGGAAATCAATTTTTGTTTGCGCAAACGTTAAAATGCAGCATCTAAATCATGTGAAACGCTTATTTTATCTCTTCATATGAACGTAAAAATCAATTACAAAGTTACAGTTTTTATGAGCATTTTGTCTAAGCAGCCATGGATATATCACAAAAAAAAAACAAATACGTTGTTTTTTGTCATAAATCCATGGCTGCTTAGACAAAAAACTCATAAAAACCTAATGGTCTCTTCCCATATTAGAATAAGGTAGAAATACATGGTTTCAAAATTTTCTGAATTTATTTATTTATTTATTTATTTGTTAATCACTCAACAGGAACAGATGTTCCCAATTACAGAGGATTATTGACAAAAATAAAGATAAATACAGTGTAGTTACAAGAAAACTTTGAAATAATGAAGTGACAATATTATAAATAGAAATAACTAAATTTAATTGCTAAAGATCAGACAAGAAATAGTTCATAATTTGTGTTAAGAATGTTAATGTATATGGACACAGTGTTGAATGTAGCACACAACTGTCTAATTGGAGATCGAAGTTCATAGTTTGTTCTAGGGGTGCTGTATATGAAGGTTAATTTACGCCGAGACCCTAAGCGAGGTACATACTCCAAAATTTAGGCAAGCTAGCGAATGAGCATCATCAATTAATAATATTGAGAGATTCGGTGGTAGGCACTTGATGAAACATATTTTAAATAACAAGAAATTAGTTACAGAAAAAACACTTGGTGTAAGTTTCACAAAATTTTTATTTCAAACACTTTATCGATTTCGGTTTCCTAGACCATCATCAGAAGTATAATGACATTATACTTCTGATGATGGTCTAGGAAACCGAAATCGATAAAGTGTTTGAAATAAAAATTTTGTGAAACTTACACCAAGTGTTTTTTCTGTAACTAATTTCTTGTTATCATCATCAATTAGATTATTAACAAGTTTACAGAGATATAAACATGATTGGATTTTTTTACGGCAGTCCAAAGAAATAACATTGAACTCAATTAGACAGTTGGAGTAATTACACATCGTATCAATGCGACGATGGTGGTATTTAGCACAACAATACCATATAAATTTTTTCTGTATACTCTCCAGAGCTTGTACATGTTTAATATATACAGGATTCCAAATTTGTAATCCATATTCCAGTTTACTACGCACAAATGAATAATACAAAGATTTGAGAGTCTGTAAATTATAAAACGCTTGTGTATTACGAATTATGAAGCCAAGATTTCGGTAAGAAGCTTTTCGAATATCATTAAAATGGGGTATAAAGCTAAGTTTAGGATCGAACAGAATTCCTAAATCTTTGAATAAAGTTACTCGCTCCAAAATTGTGTTATTCATTTGATAGTTAAACGGTATAGTTGTTTGCTTTAAAGAGTAGGTCATAATTTTACATTTACTAAAATTAAATAAAAGCTTTGAGGCTAAAGACCAATCAAGAACATTATTAATGTCAGTTTGTAATAAAGCACAATCATTAGCATTGTTAACAATTCTGAAAAGTTTCAGGTCATCTGCATATAAAAGAACGTTAGAATGTTGAATAATATTAGTGATGCTATTGATGAAGAGAAGAAATAGTAATGGCCCTAAATTAGACCCTTGCGGGACACCAGAGGTTGCGTAATAACATTTAGAAGTAATACCATCAACACGAACACCAATGATAGTATTTGAGATAGAGTAAAGGATCCACACACACATACACATAGACATCATCGTGAAAATGTTAAAATCGGATTCTAGGGACATTAAAACGTTGTCATTAGCAAAATCTCGATATGCGATTTTTAGCACGATCACTATACCTCCCTTACCAAGGGTAGTGGGAGGTAAAAAATATTTTTACCTTCCGTCACCTTTAGGTAAGGAAGGTATTGTCTTTGGTCAAAAAATAATTCGGTGTTTTTGATGAATAAGCACGTTTTAGGGTCCCTAGAATACGATTTTACTGTTTTTACGATGATGTCTGTATGTGTGTGTGTGTGTGTGTGTGTGTGTGTGTGTGTGTGTGTGTGTGTGTGTGTGTGTGTGTGTGTGTGTGTGTGTGTGTGTGTGTGTGTGTGTGTGTGTGTGTGTGTGTGTGTGTGTGTGTGTGTGTGTGTGTGTGTGTGTGTGTGTGTGTGTGTGTGTGTGTGTGTGTGTGTGTGTGTGTGTGGATGTGTGTGTGTAACAAAATTTTCGTCTACGATAACTCTAATACTACTATTCCAAAAATTATAATTCTTTCGTATTCCTCTTCGTTGCATCCATATGAAGAGCTGATTAGATTTTGGTTATAATTGGTCAACCGGAAGTACCCTTATTTGCAGATTTTAACAGTTTTTCTTGAAAAAACGATGTTAAATATCATTTTTTCACATTTAATGTTATTATAAATATGAAAGAACATTGTATTCTCTATACGATTTGACTGCATTTTATACTTCATATTAAATGGATATAGAGTTATAAATTTATAAAGAAATTAAATTTCATAAATTAGCCAGCTATGCAAGAAACAGCTACTATATTAAGAAAATTCTGATTGAAAGATGTCAGTGTCAAGTGCAATGACATATTCGTAGTATATTTGTGTCAGGATCTTTTTGCTCGAAATTTTATGTATGAAATTTGTATAAAATACACACTGCTGTCGAAAGGTAATGTACATACAAGAAATTTATAATCTTTTGCAAGGAACTTTCTGTATGGATTTTATAGAAAATGTGTTCGAAAACACTACCGAATTCATGAAGAATCTAATCTCAAAAAAAAGTAGTGATGCAAAGCGAAGTGTGCGCGGTAAAAGTGGAAATGTGTTCAAAGTAGGACTCTGCTCAGTTTGTTAACTATGTCAAATTTCTAACCTGTTTAAAATTTTCAATTTTTTTCATAGGTTATGGATCTACTCTGTTTACCACTCGCGTTCTTAAAATAACGATTCTGGTAGCTATAACCTGATAAACAGCTATTTACTGGTAACAGTTTACCGGTAGAATTTTTGTAAATACCCCATATAACTGACGGAAGGTAATGTGCTGGCCACATCAGATTTTTTTATAGTAGATTTTAAACTGTACTACAAAGTAGTGGATCAAGTAGCATTTTAATCGCAAGAGTAGAATTTAACTTTTGGAAAAAAATTAAAAGGACGATACTGTGGCTTAAAGAAAGTATATTTGTTATTGTTTATTATAACTGAATGATTTGATATTTCTATTCGTATTGAAAATTGAAATATTCCATAGTTAACGTAGATAAAATTTAAAGTGTAATATCTAGCATACAAACGAGCTCACTTTTTTAATTCTACAAAATTTCAGAACGTAGTAATCCCATGTAATATTTTTAAACTTCCCTGCCTGTCGTAATTCCCGCGATAACAACTGTAAACTCTACATTTTTCCCGATTGCAGTGAGTTTTTGCGTGCCATATATCATAGAGTGCGCTGGAATTTAGGTTATGATTAGCTAGGGTTTTTACTCGGACAGTTCCCGCTAATTTCTTACCCCTCCTGTGACGTCACACGAGATGGGAGCAGCAAGATATGTATAGGAATGACAGATTGACTCGCCAGCAAAAAATGGGATAATGTTATCTACGAAGTTCATAAATGCATACGATACCCGGGAACATATTGTAGAGATATAGAAGGAGTTTGGATTTATAAAGATGTCAATAAAGAGATGGATTCTACTTTAAGAGAAGATATTGCACGTCAAAAAGATAGACTATTCTTCTTTTGTCTCCTGAAGAATGTTTTACAATTTTTACATTTATACAGGGTATCTCACAACTCGCGCCCCAGACGAAACTGACACTTGTCGACGACAATAGGTTGCCAATAAATAAATAAAAATAATAATTTGCGGCTGCTTGCATAACGGAGTTACAAGACTTTTTAATCCACCAATCCCGGAAGGATATCTTAAGGTGTGATGATATTATTACAAAATAAAACTGGTTGCTAGGCTTTAAAAATACTACTATACCTTGTTCCATTTAAGCCATTCAGTATTGCGGAGCATAGGGAATAGTTTTGATCTCTCTGATTGGCTGAAATTAGAGACAAGAGACAAGTTTACCCAACGTAATTTCGGCTACTTCAGATTTGCGCTGTTGCCAGTGCCATCTAATGAATGGCTTAAGTAGAACAGAGCATAGTGCAGGGATGGCGAACCTTTACGTATCAACGTGCCATTTTTCTAAAGAAATGTTTAATTAGGTCATAGACGTGCCATCAAATAATTTTGACTTTGTGATTATTGGGAAAATAATAATAATAAATACTATCAACTCAAAACTCTTTATTTACTACAAAAAATAGGAACATTTTGCAATGTTTCAATTATACGCGTAATTTAAATTAAAGTAAAATTAGTGGACTTCTGTTGTTGCAGATTTGATGACAAATAACATATGTTAGGGTTGTAAGATGTTACTTTTAGCAGAATGCATGCAGAACTGGAGTCATCTGTCAAACGGTTTCTAACCAAGTCTTTAATGTTATTCATCTCTGAAAATAATGACTCGCAGGCATAGGTTGATGAAAATATTGTTAAAATAGCATGAGCCAGCTTCTTCAAACAATTAAATGTGTCTGGTAACGCATTCCATGTTTCCAAAATTTTGTTATTAGCATTTTCACTTATATTACTTGTCAATCTTTCTGTTTCAATTAATTCTAACTCTTTCCTTGTTTCAATAAATTTTTGAATACATATTGAACTAGACTGGAAATCAATCAGCTGCATTTCAAATTCTTCAATTTCCAATCACAGAAATAAATTCTTCAGTAACTTGGTCTTCGTCTGGTTTCTCATGTATTTCTAAATCGTTGATATATTTTTTCAAATCGCAGCCCGCGCACCGCACCCGAACATTCCGTAGCGTAGGGATCACTCGCGTTCGCTCGTCATATACCTACTTTACACTTTTTTTCACAATGAATTTTGTGATCAGTGACGTGCCCAAAATATTGTGTCGCGTGCCATTAATGGCACGCGTGCCATTGGTTCGCCATCCCTGGCATAGTGCGTTACAAAATTTGTGTGACTTACTGTAATTTTGACACTTTAGAGTTGACTTTTCACTGTCAACAAATTTAGGTTAGCGAAGGTGTCATCCGAGATCATCATTTATATCGTACAGTGCAACGTGTTGTAGCAGCTGTGTACAATGTGTTAAACGAAAATATTATTGTCATTTGATCTGGCATATCTTGACCGGTCTCATGCGTCCTTGCGATGGCTCTCAATATCACTTTATGATCCACAAGATTTCTATCCGGAAAACGTTCCAAATAGACTCGTGCTGCCTCTCTGGCGTTACGTCCACATTCTCCGAAAATTATAATCATTTCTAAGTAATCAGCGGCTGAATACATGATAAGAATTTGCCTTTTTTTATTCACCTTGTCAAATTTAATTTGACACTGACATATTTCGAAAACTACAGTCGCCCACACATTTTAAAAATAATTGATTTGTATAACACCCTAGTAACGTAAAATTACGGCAAACACACGTTAAAGGTGTAAATCTCTGATTGGTCAGTTTTAAGGCGTCTTTTCTCGAATATCTTTTAAGCTAGATTTTTTTTTCTTCGAAATTACACATCCGAGTGCAGTCTCGTGTTTCCTCATTCGCTCTGGGGCGCCAGTTGTGAGACAGCCTGCATAGATAAGAAAATGTACCATAAGTGAGTAATAAGCACGTTTTAAGGTCTCTAGAATACGATTTTACTATTTTTACGATGATGTCTGTATGTATGTATGTATGTATGTATGTATGTATGTATGCATGTGTGTGTGTGTGTGTGTGTGTGTGTGTGTGTGTGTGTGTGTGTGTGTGTGTGTGTGCCTGTGCCTGTGTGTGTGTGTGTGTGTGTGTGTGTGTGTGTATGTGTGTGTGTATGTGTGTAACAAAATTTATTTTTGCGGTAACTCTAATATTACAATTTCATAAATTATAATTCTTTCGTATTCTTCTTCGTTACATCCCTATAAAGAGCTGATTAGATTTTGGTTACAACTGGTCAACCGGAAGTACTCTCATTTGACAGTTTTTCTTGAAAAAATTATGTTAAATATCATTTTTTCACATTTAATGTTGTTATAAATATTAAAGAATATTTTATGCTCTGTACGATTCGACTGAATTTTATACTTCATATTAAATGGATATAGAGTTAAAAAATTATTATAAATTAAATTTCATAAAGTAGCCAGCTATGGAAACAGCGACTATATTAAGAAAATTCTGATTGAAAGATGTCAGTGTCAAGTGTTATTAACATAGTATGTTTGTGTAATAATTTTACTGGAAATATAGGATATTTTGATAGAAACGTTCTGTATGGCATTTGTATAAAATACATACAATTGCCGGGAGGTAATGTGCAAGAAATAGAATTTATTGCAAGGAACTTTCTGTATGAAATTTGGACAAAATACATAGAAATGACGGGAGGTAATGTGCTGGCCACATCAGATTTTTTTTTATTCTGAATGAAAATAATACATACAATTGCCGGGAGGTAATGTGCAAGAAATAGAATTTATTGCAAGGAACTTTCTGTATGAAATTTGTACAAAATACATAGAAGTGACGGGAGGTAATGTGCTGGCCATATCAGATTTTTTTTATTCTGATTGAAACTGTTAAAATAAAAACATCCCTTGCAAAAATATTAAAACCGTTGCACGCCAATGGAATCTGCAAATGAGCGTTTCTAGTTTTTTAATGGGCTCCAATTTTAAAGTTAAATTAACACTCCGCTTTCAACCGCGGTTGCCATTGTACGGCTCTCAAAATCTCTGGATTCTTTGTCCTCGATCTATTTTCTGGTAATTATTTTCCGGGGATATCGAACGAGATGGGGACAAAAATAAAAGATCTCAAAAGAGAAATGAAATGTAATTAAAGAAGGAATGACAGCGGTCTTGGAACGCTTCAAATCAAGAAATATATCTGTGGCTTAATTCAAGAAGTTTTAAGGGGCTCCAGTTCTTATACATATAAAACATTTAAAACAGAAATTATTGCCAGATTTACTATCTGTGTGGCTAGTTCTAGCATCGGTTAAGCGTTCTAAGTTTACTTAAATAACGCCCTGTATTTAATTATATTACCCACTAAGGTTTCGTGAAAGGTACAAGCACCGCTAGATGTTTATGTGTAACGATTTTTACCTCTCGCTAAGAGAGGTATTGGATTCATGCTAAAATTCGCATATCCAGATTTTAGTTAATAAGCACGTTTTAAGGTCCCTAGAATCCGATTATAACATTTTTACGATGATGTCCGTATGTGTGTGTGTGGATGTTGGATTTACGATTTCTCAAATACTATAAGATTTAAGACATTTTTAACTACGGATTCCTCAATCTAACAATAATGGGAAGAGTTGATTAAGTTTTGGTAACAATTGGGCAACCGGAAGTAGTAGTTACAAGAAAAAAATCATCTAAATATTATTTATCGATAATTTATGTAAATACTTATATTAAAGAAAGTTAAATTCTTTATTCGATAAATATAAATTCATTATTATATCTCTTATAGATTTAGAGATAAAGACATGCATATAAAATAATTTGATGTAAAAAATCTCATATCAAACTACTTCAAGGCAAGAAATTCAAATGTTTGTAATTGACACATAAATGTCACTGTCGAAAATATTTGTATGCCACTGTCAAAAATATTTACATCATTATGAAGATTATGAAAATAAAAAAAGTCAACAACGCAAAAGAATATACGTAAAAAAGAACATTAAAGGAATTTGCGAAAAAATGACGAATATAAAGAAAGAAAAATGGAAGTAGAAAAATAAAGTTTCAAAATATTGAATATATAGAAAATGTATGTATTGCGTACAACCAGGTAAAATATCTGCCGAGAGGTTATGTGCTGGCCACATCAGATTTATTCTCCATAGATTACTCCAACACTACTATTTTAAAAATTATAATTCTGTCGTATTCCTCTTTGTTACAACCATATGAAGAGCTGAATAGATTTTGGTTATAATTGGTCAACCGGAAGTACCCTCATTTGTAGCTCTTAACTGTTTTTCTTGAAAAAACGCAGTTAAATATCTTTTTTTGACATTATGTTATTATAAATATTAAAGAATATTGTATTCTCTATACGGTTTGATTACACTTTTCCCTTCATATTCATTAAATATAAAGTTTAAAAATCTGATGTGGCTAACACAATACCTCCAGCCATTTAATTTTTATTAATTTTAATACATACATTTATGCTGGAAACTATTAAATTCATTTCCATATATCTATTTTTCTATTTACTATTTTCTTTTTAAAACGTTACTATTATTAAATTGAAATGATGAGTTCTTTGACACTGACATTTATCTGTCAGTTACATACATTTGAGATATGAACTGTGTAACCAAAAAGGTTTGTTAATTTTACAAATTTGTCCATAAAATATACAGAAAAAGTATTAATGCAAACCTGTAGAAAATTTAATAATCTTTAATTTTTATAATAACATAAATCTTGAAAAAATAATATTTAATGGTATTTTTCGAAGAAAAACTATTTTCAGCTTCAAGTAAAGTGCCATTTTCGGTTAGCTGATTTACACCAAGATCTAAGGGCTTCTTTCTATATTAGATTAAGGTAGAAATACAAGGTTTCAAAAATTTCTGAATGATAGTATTTGAGTTACATACACAAAACACAGACATCATCGTGAAATTGTTAAAATTGGATTATAGGGACCTTAAAACGTGGTCATTTACCAAAATCTCGATATGCGGTTTTTAGCATGATCCATATACATAGGTAGCGGGAGGCAAAAATTTCTGGGTCGATTCTGTTCACATCTGTAAGTCTTACAGATCTGTAAATCTGTAAAAACCTGACATAAATTCATCTATTTTTGTTGATTTATATAAAATTATGCATAAGAGAGACAGGTATCGTGGCGATTTTGTTCATTATTTACAAATTTACAGATCTGTAAGATTTACAGATGTGAACAGAATCAACCCATAAGTTTCATAAATCAGCCAGCTATGCTATAACCATGGAAACTGCTAGTATATTCAGATAATTCTCATTGACAGATGTCAAGTACAATTTCCATGGTATGTTCGTATTATAATTTTGCTGGAACTATAAAAGTTTTTCCAAGAAACTTTCTGTATGGAATTTGTACAAAATACATAGAACTGACGGAAGGTAACGTGCTGGCCACATCAGATTTTTTTATAAGTTAATTAATTTTAATAGTTATTTTTATAAACATATTACTTCCTAAGACATCAATGAAGGCCAATAATTGCTTGTATTTTTGTTAAACATTAAACCATGTTTTTAAACAACAATATTACACAATTTCATTTCTTAAAGTGTCATCTACCGGTGTTTTTACCTTTAACTCGTTAATTGTAAAACACCCTGTATTCTTAAAGTTATGTAAAAATTAAATAAATAAATAAATATATCATCACGGCTTGTTACCCATTGCTGGGTGTGCCAATCTGCTTTATACGCAGATATCGGTAATGGTGAAATATTTGTACCGGGCGCCTACCATATTAAAATGTAAAATATATTATAACATTTGAAATACGAATATTTTCTTCGCAATACGAGTATTTTCTCTCTTTTGGAATATCCTCTGGCTGGATAGTATTTTCTCGTAACTTTATTATTTGGTCCGTTGTATCAGAGATCCCGAAAGGAACTTAAAGGATTTTAGTGAAATTTAGTATGTAGATTTCGGGTTTCAAAGGTGACTCCTATCGATTCACGCGAAACCTTAGGCCTTTACAAAAAGGAAAAAAGCTTTTCCTTTCTTTCTTGACTTTGATTAACGTTTAGTTTATTACATTTGCACCGTTCGGTATCAAACTTTTGTTCCTGATATTATATTTTGCAGGTAGCAATAGTTTAAAGCAGGGGTTCCCAAAGGGGCTGTCCTTAAATTACGTAACGCTTCAAGAGGGGGTGGGGGTCAAGAGTAGCGTTACGCAGCGTTACGAGGGGGTGGGGCAGGGTTAATGTGTGCGTTACGTAACGATAAAATATAAAAAATATTGCTAAACTTGCTTTAATAGTTTTCAAACATTCAAATTTCGCGGTGCTAATTCGTATATGCAGCAGTCGTTTGTTTTCAATAACAGTCAACATAATATGTCGGGCACAGTTCAAATTCGGGCCAGTGGTCTTTCATTCGTGCAATGCAATTCATATTAAAACATGAATTCAAGTAGTGTTGATAAGGTAAAACTTTTCAATAGTTTGTTTTTCATCTTTATGCACATTAATTTAATTAGTTTCTGTTTCAAATTTTAACTGAATATTAAGGAGGCCATATACTTTTATATACAGTAAAAAAATTGGGGTGACAAGCCGTAGGGCAAGAGTAGTACATTATTTTTTATCTTTATGTACATTAATTTAAATAGTTTCTGTTCTGTTCTGTTATTTTTCATCTTTATGTACATTAGTTTAAATAGTTTCTGTTTTAAATTTTAACTGAATATTAAGGAGGCCATATACTTTTATATCCAGTAAAAAAATGGGGGGGCTCAAGTTCTGCGTTACGTAATATATGGGGGGGGGTCATGTTTGTGTTACGGGTGCGTTACAAAGGGGGGAGGGGGTATCAAAAATTTCCTAATTTTACGTTACGTAATATAAGGACAGTCCCAAAGAGCGGCCCGCGGGCCAAATGCGGCCCGCAAAGCCTGTGAATTCGGCCCGCGATATCGATACGATATATTATATTTTTATTAAAAAATAAATAATTAAATAGTAAAATAAATAATAAATATTACAAATAAGATACAATAAAATATTTCAATATTTTTAAAAAATTCTTACAGAACTTTAACCATAAGCGTTTGTATTAATAAAATATTGTTTAGTTTATATTTAAAATATTATTTTAGTATGTCTAGTCTAATTGTTACACATTTGTACAGAAATATAATATAGTAGTCTGAAATAGATACAGAACTGTTAATCATTTCTGGCGCATCTAATGCAACACACAATTTCAAGGAGTCAGTAACGAATTTATCGTTTTTTTCAATGATGTGTGCAGAGTCGCACACTACAACTGTACCACCAGACCTTTTCCTGCCTACCCAGTTGCCCTGAGCAATACAGGCCTATGCCATATTAACGAATATTCAAAAGTGCACTGCTCCAACTCACTAGAGGTGGGACGAAAAATAGGAAAACGTGCAAGCACAAACAGATCGTCTTTTCTTATTGGTTGCTCAAATTATGAACGAAATGCGTCTTTCGCGCAGTTCTGTTTCTATTTGAGACTACAATGCAGTAATGTTTACAAGAAATAGTTAAATATATTTAAAACAAAAAATCGTGGTTATTGTTTTGATTTTATTCCTTTTTTTTGGCCCGCCAAAAAATTCGGTAATATTAAATTGGCCCGCCTAAGAAAAACTTTGGGAAGCCCTGGTTTAAAGGATAAGACATTAGTTTTAAGGAGAAAACGTAATTGATATAAATTATTATTCTAAGCAATAAATATTTTTTCTCGACTATAATGAAGATTACAATGATTAAACAGGCACTATAATCTGTTTTTTTTTTCAGGAGGTGAAGACTGTTGACCTGCTTCAAAATGTAAGTAAATATTTATGTTTCACATAATAAAAAATACTTATTTTTTAACAAAAATAATGGGGGTATCATTTTTACCTTCCGTCACCTTAGGTAAGGAAGGTATTGTCTTTGGTCAAAAAATTCGATGATGAGTTTTTAAGCACGTTTTAGGGTCCCTAGAATACGAATTACTATTTTTACGATGATGTCTGTATGTGTGTGTGTGTGTGTGTGTGGATGTGTGTGTGGATATATGTGTGGATGTGTGTGTGTGTGTGGATGTGTGTGTGTGTGTGTAACAAAATTTTCGTCTGCGATAACTCTAATACTACAGTTACAAAAATTATAATTTTTTCGTATACTTCTTCGTTACATCCATATGAAGAGCTGATTAGATTTTGGTTACAATTGGTCAACCGGAAGTACCATCATTTGAAGATTTTAACAGTTTTTCTTGAAAAAACTATGTCAAATATAATTTTTTCACATTTGATGTTATTATAAATATTAAAGAATATTTTATTCTCTATACGATTTGACTGCATTTTATACTTAATATTAAATGGATATATAATTAAAAAATTATAAAGAAATTAAATTTCACAAAGTAGCCGTAGCTATGAAAACAGCTACTATATTAAGAAAATTCTGATTGAAAGATGTCAGTGTCAAGTGAAATTGACATAGTGTGTTTGTCTTATAATTTTATTGAAAATATAGGATCTTTTGCTTTCTGTATGGAATTTGTATAAAATACATACAACTGCTTTAAGGTAATGTACAAGAAATAATAATAATAATAAATCTTTTATTTCTGCAGATACATTACACTGTATATCGAAAACGTCACAAAATAATAATTTTCTGTATGAAATTTGCATAAAATACATGCAACTGCCTGAAGGTAATATACAAGAAATATAATATTTAATTTAGCAAGGAACTTTCCGTTTGAAATTTGTACAAAATACATAGAACTGACGGAAGGTAATGTGCTGGCCACATCAGATTTTTTAATTACTAGTATACTGTGAATGTAATAACAATAATTACCCTTCTACCGTTACACCCTCCTGTAACGGGGTGAAACAGGACTAGCTTGACAAGGATCCTGTGTGATCCTGTAGCATCCTGCAGAGACAAGAGGGGCAGAAGCGTGATAATGAGATCATGTGACAGAATAGTGCTAAGTTTAAGTTTGTTAGCCAAAGTGCCTGTGCTAACTATGCTGATGATATTGAACTAACCGGTGATTACGTTGTGATTAAGATCGGAGTTAAGGTTGGTCTTTATTCTACGGATACTTTTACGGGAGATTATTAATTAATTGCAATTCGAGACGTAAATATCTTTGAATTAAATAACGTTTCGTGGCATACGCATCCTCTACTGATAAATACTATTTACTTCGCTTGTAACATAAATAAAGGTTTGTTCTGGATATAAATATATTATAGTTATTTATGTAACAAGTGTGTAAAGTAGTACTTTTTTGGTCGAGTGCGAAATTGTAGCACGAGACAAAAAATACTATTTTACATACGTGTTGCATACAACATTTTTCCTACAAACGAAATGGTATTGATGTTTCTCATAATACTGAGTGTACAGGCATCCAGCAGCTTCAAATACTGTTAGTACTCTTTCTCATAACACTGTACAAAATGTAATGTAAACACTTGGAAGAATCTCAGACAGACGATGATTAGTCTTTTATAATGTTCAAATTGTACATTTAATATTAATATTAAAAATTAGGTTAGGTTAGAATACATGTCAAAAAAAATGTTAATGTTCTTAAAAATTAGATTAGTACTCAATCTGTTAAAAAAATATTAGATTTGTTTCATTTACAGTGTATATTCATATTTCTTAATCAATTTTATTACTTTCATTATTATTTTCTACCTAATTATATACTTGACAGGTAAATTAACCGAATTTTAATGCTGTCTAGCAACGCTTATTTACTTTTCAGGCACTAGTGCTTGAAAAGTGACACTTTACACAGTGTAATGAGTGCGTGAAAAGTATATTTTTTTTGTCTTGCTAGGACAAATATTGTCTTCTATTTTTCGAACACCTGTATACATCTATTTCATAATAATAGGGGATTAAGAGAAATTAGTAAAAAAAGTGAAAGTAGATGCTTAATAATGAATATTAATAAAGAAATAAAATGATATACTGAAATACTTCGGAAATTTTGTTTTAGCAGCTCGTCACTCATATGAAATCCATATATTTTATTTTGATTGGCGACTCAAAGACCACCTATAAATATATAACGAATACCGAGTTAGAGGGTGGAGTCTACTACCAATGGAAGTAGACAAATTCAAATAGCTGACACGTGGCTACCAGTCCAGTTTTTATTTGAATATAAATTTCTTGCATTAAACTTAATAATTTTGATACACTTGCAATTATAAAGCATGTAGACTTGTACAGTGTTATAATATTAATTTGTTTTTTATAAATATAATTTAAAAATTTCAAGAACATTTTAGATCTATGAAGAAAACAGTTTTATATAAAAACATATTCGTAACGTCACATCTATATTTTCAAACTTCGGGGGAATATAACTCGCTTATTAATAAGATTTTTTCACCGGATTTTCACCAATAGTCTTAGTTTTACTTATAATTTCTGATGAAATTATATTTAAAAAAAAAAACTGATGTGGACGACTTTCTTGTGCGCAAGACCAATATGAAGTATAGACCCAATTATAAACTTGCACGTATTTGATGTAATTTGACTTAACATCTATTTCTTTATTTTTTTGTTATTTTTTGTGTTAATCCAAGCTTTATTACAAAAACCAAAAAGTACTCGTATATAAGTTTTAAATTTACATATCTCGCTTATACAAAGGGCTAATTTAATAATACTTGATGTGCTAGACGCAGAATTATGTTATATGAGATACGTACGTACATACAGACGTCACGACGAAATTAGTCAAAATGGATTCAGGGATGGTCAAAATGGATATTTCCGTTGAAATCTAAAAAAACGAAATAAAAATGGTGGAATCCCCTATTTATTATGTATTTTTAAATATAACGTATGTAACGATATCTCCGTAACAAAGAGGAATTCACCTATAGGTATATAAAATTTTTTGATCGTAATGACCCCCGGAATATATGGTATAAGTTTGTCGGTCGAGTCGCGGAACGCCTGTATAAGACAAGGTATTACAAAACTGGATCGCATTGAAGATAAAGGTCCGCTATCAGTATTGTAAAATTAGATTTCTTATCTCCTTACTTTATAGGAACAACGCCTTATGTTAACGTTTCAATAAAAAAATATTAGTAGTAGTACGAAACTTCTCGGAATACGGTATGACTAGAACCGTAACTCAGTCGAATCAAACCTGCATAAAGCATATGAAAAAACTCATACTATGAAAAAAATATTTCTATTTGATGAAGAGTCTTAACTTTTTCTAAAACTTTTGTTACATACGTTAGTAAGTCTTTCTTTCTAAAGTGTATTCTTGTTCTTACTAAATGGTCCCCCTGAATAAATTAATTACGGAGTCGTAATAAGCAACGATCCTGATTTTTTTACTTCTTTGACTGTTAGAATTCAGCAGATTTCCTGTGGATTGGACGCGACTGCTTGAGGAATCATTAAAATACCAATTAAACGGAATGAATTTTTAGGGAATAGAATTCATTAGTTTTACTTTTTCTTTTGTGGTAGATATTACAGAAGGAGAATAAATTACGTGACATTGTAATGACATTGTAATCAATAGAAAATCAAACAGAAATCTAGAAAAGAAATTTTCATTATAAAGACTTGAAGAACAGAATGATGAATTAAATATAAAATAATGGAGTTATGCTCTTTCCACAAAACCATTGAATGAGTGACAGTGAATCATTTGTGGACCATTTCATGGACGGATCAGAGTCCCCATATTACTTTTTACCTTCCTCTACCCTTGGTACGGCAGGTATAGGGATCGTGCTAAAAATTGCATATCGAGATTTTGGTAAATGACCACGTTTTAAGATCCCTAGAATCCAATTTTAACATTTTCACGATGATGTCTGTGTGTACGTGTATATGTATGTTTATATGTGTGGATCTCCCACTCTAATTCAAATATTATCATTCAGAAACCTTGTATTTCCAACTTTTTCTATTATGGAAAAAACCCATTAGATTTTCGGGTAAATCGGATAACCGGAAATGGCATTTTACTTGAAACTCAAAATAGTTTTTCTTTGAAAAATACCTTTAAATATATAAAAATTAAAGATTATTAAATTTTCTACAGATTTGCATTAATACTTTTTATTTACATATTTTATTTATAAAATTATTTATAATTTAAATCCCGGAGCCTAGGCTTTAAACAAACAAAACTCCTTGGTTTCGCAGTTATTCAAATATATCTAACTGACAGATAAATGTCACTATCAAAGAACTAATCATTTCAAATTAATAATAGTAACGTTTTAAAAAGAAAAAAATAAATAGGAAAGGAAATCAATAGTTTCCAGCATAAGTAAATTAATAAAAATGAACGATTCGCAAAAAAAGTTTAAACTAATCCTCATTTTTGGATTAGTGAATTCTATTCTATACCGGCATTTCAAATTTAATCTTCATTTTATTATCAAAAAAGATAGTTACTTGGATTTGATTAGACTATATTTTAAGAAATAAACTGCCAAAATTATTCGCTAATCCAAAAATAAGGTTAGGTAATTAGGCCTCCAGCGTGGTTTACACGTCGGGTAACCTTGTAAACTGAGTCTCTCCCACTTGTTGCTTAAACTCGGCCTCTAGCGTGGTTGACACATCGGGTAACCTTGTTTAAGACAGTACTATCCCCTTGCTCCTGAAGATGCCCCATACGACTGCGGGCGAAACGTTGAGCTCTGACTCAAAATATGACACAGTCCATTCCCGGAAAACGAATATTTCTCATGACTCAGACTGTGGAAGCCTACGCAATTATTTAGCTTAATATTTTTTGTGACTCGGGCTGTAAATGGCGGAAGGTATTGTGTTGGCCACACCAGATTTTTTAGTTTTTCTTCGGTTTCCTTAATAGTTTTCCATGTAAAAAGTGGTGTTTTAACAAGACACGGAACTGACTATATAGATATGTCACGTTTAAACTAAAATTACTAGTTCATCCTGTTCTTACAAAAATTGGTATACTAAACTGAATTTTTATTCTGAAGTGTTCAGTAGAAGACTTTATCTTATGAGTGTTTACTACACCATCTTCCCTCTTCACTTAGTAGATTATACTCTTCTCTCTCTTATTTCTCACTCCCTAGACTTTAGAGTGTTAGGGTGTATGTTTGACACTCACCCCACCTACATCCGGTTCATCTCGCGAGACATAGCGAGAATTTCATTAGCCGACATTTGCAGAGTGAAGCCGCAACACTAATTATGTGGATTGTCTGCTTCTGTCTCCCAGGTCTACGACTTGTCCGTAAACTGCTACGATTGTCGACAAGCGGTGTCAACAAGTTACCCCACATACGGCAAAAGAGAGGAATTTTTGGAATTATGGACAATGCTGACGGAGGATGTAAAGTAACATTTTATTAGTTGCTCCTGAAATTTCCACTTCATTTGAAATGGGGTATTCAAAATTATTTTTCTTAAGTATAGGGATCGTGCTAAAAGTCGCGTATCGAGATTTTGGTAAATGACCACGTTTTAAGGTCCGTAGAATCTAACTTTAACATTTTCACGATGATGTGTTTGTGTGTGTGTGTGTGTGTGTGTGTGTGTGTGTGTGCGAGCGTGCGTGCGTACGTGCGTGTGTGTGTGTATGTATGTGTGGATCCTCCACTCTGACTCAAATACTATCATTCAGAAAATTGAAACCTTGTATTTCGAACTTATTCTGTAAAGGAAAGAGTCCATTAGATTTTCATGAAAATCGGATAACTGGAAATGGCACTTTATACTAGAATGTTATTATAAAAATTAAATATTATTAAATTTTCTATAGATTTACATTAATACTTTTTCTATATATTTTATGGATAAATTTATAAAATTATCTATAATTTAAATCCCAGAGCCTACGCTTTAAACAAACAAAACGCAATGTATGTAACTGACAGATAAATGTCACTATCAAAGAACTAATCATTTCAAAATAATATTAGTAACGTTTTAAAAAGAAAAAAGTATATAGAACAAAAGAAAAAGAATTCAATACAGTTTCCAGCCTAAGTAAATATGTATATAGGTATTATTTAGATTAATAAAAATTAATGATTCACAAAAATGTTTAAGCTAATTCTCATTTTTGGATTAGTGAATTCTATCCTATCCCGGTATTTAAAATTTAATCTTCATTTTATTATAGCTCCGGTGGCTCAATGGTTAGAGCAATGCCTCATGTCATGAGTGTCTTCGGGGCTCTGGCTTCGAATCCCACTAAGGCATGGATGTGTGTGAATGTGAACCTACTCTGTAATTGGGATTTAATCCTGTTGAGGGGTTTAAAAAAAAGTAGAAAGATAGAAAATTATTAGAAAATAAAATGTTCGTGTAAGTTAAAATTGCGTTCCGTATGTCGTGGATAGTCCCTCACCCGTCTGTAAATACGTCAAGTGCAACACAAACCAAGCTGCGATTGACTACGTACCGAAGTTGTAGGACCAATCGAGATATACGTTCATTGAATTTTGTAGTGTTGTACTTTTATTTAAATAATTATAAACTGTGCACAGTTCGTGTGAATATTATTGTACGAATCTGGAGATAAAGGATCATTCTAGGTGGTACATATAATGTTTTGCATAAGAAATATACTTTTATGAGATTTCTCGGCCTTTAAAGTTGAGATAAAGTTTCCTTAGTAAGAAATACTCGGCGCCTAAATTTAACCGTTACACTTTTCTGGTCTATTTAAGTTCAAACAAGACCAACTTATAGTAGTTCTAGGTGACCCGAATTCATCCGAAATTTTACGATAATAACCGATTGGTTTGCTCGGGGCGTCCCCAGGGACTATGACGTCACGTTTACAATAATTAAGCATTTTTATCTACTTCTATTTAGGGCTTGTATACAGCTGTCGCCGTTTACCCTTCAACCGCACTCACCGAGCCGCAGTGTTTTACCACTGCCGTACTGCCAGTTGGATTTCAGCCTTTGCTACATTTATTTGATATATAAGTGGCCAGCTTATAGCATCCGAGTGTGATTAATACAAGTAGCTGTATTTATTTTTTACGACAAATCACACATTGTCGGTCGACGGAAATCGAACGCACGGAACATGGTTCGGGTGACGTCACTGCGGGCTACAAGATGTGCGCTAGTCCGCTCAGCCACCAAGCCGACATGCATTTTTATTACAACAAAATAATATTTTACCATTTTCTTTTTACTAGAACTATTAATTTATCGTATGCTACCTAATAATTATTGACGTTTACTATTTCTTTACATCGGTATAGAATACCCTATGCGCTAATCGCCGCTCCATATTATTATAGCAGCTTCTGTAGTATCGTAATCATTACAAGACACTCAATGCATCTCTGTCATACTACAAAGGATATAATAATTATAATAATCCGTATATTAAATTGCATTATAGTTTACAATAAAACAAGAAACAAGCGCCTTATTACAAACAATCTGTCATGCGAAACTTAAAAGCTTTGGAGCATTGAAGCACTAAAATAATTAAGATCTCTTGTCTTACAAGCACAATAATTATAGTTTCTTTCTTTGACAGCCCGTCCCGCGTCTTTCTTACTTGTTAACCTATTTTTTCCAAACAAATCTGTTCCACATTGCAATATGAAACAGTAACAGACGTCTTTCACTTAGTCCAGAGTCCAGACAAAGGAAAGTTTCCACAGACAACTAGATAATAGAAACAAATTATTTTATTTGAGAATTATACTACTGGATGTTATGTAAGTAATATGCCATATTTCACTGTATAATCTGTCAAAGTTATAAAAGTTTTGGGACTGTAAACCCGACCAATTAGAAAACAGCTTCTTAATAAATTAAAATCTAAAAATCAAATTGTTCCATAAAATAAAATAAATATATCATCATGGCATATTACCCATTGCTGGGTGTGCCAATCTGCTTTGTACGCAGATATCGGTAATGATGATGACATATTTATACCGTGCGGGCGTTTACCAGGCGTCACCTCACGGGCACTCATTGCTAGCGTGAAAAGTGCACCACAGGGGCCAATTTAGTGCCATTTTTAAAATTGGAAATATTTGGCGTCGGTCGGAATCGAACCCGGTTCCCCAGATTCGCGACCAGACACTCAGGCACTCGGCCACGAGACCCCATAAAACATTGTTGAATTTGCAATAATTCGCGTAGTACTTAGATATTTAGAAATGCCTGTTACTTTTACTGATGGAGAATACACAAACATGCATTTGGTTTACGAAGATACGAAGAAGTGTGAAAAAACAGTCGCCATTTAATAAAAAGTGTCTGTTCCATGTTCCGCTTCTGAATTCAAACCTTCCAAAATAATAAAGTTTAGTGGTTTTCACTCAAACTACAGTGATTTTAAATATTTTTTTATTCAAATAAATAATTTTTAATTGGACCAACTTGAAGTACTTTTACACCTGCAACAAGCATATTACAACAAAAATCTGATGTGGCCAACGCAATACCTCCCGCCATTTAATTTTTTAATTTAAATACGTAGGTACCTACATCTTTACTCTTGCTGGAAACTATATTTATTTTATTTTTTTCCATATAACTATAGTTCAACCTACTATTTTCTTTTTAAAACGTTACCACTATTAATTTGAAATGATTAATATTTTGACAGTGACAGTTAAAGTGCCGACTTAAGACATTTTGCCGCCCGGGGCTAATTTTTAAAAACCGCCATTCTCAACAAAGAAAAAATCATTTGTCCAACATCAAACTGCCAAGAGCCAGGGGAAAATACATAAATGTTATAAATTTTGTTTTTTCATTACGCGAATTTTAAACTTTGCAATGACAAAGTGTATTAATAGGTGAAAATTATTATACCCACAGATGGGTCAAGTTTCATCTTATGTGGGACCTAACAGAATTTCTCCATTATTTTTGCCGGTTTACGGTTTTCGATTCAGCTCCGGTTCGAAGTCCTGGTTTAATGAAAGGTCTCGTGGAATAGACTATAGGTAGAAATTATAAAAGTCCACAAACTCCCATATTTTTGAAATTCAATGACAAGATATTTTCGAATTGGTTCTGAAACGTTTCGTATGTTGGCAGGAAAAATCTTCACCAGTTTCACGACTTGCAGTCGGAGCTTTTTCTGATCAGTTCTGAATAGAAATCGGATGACCAAGTTATAATTTGCGCATATCCCTGTCGAACATTCATCTTTTTATACCCTGACGCTTGGACCGTCATCCTTTTTAGATCTTGTCTTACAATTTCTGAGGCCTGTATCTTAGGATTGTTACCGTTTTGCCTGCTTTACACATACCATTTAAAAGCGCCCACCTTCAATCTATAAGTACCAATCATCTCATTTTGCTAGAAAATGGACATTGATCCTTTTTCCACTGGCTCTTAAATTTGCTTTAGTCAAATTTTTATATTTAAAATAATTTAAGAACATGCTCTGCTCGGTGTACCGCCCTTTACGTATCTACCGCCGGGGGCTATAGACCCCAAAAGCCCCCCCCCCCCGTTAAGCCGGCATTGGACAGTTATCTGACAGTTACATATATTTGAGATCTGAACTATGTATATAAATTAAATATTATTTTATAAATTTATCCATAAAATATATTAAAAAAAGTATTAATGCAAACCTGTAGAAAATTTAATAATCTTTAATTTTTATAATAACATAAATCTTGAAAAACTAACATTTAAAGGTATATTTCGAATAAAAACTATTTTGAGTTTCAAGTAAATTGCCATTTCCGGTTATCTGATTTACACCAAAATCTAAAGGCTTCTTTCTATATTAAAATAAGGTAGAAGTACAAGCTTTCAAAATTTACCGAATTATAATATTTGAGTTATAGTGGAGGATCCATACACACACATTCGCACAGACATCATCAGTACAATGCTAAAATTGGATTCTAGGGATCTTAAAACGTGGTCATTTACCAAAATATCGATATGCGATTTTCAGCACGATCCTTATACCCCCCTTATCAAGAGTAGTCATATTTGTATTATTTTCCATAATTTTTAAATTAGATTTCATATTTATATTGGAGAAACTTTATTAAGAACACACTAAACTTTCCTCTTCTTCATAAATTAATATAGCAATATAAATTTATTTTCCTACGTGAATAAATTTCTTAAGTTTACTCAATAACTCATTAGAAAGTGTCGAAGTATTGCAATAAGAAACTTATGCACAAGAGCAAACAAAATGATACCTGCAGTTACGTGTTTAGAACTTTTCGCCTTCACCAAATTTTCATTACAAGTCTTTACAAGTTTGCAAAGGGGAAAACTACAAACATTTACCCAAGAACGTAAGCCCAGGGAGTTAAAATAGTCTAATTGTATTATTTTTTAACTTTATATTTCTCATATAAATTTCTTTATTATTTACAAAATATCCTAAAAATATGATGTTACTTACTAAGGATTCTAAATTTACAACACCTATAAGGGACCACAATCTTCAATGAGACGCAGTTTTTTAATATCTTGCCTCATGTATCTCTGAACGATGTCAAATCGTCAGAAATATTCTTGCCTGTAATTTGTGGTTCGTTTTGGTATTCCCGGCCATTATTGTATACTTGTATTTATACCTTATTCTAATATGGAAAGAAGCCATTATATTTTGGTGTAAATCAGATAACCGGAAATGGCACTTTACTTGAAGCTCAAAATAGTTTTTCTCCGCAAAATACCTTTAAATGTTATTTTTTCGAGATTTATTTTATTATAAAAATTAAAGAGTATTAAATTTTCTACAGATTTGCATTAATACTTTTTCTATATATTTTATGCATAAATTTATAAAATTATCTATAATTTAAATCACAGAGCCTGTGCTTTGAACGAACACAACTACCTGATTAGACATTTCATACCTCAAATATATATAATTGACAGATAAATGTCACTGTCAAAGAACTAATCATTTCCAATTAATAATGGTAACGTTTTAAAAAGAAAATAGTAAATAGAACCATAGTTATATCGAATGGATTTTAATACATTTTCTAATATAACTAAATAAATAAGTATGTACATTTAAATTAATGAAAATTAAATAGCGGGAGGTGTTGTGTTGGCCACATCAGATTTTTTTATTTATATTAGCTGTTTCCAGTGTTATTGCATAGCTGGCTGCTTTATGAAATCTAATTTCTTTATAATTTTTTAAATATTGAATATGAAGTATAAAATGTAATTAAATCGTATAGAGAATACAATATTCCTTAATATTTATAAAATTAAATATGAAAAACGGTTAAAACCTTGAAATGAGGGTACTTCCGGTCAACCAATTCTAACCAAAATCTAATCAGCCCTTCATATGGATGTAACGAAGAGAAATACGAAAGAATTATAATTTTTAGAATTGTAGTGTTGGAGTTATCGACGGAGAAAAAATCGTCTCACACACACACACACACACACACACACACACACATACATACATACATATATATATATATATATATATATATATATATATATATATATATATATATATATATATATATATATATATATATAGGTGTCTCACAACTTGCGCCCCAGACGAAACTGACACTTGCCGACGACAATAGGTTGCCAACAAATAGAAGAAAATAATTTTCGGCTGCTTGCATAACAGAGTTACAAGACTTTTTAATCCACCAATCCCGGAAGGATATCTTGAGGTGTGATGATATTATTACAAAATAAAACTGGTTGCTAGGTTTTAAAAATACTACTAGTGAGTTACAAAATTTGTTTGACACTGTAATTTTGACACTTTAGAGTTGACTTTTCACTGTCAACAAATTTAGGTTAGCGAAGGTGTCGTCCGAGATCATCATTTATATCGTACAGTGCAACGTGTTGTAGCAGCTGTGTAAAATGGGTTAAACGAAAATATTATTGAATACATGGTAAGAATTTACCTTTTTTATTCACCTTGTCAAATTTAATTTGACACTGACATTTTTCGAAAACTACAGTCGCCCACACATCTTAAAGAAGATTTGATTTGTATAAAACCCTAGTAACGTAAAGTTACGGCAAACACACGTTAAAGGTGTAGGTCTCTGATTGGTCAATTTTAAGACGTCTTTTCTCGAATATCTTTTAAGCTAGATTTATGTTTTTTCGAAATTACACATCCGAGTGCAGTGTCGTGTTTTCTCATTCGCTCTTGGGCGCGAGCTGTGAAACAGCCTGTATATATATATATATATATATATATATATATATATATATATATATATATATATATATATATATATATATATATATATATATACAGACATACAGACATCATCGCAAAAATAGTATTCTAGAGACTCTAAGCGTGCTTATTCATTAAAAACTCACCATCGAATTTTTTGACCGAAAACAATTCCTTCCTTACCTAAGAGTGTGACGGAAGATAAAAATTTCTCAAAGTAGTGTTTGATGTTCGGTAAACACATTCAACGATAGAAACATAAATTAGCATAAAACGACCTTTTATTCAAGAATTACAATTTTAATTCATTATGTATAAATTTGTTATAATTTTCCTCTGTGACTCTATGTGTACGTATACGTCCTTGTGTCGCATTCTATTTTCTGTGTTCAGTGTTGAGTAAAATCAATAGAACATACAGCTAGGACATAATATACGTAATGGCGGTGGTTCTTTAATTAAATCAAAGGGGAAAAACAAACTTCAGTGAAACTCGACGAATGAGTCGTCTGACAATCACGTCCATTGTTGAGAAACAAACTACGTCATGTCTCTAGATCTAATTTGCCAAAACAAATTCTTGAGTTAAGAGAAGAGATACACAACAAAATGAAACAAAGAACGCAATTTTTGTATGCCATACAATTACGATATTTATACACCAAGCGAGTTAAGATTATGTTTTTCATGAACAGAATGTTCTTTGACTGAGTTTATATCATATTTTATTCAATTTTATTTTATTCCTTACCTAAAGGTGACGGAAGGTAAAAATTAGACGTAAAATGTGAGAAATATGTCAGATAACTTTAAAAATACTTATCGAAATAAGTTACAAAAGCTTTTATTGAAGTTAAAATGTCAAACGATGCAAATGTTCACCGAGAATACAGGTATTTTAATGACTGCAATATTTTTGACGTTTCGTTTGACAGCCCAACTGGCAGTTGTTCGCGCCATTTTCTTACTATTTGCAGCGATAGAAAGAGATAGCCGTTAAATTGAAATGGTCTATTAATGAATTCTATTTTTTTTCTGCCTATCATAGAGTAAGTTTATTTCGAAGTCCTTAATCGGATTTGTAATCAAATCGGTTTAAATAAATCCTAAATCTTAACTGTTTATACCAGAAAAATTTAAAGCGATCAAATAATTCGAATTGTAGATTTAATTGACACCTAGAGTTGACTTTTCACTGTCAACAAATTTAGGTTAACGAAGGTGTCATCCGAGATCATCATTTATATCGTACAGTGCAACGTGTTGTAGCAGCTGTTTAAAATGTATTAAACGAAAATATTATTGTCATTTGAATTCTTTGATATTAAAACAACAAATGGTGGTTCTAAAAAGAACCGTTTTTATTGTAATGCAATTTAATTTGACACTGTCATTTTTCGAAAACTACAGTCGCCCACACATTTTAAAGAAGATTTGATTTGTATAAAACCCTAGTAACGTAAAATTACGGCAAACACACGTTAAATGTGTAGGTCTCTGATTGGCCAATTTTAAGACGTCTTTTCTCGAATATCTTTTAAGCTAGATTTTTTTTCTTCAAAATTACACATCCGACTGCAGTCTCGTGTTTCTTCATTCGCTCTGGGGCGCGAGTTGTGAGATAGCCTGTATAAATAAGGTGAGAATTTCTTTGTTTTTTTATTATCGCTGTGTGATAGACATGTAACTAGGGAGATTCTGAATGTTGATTGGCGGAAAGCGTGTCACGTGACTCATGAATTATATTCTATTAAGTATAAAGCAGCGGAAAAAACCTCATATTTTTAAAGAAACGTCGTGGATTTCTAAACGTATTCGATTACGCCTATTTGCTGGCGAAATTCATTCTAATTTTATGTATTATTGATTTAGTGTGAGTAAAACGCTTACATTTTGCAATGAAGCTAAGTAATGGCACCTGATATGCTTGAAAATGACATATGACAGTTGTCAATGTGACACTACACTGTGACATCACATCCCGCTAGGCCGCTAGATGCGCTAGGTCCTGATGAAGGTGGCCATTCATATTTTAACATTATAGTTACTGCCCAGACCTTCTCTGCACTTTTTTTACCAAATGTTGTTTCGAAATGTCAAATTAGACAATCTTTAAATACATAAGTCCCTTAATAAAATTACCCCACTTGACCTCATGGGCTAACACTTTTCTTGTGTGACTTATTTTCAATATAACACACTTGTGCCATAAATAACAATTAATTCACCAGTAAATAAACATGGAGTTAATAATGACAGTTTAAAACATCAAAATTTATTAAAAATAAATATTAAAAATCAACATTTTTCAATCACCAAATCATTCCTCACTCGAACAGTTTCCAGCTAAATCAACAAAATTTGAAAATGCTGAAGCATTCAGTTCTGTTTTAAAAAGAAATTAAAATCTCGCGCGATTCGAATTTTCTGCAGAAAACGATAAACAAAACTATGATAGCTAAATGGGAGTATATGTATCTTCCTGTATGTTCACATACATAAAGTTCGAAGTGGTGCTTGAGTACAGCAAGTTTCCTGAATCGTATTTACTTATGGCAAGAATCAAACTGAAACTGCTCTTGTTTTATAGCTGGATAATTTAAACTTTTCAATTTTGCTCGAGTGGACTCAAAACACTCTAACCAAAGATTTCAAACATAAAAACGATTCTATTTTTTCTTTTGTAAGAATAGTTATATAAACTTGTAATGGGTCTATAAGTTATGAACAAAAGTGCACGATTTTCAAATGCTGTAATTCTGAGCAACTCTTTAAGTCTTGTTTATGATGGATTTAATTTATAAATTTAGATATATAAATTTAAATTTAGAAATATAAAATTTTTATAAATGCATTTGCTGGTACATAATGCATTTATATTTGTAATTTAGTTTTATAAATTTTTACCTCCCGCTACCCTTGGTAAGGGAAGTATAGGGATCGTGCTAAAAAAAGCATATCGAGATTTTGGTAAATGACCACGTTTTAAGGTCCCTAGAATACAATTTTAACATTTTAACGATGATGTCTGTGTGTACACTCTATATCTCCCAGTTGATCCCCACGTCATCAATTTCTGGTACAAGAATTGCAAAACTTTTATCTAGCATCTTTGTCGTACACAAATGGCATGTATGAGACTTTTATTCGCTATCTCATTAGGTACGTTCTATCGGTGTTAGAAATATTGCTACTGGAATAAGAATATTCTTAAAGCAATAGAACGCTCAGTAGCAAATAACTGTCAAGTAAAAAATAAATACGATATAAAAGTAGCAGTGGTTATGTGTTAGTGTTAGTTAACAACTAAAGACAACTTATATTTATTTTGGATCTTCAAAATGTAGTTATGGAAATATTACAGAGATTATAATTATATAAAAATATATTAAATAATAAAGACGTAAAGGAGGTATTTTTGTTGAGCACAGTATAACCTGCAGATTCACAAATGTAATAGAAAGGTACGTGCGACAGTCGGCTAGTAAAATTTTGAATTTATCTCCACTTTAAATATCTTCCTACCAGCGCTTCCAGCTCTGAAGTTGGAATGACTCGTAGGAATATTCAGATTTTTTTGATGCAAAAGAACGATCATTGAGGTTCTACTAGAAGAAGTAGGAATATTTCTGACACCGATAGAACGTACCTATTGTCGTCGGTTTTTCAGAGGGGTATAAGCTATCTCCGTCTAACCAACAGCAAAAAATGAAATAGAAACTGTATTATAACCGCGATAACGAGTGTCATTTTCAAATATTTGAATTATTTGAATATGCATGACATTCTGCCATCCATGTGATTAAGGTGATTTTGGCGTCGATAATAATTTGTGCTTCGTTGTGTGTTGGTCATTTTGTTAATTCTTGGGAATATACATATTGTGCATTTTGCTATTGCAAAGACGATGTTTGTAAGATTTCCGACAATTATTGCAACATATTGCTTTTTGACAATAAAATGAGGTATATTTCATCCATTATACTTCTATCGTATTTATTCAATTGGTTTATTATTTCTAAATAACTACTTATATTTCGAATTTTGATGAATAACGAAACTGACTTGGGATCAGCTGATTTGTGTGCGTATATCATTTTGACAAAAACATTGTCAATTTGACAAGACCAATGTTTTGACATTTCTATTTTGAATTGCTAAAATGTTAATATTTTACAATTTTAGGCAGAAAACACATGTAATTATAAATAACATTTAAGCAGTTAAAAATTAAAATAAGTCAAAACATTGGTCTTGTCAACATGACATTGTTGTTGTCAAAATGACATGCGCACACAAATCAGCTGATTCTAAGCACGTCAAGGCCCCTCGAGTCACGTGTCTGCTCGCGCCCTATTGCGAAATATTTGTCACTTCGAATTTTGATGAATAATAATATTCGCACAGTAGGTATATGTTATATTAGCGAACAATAAAATTATTGCAAATAAAATATTTAAAATGTCAAACATGACAAAGTCCTGCCATACTCCATCTTAAATCAAACTAGAAAATTAAATCCCTATAATAAAACCATGGTAACAATATGACGTCATCAATTCCCTCCCATCCCTGGCGTTTTGAACCATATGTTTACTATTGATGACGTAGGGATCAAGTCGTGAAAACGGACTTTAGAAGTATTTCTTAAGGTAATGAAACATGATATAACGTTTTTGTTTCTAAGGCCCACTTTTACAATTGATGGATAAACTATGGTATAGCTATCGGAGGTATAACTTTATCCTAGTAATTATATCTTCGATAAACAAGACTGTCTTTTACAATGTATTTTTACCTATCAGATAGTTATATCAAGAATTATGTTAAATCACTTTAGGTTGGTACTGATACAATAAAATTATCTTCTAGTTAGACTATTTTTCTTCAATATTGTTATTATTTCTATCTTCTAATTTGCATTTTTCACGATTTTAGATGATATAAATGATATATTTTATTCTGACAGTGATGAAATACTTAATTGACATCTTTCAAACGTATGAATAACAACACATCGTTTGTGTTTACGTGGTATTCATAAGAACAAGGGATAAAGTTATCCGAGGTTTATACGACTGATTTCCATGGGATAAGTGTTTATTCTACCTGTGGTTTATTCGAGGTTTGTAAAATATAATTTTCATTTTTATACCTGGTATAGCGTTATACGAGGTTTATCTAATGATTGTAAAAGTGGCCCTTAATCAAACAAACTAATTTTCTTCTATTTTTCTGTCATTTTAATATTAAGTGCTTACAAATATGGCAGTCAGTCACATTGACGTGACATTGACGGTTTGGATAGAAACGTGCTACTACTCGGAGTTAATCTTCTTGGTAAAAAGAAAGCGGCTCTAGAAACCATAATTTCAATAATTTTTCATAAATTTCGTACGCTACCGATGCCACTAATTCTATCAATGTCGCTATTATTTTTTATTTAAACAGGCCTTAATGTTTCTCTAGGAAATTAGAAAACACATTTGCATTATATCTTGTATCTGTTGTGATCTCATGCAGACAGTGGCTTAGGGCTTCAGATTAATAGGCTCGGACAAGAGCGTGCCTTTTGGACTTTTTAGCTGGCATCAGAGAGTTGACTGCGCATTAATAATGCATATTTATGCGAAAAAGGCAATTAGTGAGATGACGGTATGCTAAAGAGAATTCCCGGAGGAATGGGCTTCTGCATAGTTCGCAACCACAGCCATATACGCCAGGAATTCCACAAAAACTACGCTAGGAGAGGAGATGAGATGAGATGATACCTCATTGATATTATGGGTTAATCTTCAAGCATATACTGACTAGACGCCGACGGTGTTTGTTGTAATCGGAACATATGCGGAAGGGGAGAATACTCTACAATTATAGAATTAATTCCGAAATTTTATCTAGTTCTAAATTTATTAAAGATCTAGGAATTTATTTTAATCTAGAACTAGCCTTTACTTTTCACCTAGACAATCTTATAACTTTAGCAAATAAAATCCTTGGTTTTGTTATTAGAAATTGTAAACAGTTTTCAAGCGTTGCTGCTCTTAGATTATTATATTTTGCATTTATACAATCCAATTTGAAATACTGAATAATTATATGGTTTCCAACTAACGATATCCATATAAACAAACTTGATAAGTTACAGCGCAGATTCCTAAAGTATCTGTGGTATATATATTTACAAGTCTTCCCCGAGCATCTCACTAGAACTGGTAAAATACTACGACACAAGAATATATCTTTTTCATAATACCATACTGTTAAATGTGCTTTAACAGTATTGTATGGTCAACTAATATATGCGTCAAAACAGCCACGGCCGTTATTTTTTATAACAGTACAATTATTAAAAATCATGTGTTCCTAAAAAAAATCGCAGCATCACGAAATTGTCATGAAGAGCTGTCACCTGTCAATATGCCATAGAAAATAGAATTTTCGGAAGATATTTTATGTTATTATGAAAAATACTGAACGTCACACGGCTGATATGCAAATAACTGACTCGGTTGTTTGTAAAATGTCGGCTGTCGCCTCGATTTTACAATATTCAACCGCGTCTGTTATTTGCTTCATATCAGCCTTATGACGTTAATAACTATAACCTACCTAGGAAAAATTGTACATAATAAAATTGACAGTCCAGATTTATTAGCCATGCTTGATTTTCGCGTACCTAGATATTATTCACGTTGCAATCAAAGATTTTAGCTACAGTCACAGCTACTTTTTTAATGCGTAATGATAATGCATAAGATATAACTTTAATACATAGTGCTAATGCGTAAGGTTAAGAAAAACATAGCATCATCAAAATTGAAGTTTATCATGGCAGGAAAGGATTTCTGTATCGTATTTCCTTGTTTAATTTTATTTGAGTAATTAGGCGCTTTCTTTGTAGGGGTAAAATGAACTGATCTTACCTCGTACTGAACTGAACTGAACTACTCCTAAAATGAACAGCATATTTTTTTAAAAAATAAGAAGTAGAAGCATTATATTTATAATATAATAATATGCTGAATTTGCTTGTGGTTATAGTCTGTTATAGATGTGATTTCAGTTTGACATATTAAATTCTTTTACCTTTGAGTATTTAAATATGGATGTATTTCTTAAGGTAATGAAACATGATATAACGTTTCAAAATAATTAATTTCTCCTATTCATGTCATTTTATTTTCAAATACTTACAAAAAAAGACAAAATACATAGCAGTCAATCATACTAACGTGACATTGACATTCGGGATCAGTTCAGAATCTATTTGATCCTGTTTCAAAGGTAGTGCTTCGCGGGGGCGAGGACGAAGAAAATGGGTAGTACAACATCATTTATTCTCTTTTAAAAAGAACAATTTAGGGTAGATGCGTGCTACTCGGAGTTGATCTTCTTGATAAAAAGAAAGCGGCTATTGTATTACAAATGTTGCACTAGATGCAGCTATTTGTTTTCTTCGAAATTGGAGATTTTAAGATTTATCGCAAATTTATTTTGACATCTGTCACAAATTTACTTAATGCATAAATGCATTGCATAAAAGTATGGAGTTTGCAAACATTTGTTGCTATGCATTGTGTTTATGCATTATGCGTTAATATTAAAACTAGCTGTGAATGGTCTTGTGCGATGCCATATAACAAACTTCGTTACGCATTATCTATTAGCATTATGTATTAACGTTATGCGTTAAAAAAGTAGCCGTGAATGAAACTTTTTCTTCCCGTTCCTAACTCTAGTGTCATGTCATCATAAACCCCGTAGATTCCATATGAAAGAGATAATATATTGAAATTAAAACTTTGGAAATGGTCAATTTGCAAATCTATAACAAAGGTCCCCGAAAAAAGTGGAAGGAGGGTGAAATTTCGTGCGTAGAATCCGGAATAAACCGGAAGCGTGGCCCGGAAGTAAAATAAGCGCAAACACAAATACAGGGTTAGAAGTAATTACATTCCTCGCGGAAAATAATTGAACGAGCGCGCCCTCACGCAGGAATCTTTAAATTACCCCGCGCGTGTCTTTTGTTTACACACCCCTGTAAGACAAACCAAACAACCCCCATAATTTCATTATTGGAAAGTTTCTATTTGACACAGATAGGAACAGGATACATTAGGCCCAGTTGCATAAAACGTTGTCAACTTTAATCACTAAGTTGAAGATATTACATTAGATAAAAATTAAATATTGGTTTCTTTTGACGTGAGTTCTTTATTTCCAAGTGTACCTATCCCGGAAACTTTAGAATATTTGAAAACATTTTTAGAAAATAACAACTTGGAGGATTCAAGTATTAATGAATAGCTATTTGTGTATTAAGAACGCAAAATGGGACATTGTCGATTGAGAGGCATTCTCTCGAAATCGACAATGTCCATTTGCGCTCGAAACACACACAAGATTTTTTCTACAGTCGCCACAATGGTGTCCTCCACCATAACAAAAATTAATTTTTTATTTATTTTTACTTATCGGTATTTTCCATTCTTCTTGAGCTATTGCTTTAATCTAATCTAAGCATTTTATACTTTCGTTTTTGTAAATGAATGCCCTATTTTATTTTCACAGCAGTGTGGCATTTTGTTTGGTTATGTAACATACCGACAGAGCAGTTATATGTCAGATTGACTTGTTAAGTGGATAATGTGTAACTACAGTGGGTCGAATTCAGCACTCTTCTTTACCTAAAGAAGCTTGTCTAAAAATAACAAAATAAAGAGAGACATATGCACCCATGCATTACTAAGAAAAAGATGCAAGTTGTTTCCATATTTACTAAAGACGATCACTACACTAGCGAAGAGTGCTGAATTCGGCCAGTTGTCATTAATTCCTGACTAAACGTTTCCATTAAGAATGTAACCAAGTAACATTTCTCAACATTGTGTAGTTAGAAATTTGAGGAGCGAGCGGTTTTTCTACTTTGTCGCTCTAGAGCGGCAAAGGACATTTTGCGTTGACAAAAGAAAGCGCAAATGGCTACTTTGTATATAGACTGTAGAAAAAATTATTTTCAAGTAAATAATAAATATTACCACCAAAATGAAGGCACAGTTATGGGAAATAGTTTATCACCATTTTTATCTAATTTATTTATGGGTAATTTCGAAATTGAATTTAAGAAAAACAACAAATATTTTCCTAGAGTTTGGATTAGATATGTAGATGATATTTTTGCCATAGTTAATACCAATACTTGCGATTTGAAAATGTTTCTAGACAGTTTAAATTCAGTTTTCCCATCAATTAACTTTACGAACTAAAAAGAAACCAATGAACAGTTACCATTTTTGGACGTACTTGTTATTAGAAACAAGAACAAACTAGAGTTTGATATCTATAGAAAGTCCACGAATACTAACAGATTTATAACTGCTGACTCAAATCATTTTTGGCAACATAAATTAGCTTCGTTTAATTTCTTAATAAACAGATTAACTAAATTTCCTTTAAACAAAAAACGATTTAAACGAACTAAACTATATTAAAGAAATAGCTAAGTATAGCGGCAAAATGTATGCACCACGAGCGTTACTAGATGATATAATGCCTATCGGACATCTATCCCTCACCCTAAAGGCCCTCGGGCTAGATCCTCGGCCTCCTCCTGGCATTATCATCATCGTAACGCCCTTGGTACATAAAATACTATTATGTTCAGTTACATACATGATTTAAAAAAAATATTATTTATTTCTCTAGATGAATTTGTATTTAACTATTGTAAAATTTATTCTTCTCGCAGTTGAACAATGTATTCTATAAGTATGAATTAAACATTAGAACACCAAATGTATTCCAGTACATGGATAATATTGTATACCGTCACCATATGCGTGCCATAAAAACATATCCCCGTTTTAATTTAACGTAAACAAACCCATAACATTTGTCCCTACATTCGAATGATAATTCATAATCCATTCCAGCATATTGTTTCAATTTATATCACGATATTTCATCATAATATGTAAATACAACATGGACAGCATTCAACGTTGCCGTGCTGCACAACAATAATAAAACGTAGCTATACCAAGAGGAATATAAAAAGTTTAGTCATATTGAATGAAATCACAGGATAAACACTAAAAACTTTACGTGACAATAGAATTATATTCGCTGTTATTGCTTGTTTCAGAACAAAGAGTTTGGATTAATTGTAGTTTCCAAACTTTAAATTGAAGAATATAAAATTTAAAGTACGTAGATTCTATTGCATTGCCAACACAAATAAATAATGCAGGTAGATACACCTCGGACAACACGATACAATTCATACAATTAAGAACAATATTTGATTCATTTTGAAACAATACGAATGTGCGATGTTCCACTCCCAGGTTTTCTGAAAATTGATCAAGCGTCTATCAGTTGTCTAATAGCATGATTTAATATAGGAAGTGACCATATCTTTCCTACAAATTCTTGTTTACCCCACGTATTTTTACCTCTCACTAAGAGAGGTATTGTATTCATGCTAAAAATCGCATATCCAGATTTTAGTGAATAAGCACGTTTTAAGGTCCCTAGAATCCGATTATAACATTTTTACGAGATGATGGTGTGTGTGTGTGTGTGTGTGTATGTGTGTGTGTGTGTGTGTGTGTGTGTGTGTGTGTGTGTGTGTGGATGTGTGGATGTGTGTGTGTGTGGATGTTGGATTCATGATATATCAAATACTATAAGACTTAAGACATTTTTAACTACGGATTCCTCAATCTAACAATAATGGGAAGAGTTGATTAAGTTTTGGTAACAATTTGACAACCGGAAGTAGTAGTTACAAGAAAAAAATCATCTAAATATTATTTATCGAAAATGTAAATACTTATATTAAAGAATGTTAAATTCTTTATTCGATAAATATAAATTCATTATTATATCTTCTATAGATTTAGAGATAAAGAATTGCATATAAAATAATTTGATGTAAAAATTCTCAAATCAAACTACTTCAAGGCAAGAAATTCAAATGTTTGTAATTGACACATAAATGTCACTGTCAAAAATATTTGTATGCCGCAGTCATAAATATTTGTACATTATTAAGAAGATTATGAAAATAAAAAAAGTCAACAACGTAAAAGAATATACGTAAAAAAGAATATAAGAGGAATTTGGAAAAAATTACGAATATAAAGAAAAAGAAAAGGACAGTAGAAAAAGAAAATTTCAGGATATTGAATATAAAGAAAATGTATGTATTGTACATCTTTTATATTAAAATATCCCATAGATTTTGCAAATATATGTGAGAATTATTTTGTAGTGAGACATGAATATATGTATTTGTATTTAAAAATATCTTTCGTTTTATGCGTACCACCAGGTAAAATATCTGGCGAGAGGTTATGTGCTGGCCACATCAGATTTTTTTCCTTGATAACAAGATTTATTTAAGTGATTTGCCATTATTAGAAGAAATTTCGAACTAATTGGCCAAAACTTATCGCAAATGTTACCATTAACACGAAATGTCACTGACAATTGTATTTGTTTCGATAAGAGACTACTTTGTTTTATGTTAGATGAGCGTTACCGTCTATACGTTTCAGTGGCGTAACTACCGGTGTTCCGCGTGTTTCGCGGAACACGGGCCCAGTGCCTCAAGGGGCCCGGCACGCACGTCGAAAAATATTTTTATTTTAATAGAGCCACAGTTCCAAATATATTAAATGACCTTACATCTTCCAGCAGAAAGATCCTTTTCAAAATAATCAGACATCTATTATTTTAATAGAATACGAAATTGCCAGAACAATAGATGTATCTAACATATAGCCTTTTCGGCTTCTGATTTCAGTGCGCACTAACGTGCACTGAGTTCTCGTTTTGTTTTCATCATACTTATATGTTCTTCATGGTGGCGTTTTCGACTTGTCGTGAAATTGCACTCAGTTCGCAGTGAGTGCGCACTTTTGTGCACCGACTACAGCAGCAAGTGCACGAATATCAGTGCAAATAATATGGCTTCTAAAAATAAAATCATAATGACAATTGCCAGAAATTATTAGAAAGTTCTTCGATGTCAGATAGTGATGTAGAGTTATTAAATCGAATAATAAAACTTTATGTTGTACATAGATATACAAATAAAAAAGTAAGAATGTAAACTCATGTGAGGATTTGAAATTAAATTATTTTCGTTTTCAGTTCAAAGATACTTTTCAGATACAAAAGAGAACTTCCTTGAAATTCATAAATAATTTTGAAAAACGCGTTAAAACTAACAGATTCTCAGACTTGCACTCATTTATGGTCTCGTTTTCAACTTAAACTTGCATTAAAATAGTTGCGGTCTAAGCTGATTTCATGCATTTACGTCAGACAGTGCACTGAGTAGGTACACACTGACACCGGGTAAGCCGAAAACGCTAATATCAACTTTTGGCAGAAAAACAAATCAGTAAAAGCTGTTCATGTTTATATTTTGTAATATTTTTTGTTTTTTAATTAAATTTTATTTACAAAGTATTTTTTTAAAGTGACCTTTTATGGGATCAGTAAAACTATTTTCTTATCTACATAGGGGCCCGGATTGACATGGGAACACAGGCCCATGGCTGCATTGTTACGCCACCGATACGTTTGATATGAAACTTTGCAGACTTAATACCGGTTCCCCATAAGCCACCCATATGGGGTGAACTGAGTGGGATGAATTTCCAATTTCTATACTAAATGATTTTTCTAGTGTCAGTATTGCCTGAAATAAATTTGCCAAACTGTTTTAATACGACATTTGAATCAACGAAATTCGCTCTTTTATTAGAATGAATTTCTAAATGTTTTCCTCTACGTAAGACAAAACAGCTAAAACTTGAAATAAAGGCATCTTTAGTTAAGTCTGAAACTATTTCTATATTAACAGCTCGAGTTACAAAACAAATGAATAAAGCAATGTATGTTTTATAATATTTATCATTTTCTATTAAATTAACCTCATCATACTGTGATCCTAGCTAGTACATAGTATAGGTAATTGGATGTATTGGATCTCTTCAATTTGGTGCATCGTTATTTTCACAACGTTGAAAAATTAATATCAAGTTTCAAGTAGAATAGGAATTTCGATTTTAACGATGCTTTAATTACCAATTCACATGGAAAACGAAAAATACTAAAACAGTGAATAGCTATTCAAAATGGCGAGTTATTCTATATCAAAAAGCTAATGAATTGCGCAGATTTTTAATAATGTAATTACATTTTAATTATTATAATTGTGTGCGATATTTCGTCATAATTATTAATACAGCTTTTAGGCCATCATCATGTTATCATTTTTCAACATACGGTATTAAATGAAACAGTTAATGATTGTCATTAACAATCATCCTAATATTAATAACATATTTCAATTTATTTGTACAATCAACATAATAATCACAGCTAATGACATATTGTTGAGATTAATTTACACAGATTTTGCTAATGACAATATACGAGACCAAACTCAGTATTACCTTTATACGAGTATATTCTGTTGAAAAACTAAGTCAGCCGCTCTTCCGAATTTCGAAACAGTCACAAAATGGTCCACCAACACACTGCAACAAAAAAATATGTATATATATATATATATATGCTACCTGAAAGTAGTCACAAAAATAGTCAACCTCATCTCGTCGCAGGCTTTAAACAAGCGAAAGTTCGATGCTTAGTTAGATGAAGTCAACTCAGTGTACAATGGCTTACTGATGTACAATAATGTTCGCTGGTTGAGTCGCGGGAACGTACTTCAAAGATTTGTTGATTGCTTGGAAGAAATCAGACTGTTTCTGCAAAATGAGGGAAAAGTTGAAGAATACCCACAGTTGTTGGATGTTATGTGGCTTTCAAAATTGATGTTTTTTACAGACATATGCCAACATTTAAATAAGTTAAACATGAAGCTTCAGGGCATAAATAAAACAATTATCGTCATGATAGATCTCATTCGCGCTTTTGAGGCTAAACGGCAAGTTTTCAGGAACGATATTATCACAAGAAACTACAAGTATTTTCCAAATTTGAAAAAATATATCAAGAATTTAAAAATACATGAGAAACCAGACGAAGACCAAGTTACTGAAGAATTTATTTCTGTGATTGATTCTTCAATCAAGGAATTTTCAGCGAGATTTTCTCAGTTCAAAGAATTGTCGGAAATACCCAAGTTTATTATGTACCCTGATGTGACGTCATTTGATAAACTGAATTTGTCCCAATTCGATTGGTTGGAAATTGAAGAATTTGAAATGCAGCTGATTGATTTCCAGTCTAGTTCAATATGGATTCAAAAATTTATTGAAACAAGGAAAGAGTTAGAATTAATTGAAACAGAAAGATTGACAAGTAATATAAGTGAAAATGCTAAAAACAAAATTTTGGAAACATGGAATGCGTTACCAGACACATTTAATTGTTTGAAGAAGCTGGCTCATGCTATTTTAACAATATTTTCATCAACCTATGCCTGCGAGTCATTATTTTAAGAGATGAATAACATTAAAGACTCGGTTAGAAACCGTTTAACAGATGACTCCAGTTCAGCATGCATTCTGCTAAAAGTTACGTCTTACAACCCTAACATATGTTATTTGTCATCTAATCTGCAACAACAGAAGTCACACTAATTTTACTTTAATTTAAATTACGCGTATAATTGAAACATTGCAAAATGTTTCTATATTTTTGTAGTAAATATAGAGTTTTGAGTTGATAGTATTTATTATTATTATTTTCCCAATAATCACAAAGTCAAAATTATTTGATGGCACGTCTATGACCTCTTTAAACATTTCTTTAGAAAAATGGCACGTTGATACGTAAAGGTTCGCCATCCCTGGTCTAAGTCTACACTTCACTCCATTAAATGTAGTTAGAAAGTAACTAAGTTACTTTTAATAAGTAACTAGTAAATAACTTAGTTCTTTCACCAAAGTAACTGGAACTTAAGTAATTTAGTTGCGTTTGTTAGGTAACTGTAACTAGTTACATTTTAAAAGTAACTTGCTCTGTATCTTACATACATCTGTGTCAATGAAATACAATAATTAGATTTATTCGAAAATACGAATTTTTCGATCAATTTCAAATGAACAACCCGACATTTGATTGATTGAAAATTAATTTGTGTCGACAGTGCATTGAGGTCACATCAGGCGGAAGTGAGTATATGCAGATGTGATGACTTCCGGTCATTAATTTTTCAATTTTTTTACGATTGCGAGGAAGACATTATTGTGATGGACAGCAATCTCAAAACAAATAAAATTCGTAGAATTATACGATTTATTTTGTGGACATTAGAATAAAAGAACGAAAATTTTGTAAACTTGTATTGTTATATACGAATATATGTAGAAACGAATATTGATAGAGTTGAGGGTCAAAATTTAACTAAATATTTTAAAATTAAGTTTACATTTTTATAATATATACAGGCTGTCTCACAACTCGCGCCCCAGAGCGAATGAGGAAACACGAGACTGCACTCGGATGTGTAATTTCGAAGAAAAAAAATCTAGCTTAAAAGATATTCAAGAAAAGACGTCTTAAAATTGAGCAATCATAGACCTACACCTTTAACGTGTGTTTGCCGTAATTTTACGTTACTATGGTTTTATGCAAATCAAAACTTTTTAAAATGTGTGGGCGACTGTAGTTTTCGAAAAATGGCAGTGTCAAATTAAATTTGACAAGGTGAATAAAAAAAGGCAAATTCTTACCATGTATTCCGCCGCTGATTACTTAGAAATGATTATAAATTTCGGAGAATGTGGACGTAACGCCAAAGAGGCAGCACGAGTCTATTCGGAACGTTTTCCGGATATAAATCTTGTGGATCATAAAGTGATATTGAGAGCCATTGCAAGGACGCATGAGACCGGTCAAGTTATGCCAGATCGAAAAGAAACTGGTGGTGCTCCCAAAATCGCTCGTACAGTTGAGAACGAAGAAGCTGTTTTAAATGTCTTTGAAGAAGATGGTATCAAAAGTATCAGAGAAGTTGCGGGCCAATTAGGTATTTCCAGGGCTTCGGTACATCGAATTTTGAAAAATAATCGGCAACACCCGTATCATTACACTCGTGTACAGCATCTACAGCCGGAAGATTACGCTGCTAGAAGAGAGTTCTATACGTGGTTGCTAAATCAAGAGATACTCGAACCAAATTTTGTTTCGCGGATTTTATTTTCGGGCGAATCGATTTTCGGCAGATATGTTACAACGTAACACATTTTACACAGCTGCTACAACACGTTGCACTGTATGATATAAATGATGATCTCGGATGACACCTTCGCTAACCTAAATTTGTTGACAGTGAAAAGTCAACTCTAAAGTGTCAAAATTACAGTAAGTCAAACAAATTTTGTAACTCACTAGTAGTATTTTTAAAACCTAGCAACCAGTTTTATTTTTTAATAATATCATCACACCTCAAGATATCCTTCCGGGATTGGTGGATTAAAAAGTCTTGTAACTCCGTTATGCAAGCAGCCGCAAATTATTTTCTTCTATTTGTTGGCAACCTATTGTCGTCGGCAAGTGTCAGTTTCGTCTGGGGCGCGAGTTGTGAGACACCCTGTTGTTGACGAGCTATAGTATACGAGGACAGTAACGGCGAGTCGGAAAGTTACTGGTATACGGGGATAGCTGTGAAAGAGAATACTTGGTAGTGTTGAAGATTATTGGGAAGCTAGGTATACGAGGACAGTAACAGCAAATGGAAGTGGATAGTCGGCAGTAGTGGTGAAGAATTGTGGTATATGGACAGTCGATGATACTGAATCTATGGAAGTTAGAGTGTTAGTTGCATAAATAGATGGATAGTGAGGTGAAAAGTGTGACTTCTGTCCGAGCAGTTGAATATACAGACGCTGTTGAGTCAGTTGAGTATATAGACGCTGTAGAGGTCGGTAGGCGGACAGTTGAACGTGATATAAATAAACAGTGACATAAATAGTTGAAATAAATAATTAGTAAGATCGTATAAATAAATAGTAGTGTTAATTGTTAATTATAGTTTTAGTCTTAATTAGTTTTTACCTTCCGTCACCTTTAGGTAAGGAAGGTATTGTCTTTGGTCAAAAAATTCGATGATGAGTTTTTAATCAATAAGCACGTTTTAGGGTCTCTAGAATACGAATTTACTATTTTTACGATGATGTCTGTATGTGTGTGTGTGTGTGTGTGTGTGTGTGTGTATGTGTGGATGTGTGTGTGTGTGTGTGTGTGTGTGTGTGTGTGTGTGTGTGTGTGTGTGTGTGTAACAAAATTTTCGTCTGCGATAACTCTAATACTACAGTTACAAAAATTATAATTTTTCGTGTACTTCTTCGTTACATCCATATGAAGAGCTGATTAGATTTTGGTTACAATTGGTCAACGAAAGTACCATCATTTGAAGATTTTAACAGTTTTTATTGAAAAAAACTATGTTAAATACAATTTTTTCACATTTGATGTTATTATAAATATTAAAGAATATTTTATTCTCTATACGATTTGACTGCATTTTATACTTAATATTAAATGGATATAGAGTTAAAAAATTATAAAGAAATTAAATTAAATTAAATTTAAATTAACGAAAGTACCATCATTTGAAGATTTTAACAGTTTTTATTTGAAAAAACTATGTTAAATACAATTTTTTCACATTTGATGTTATTATAAATATTAAAGAATATTTTATTCTCTATACGATTTGACTGCATTTTATACTTAATATTAAATGGATATAGAGTTAAAAAATTATAAAGAAATTAAATTTCATAAAGTAGCTATAGCTATGAAAACAGCTACTATATTAAGAAAATTCTGATTGAAAGATGTCAGTGTCAAGTGAAATTGACATAGTGTGTCTGTTTTATAATTTTACTGGAAATATAGGATCTTTTGCT
>OY720462.1:5312800-5337800 GCA_963082715.1 Harpalus rubripes
CAGCTACTATATTAAGAAAATTCTGATTGAAAGATGTCAGTGTCAAGTGAAATTGACATAGTGTAATTTGTCTTATAATATTACTGGAATTATAGGATCGTTTGCTTTCTGTATGGAATTTGTATAAAATACATACAACTGCTTTAAGGTAATGTACAAGAAATAATTATAATTAATCTATTATTTCTGCAGATACAGTGTGTTCAATACAATTCCTAACTCGGAGTAGGCTATGAACAAAGAAACGTTTGCCAATTTAACAATATTTAATTAAATGTCAATTTGACATGAGGCATTGTCAAAAATATTATCTAAAGAAATCAAAGCTTTTCTTTTTCAATCTTATTGTAGAAAAGGGAACAAATTAGAAAACGGTAAATGACAATACACTGTATCCTTCTTTATTGTCTTTTTTGCTTAAAATTACATTTCAAGATTAATTTTGACAACTTGGCTTTTGAATTGAATAATAATCAGAAATACGTTTCTCTGTCCATAGCCTACTCCGAGTTAGGAATTTTTTTGAACACACTGTACATTACACTGTATATAGAAAACGTCACAAAATAATAATTTTCTGTATGAAATTTGCATAAAATACATGCAACTGCCGGAAGGTAATGTACAAGAAATAGAATATTTAATTTAGCAAGAAACTTTCCGTATGAAATTTGTACAAAATACATAGAACTGACGGAAGGTAATGCGCTGGACACATCAGATTTTTTTACTTAGATTGACCCTTCGAATAAATGGTAAAATTGTCAGTTTCCTCCAGGGACACTGTGTATACAAAATACCAAAAATTCAATATTCCGCTCGTTTAAAAACGACAGATAATTTGGTCCATTTAATTAATTATCTTTCAACTTGTCAAGACGGATTGAATGTCAGATTTTTGTTAACGAGATATGGAGATAATGAAAATTGTTAATTATATCTTCTTCAATTAACAGATGCTCCTTGTATTAAAAATTTCTTCTAGGTCTTTAAACTCAATTTCAGTTAATTGCTAATGAAATAAAAATAAGACCGAACTCTCGACATGATGTAGACAACTTCAAGTAAAGTTTCGACGAGACCAGATAAAAGTTGAAGTTGCAGCACCGTGATGCACGCCTTAGTTTTTCAGGAAATGCAAGTTTTAGGATGTGGGTAATTTCTTTTTATTAGACATTTCACAAAAAAAAATAGTAATATGTCAGTTAATATTTGTGTATTTATAATTATTGCCTTTAACAGTATTGAAACAAACTTATTTAATCTCCAGGCCCGATCCTAGCGCGTGTTCATTTTATGCCCAGAACAAAGGCGGCCAAAGCGTGGGGGCGGCAAAGCCGTCCTAAGTTTTTATAACATAATAAAATATTTAAGAATTGTAAAAATATCAACAATTTATGAAATAAACATATTCATAAAGTATTATTCTTTTAAATACCTGGTTTGGCTGACTTGTAACTGGTAACATATCTATCCTAATATGTAATTTATTTGATTAAAAGACTGAGTATATTCATAAGGTCAATCAGTGGCGTAACTAAAAGTCTTGCGCCCCTATGAGAAAATTTTCTGGGCCGCCTTGATTTAAAACGCTTCAAGAAAAAATTTAAAAGCAAATAAATATTATTACCTCCCGCTACCCTTGGTAAGGGAGGTATAGGGATCGTGCTAAAAATCGCATATCGAGATTTTGGTAAATGACCACGTTTTAAGGTCCGCAGAATCCAATTCTAACATTTTCACCATGATGTCTGTGTGTATGTATGTGTATGTGTGGATCCTCCACTCTAACTCAAATACTATCATTCAGAAAAATTTGAAACCTTGTATTTCCAACTTTTTCAATAATGGAAAGAGCCCATTAGATTTTGGTGAAAATCGGATAACCGGAAATGGCACTTTACTAGAAGCCCAAAATAGTTTTTCTTCGAAAAATACCTTTCAATGTCATTTTTTCGAGATTAATGTTATTATAAAAATTAAAGATAATTAAATTTTTTATAGATTTGCATTAATACTTTTTCTATATATTTTATGGATAAATATATAAAATTATCTATAATTTAAATGCCTACGCTTTAAACAAACAAAACTCAGTTATTCAAATGTATATCACTGACAGATAAATGTCACTGTCAAAGAACTAATCATTTTAAATTAATAATAGTAACGTTTTAAAAAGAAAAAAGTAGATAGAACAATATTAAAGGAATTCAATACAGTTTCCAGCATAACTAAATATGTAGGTATGTATTTAGATTAATAAAAATTAACGATTCACAAAAATGTTAAAATTAGTCATCATTTTTGGATTAGTGAATTCTACTCTATCCCGGTATTTAAAATTTAATCATCATCTCCGATGACTCAATGGTTAGAGCAACGTCTCAGGTCATGAGTGCCCGCGGTGCACTAGGTTCGAATCCTACTAAGGCATGGATGTGTGTGAATGTGAACTCACTGTGTAATTAGGATTTAATCCTATTGAGGGGTTTAAAAAAAGGTAGTTACTTGGATTAGATTAGACTATATTTTGAGAAATAAACTCTCAAAATTTGCTAATCCAAAAATAAGGATTAACTTAATCTTTTTTGTGACTCGGGCTGTAAATGGCGGGAGGTATTGTGTGGGCCACACCAGATTTTTTTTACATTATACGGTGACAATATTATTGTAATCAATTTTTTTGTGTAATTAATTAATTTATTTTTTTATTATTGTAATCAAATTTATTTTGTTTTATTCAAGCTTTTCTTTGTTGTAATCAAAAATCTTTAGAAAACACCCTAAGAAATGTATCAGAGGAACATATTTTCATTTACCCCACTCTTAGTACACAGTGTGTTAACCAAAAAGCGGGCCATAACCGTTTAACATTGGAAATCAGTTTTTCTTTGCGCAAAAGTTCCCAATTAATTAATTACAATAATACAAAATACCAAATATGTACAAATAGGCATCGCAGAAGAAATGTGATTTTACGTTATGCATGTCCTCATGACTATGGGTTCTCTAAGGCCCGGGTCACACTATGCGTTTTGGCGGGACCGGTAAAACCGCATCCGGTTAAACGAGATGGATCGTACAGCGTTCACATATATCCCGCTAAACAGGACGGCAGCAATGACAACCCGATTCGGACACAGTCGGAACAACATCTGAACAGTGCAAAGCACAAATAGTATACCTTGTCTATTGAAAAACAAAACTAGACCCTTGTGAACGCTCGCATTATCTCCAATGTGTTGTAGTTGTCATGCGGCAAATTGACCGCCCCGTCAAACCGCAACATGCTGCGGTAGTATCCGGCAACCGGACCGCAACCGCATCGGTGTGGACGCATTCATTTAAAACAATAAGTTGTTGTTTTCCCATTCAACCGGTCTCGCCAAAACGCATAGTGTGGCCCGAGCCTAATCATTAGTGTTATTACACATATTTTAGCAAGGCATGTGCTGCCATGGCAGAAAAAATATGCCGCGGTGATAGATTTTTCAACAACATACTTCAAAAACAAATATCTTGAACAGTGTTTTCGTCTGATGATTTTCCCGATTTTCAATGACAATCTTTAAGACGCTGGAAATTTTGTAGTCGTCTAACCTTCGTCCTTCGTTTATTTCTACGACATTTCCCCCATTTTCACATGCAATTAATCATTTCTTCCGCTTTCCTAAACAAAAGTCCCTCATAAATTAAACTTGTAAGATTAATTATACGGACCATTTTCGAAGGTGTTCGTGAAACAGACTAAACAAGAGAATAATGAATTGATTAAGACGGACTCCTGTTATGTCTTCGGTCATCTTCGCCTTCCTTCGGGACCATTCGGAAAGAATTGGAAGAGCTTAATGTTTCCAAGGGAAGGGAAGTCATTTTTCACACAGAATCACGTGAAATTTTTACACAGGGACTCAATTCTCGAGCTTGTATGAGCAGATTCGAATACGAACGCGTTCGCATAAAAATTTCCGTGTAAGAACCATTAGACGTATTCTTGAGAGGTATACGTAAAGAAGTCGTACGAATAATCTTATGCGAACATTCCTCACATTGATACCAATTGTATAACTTAAAATGAACTAAGTAAAATACTCATATTTTTTTATATTTAAGAACAAATATCTTTGTTTTGGTTTATAGAACGTTATTTATATGTAAAATATATATTTACAGTATTTATTAAAGTTTCTGTCACTTTGAAAATTTCATGTGACATTTCGAAAATAGGTTGGTAATTTATAAATCAAATGTGGCTATTTTTGTTTTTGTTATTATTTATGCCGGTTTATAATAAAAATGAGTGGAAATAAGAAGAAGTCAGGAAGCATTACAAATGAAAAGATTGTTTTAGTGGAGTTTATGAAAACCCACACCGATTTAAAAAATGGAAAATTCACAACATCTGTCAATTAGAATTATTTAAATATATCAGCAGTTTCCATGTTTATAGCACAGCTGGCTGATTCAAGGACTTTAATCTTTTTATAATTTTTGCTCTGTATCCATTTAATTTGAAGGAAAAAGTATAGAATAGTAGTGTTGGAGTTATCGACGGAGAAATATTTGCCACAAAAATAGTAAAATCGTAGTGTAGGGACACTAAAACTTGCTTATTCATTAAAAACTCACTATCGATTTTTTGACCAAGGACAATACCACCCTTACCTAAAGGTATGTAGGTAAAAATGATTAACATTTGTTACATTGAAGCATGTAAATGATTCTACCTGTACGGGTACATCAAGCGCAAATTTTCTTGATTGAGGTTTTATAAAGTCTTCCAACTCTGAATAATTTTACAAACATTTTTTCCGGCAGCCTCTTTAACTGCATATACACCAGCTAAATTTATTAGTTCATCAAACACCGCCATTTAATTTTAAAAATATCATACCTATTACGTACACAATATAAATATATAAAGTTTATATGGTGATAACATCAAAAAATAAAATAAAATATCCAGTATATCTAATCACTTGCTTACCAGTTTTTATTGATTCACTGCGAATTAAATATTATTTTGTTGACGAAGGTATATTATTCTTATACGAAAAAACGATTCTAGTGAATAACACCCACTCGAACAATTTCATTCGAACAGATTCGAATTCGAACACCATGTGACCGCTCAAGAATACGAAATAGTCAAGGTCATTCGAAAATGTTACAAATCCGTATAAGAATACTGTTCGTATGAACTCGAGAATAGCACCCCAGGGCCGCGCCGTGCGGGTGGGCAGGTTGTGCCCCGCACAAAGACGCCTGACTTTGAGGGGCGCCGTTTCAAGACAGTAAAGTAAATAATAGTAAATTTTTATAAAATGCTCTTGTTCGTAAAGACAAAATTACTATAAAACTTACAAATTAACATGATAGAAGTAGACAATATATTTTTTAATTTGTTTGTATTAGAGCTCTAGTTATAAGTAAAATAATTATCGTATCAATCGGTTCGTTATTATTTTAGCATTGTTATATTGAAATAATAACTATGAAAATGTTGATTACAACAATGAATAACTCAAGAATATTGATTAAAAAATGAATCCCACAATGAATTCAATATTTAAATACCTACTATCATTTTGTAAAGAATCAAATGCATATACAATTCTGAAATCTGTTGTAAAATTGTTGATTACAACAAACGATTTAGATTATAACCTATTGATTACAAGAATGAATCTAGGAAAATTTCATCAATATATTAAATCTAGCATTTTTGAAGAACAAAAAGTATAGTTTAAACTTTAATTTGCAAATTTTATATCATGAGGGGAAGGGGCGCTAAAATGTAACAGCACGAAGCACAAAGGCGCCTAATACCCACGGAGCGGCCCTGTTTTTACAAATTGGGAATGAAACAAAATCAAAGTGCGATTTATTTTATTATTAAATGTATTCTCCCTAAGTCGCTTAGGTTTGTAATTAAATCAGAAGAAATGGCTTTTCCTTTTCGGAATAATTATAAAGATACAGCAAGCCAAATTTTGGTATGCTCATAATTTAGAATTGCTGAATTTATATATGTAAATGGATTCATAAAGTGTTAAGTCCAAAGTTCAAAATTTAAAGCGAAGAATTGCATAATTATATTGTGACATTTTAAATCGATAGGGCTTTTCTCTTAAAATTATTTCAAAAGTATTTACATTTATAAACCTCTTAGCTGCTAAATTATTTAAATTAAAATATCTTCTGCTGATACTGAAATACATTTTAGTAAATGAACTTTTCTCCCCTTATACTATATTATTAATTTTATAATATTAATGATATTTCCTTTGTTGGATTAATTCTTGTAATCAATATTCTTTAGCTATAATAATAAAAAATATCCTTTGTTGTAATCAACAATTTTTCAGATGGTCCTAAATACCCGAGATAAAAAAATACAAATAAATAAATATATCGTCACAGCATATTATCCATTGCTAGGGGTGCCAATCTGCTTTATTCGCAGATGTACATACAAGAAATTTAGAATCTTTTGCAAGGAACTTTCTGTATAGATTTTATAGAAATTACATAGGCATTTACGAAAATTCTACCGGTAGATACCGCATCTACCGACTGCGTTCGAAAACACGAGTGGTAAAAAGTTATACCGTGTTCAAAATTGTACAATATCTACCAGATTCATCTACTGGATCCATGAAGAATCTAATCTCAAAAAAGTTAGTGATGCAAAAAGTAGGACTCTGCTCAGTTTGTTAACTACATTAAATTTCTAACCTGTTTAAATTTTTTTATAGGTTATGGATCTGCCCCTGTTTACCACTTGCGTTCTTATAATATCGATTCCGGTAGCTATAACCTGACAAACAGCTGTTTACCGGTAACAGTTCACCAGTAGAATTTTCGTAAATGCCTCATATAACTGACGGAAGGTAATGTGCTGGCCACATCAATTTTTTAAAGTAAGATGTAGTTTTTGAAAATAATCTAATTCATAAAGCTGCTATTTTCAGATATGTATTTTCATTATTAATAACTATATTTCTATATTTATTCAATTGAATTGCATTAAATATTAATATTTATTTAGTAATAATAAAATGAATTTATTAAAATAACGTTTTTACTTCCTTGTACAAAGTAAACGAAGTATTGTAATCGCGAAAAATTCCGGTTTCCAGATTTCAACGGAAATATCCATCTTGGCCATCCCTGAATCCATTTTGACTAATTTCGTCATGACGTCTGTACGTACGTACGTACGTACGTATCTCGCATAACTCAAAAACATCTATGTAGTTGTGCACCTCCCTTTTTGGTCATTACATAATTTCCAGAAATGGTACTTTATTTGAAACTTACAATAAATTTTAATGAGAAACTAATTTAAAATATAATCCAAAACTTTTCAAATTTGGTATATAAGACTTATATGTCAATTGGAATAACATAGTATATTTTGGTTAAAACAGGATAACCGGAAGTGATATATTACCTGAAGTTGTTAACAGTTTTTCTTGAATAAAATGGTTTCATTTTGATTTTAAAAATAAATGCTTCAAATAATAGTTTTAGAGAATTAAATTCTGCGTCTAGTACATCAAATATTATTAAATTAGCCTTTTGTATAAGCGAGATATGTAAATTTTAAACTTATATACTTTATATATATATATATATATATATATATATATATATATATATATATATATATATATATACAGGGTGTTAATTAAAAAGCGGGCCATAGGCGTTTAACATGGGAAATCAGTTATTCCTTGCGCAAAAGTTCCTAATTAATTTTAGACAAAAGTGTTTCAAATAAAAGTTGTAGATAATTAAATTATACACCAGTATCATTAAACAGATTTTATTTTTCATGTTTAGTAACCTGTTAAATCCAAATTGAAATTCTATAAATATTGCTCATTTGTAGCGATAGCCATGGAATTTAAACAAAAATACAAAGAAAAGAATATCGCTTGAACTGTCAGAAATTCGATTTTCAAATCAAAATTACTGATAATTATATTCTATCCTAAGTCCTTAAAAATATATTGTTTTTATAATCTCTTTCTAAATTATTGATTAGATTTTATTTATTTTTATTTTGTAACCTGCAAAATCAAAATTCTGACAATTCAAACGATATGCATTTCTTTGTAAGTTTGTTTAAATTTCATGGCCATCACTACAAATGAGTAATATTTATAAAATTTCAAATTGGATTTTACAGATTACTAAACGTGCAAAATAAAATCTGTTTAATGATGCTGATGTAGAATTTAATTCTCTACAACATTTATTTGAAACATTTTTGTTTAAAATTAAATGGGAAGTTTCGCGCAAGAAAAAACTGATTTCCCATGTTAAACACCTATGGCCCGCTTTTTAATTAACACCCTGTATATGTATATATATATATAAATAACAAAAAAATAAAAAAATGTTAATGTCAAATTACGTCAAATACGTGCAATTTTATAATTGAGTCTATACTTCATATTGGTCTTGCGTACAAGGAAGTCGTGTGGTGTCCACATCAGATTTTTTCTTCTATTTATCTCTATTCATAATTAAATATCACTAGATTCAAATTTAGCGTCTAATTTTGTAACTAAAATTTACGTTTTCTACAAACAACATAAACAAGTCTTCTGGTTAGTGCCTTCTTAACTGGAATATAGTTTAGGCTCCTCCTCTTTCTAGAATGCTTCTATTCATGAGCGTCGGCTCGCATGAGCCGGTCGGGGACTCGCGGCCCAAATATTGTAGGTACCATCACATTACCGCATATCATTTCAAAGTGGGATTGTGTGATGTAAATGTAAAGTAATTGTAATATAATGTCACACGGTCCTTTATATGAAACATTTCAGATATGAAGATACGATGATGAATATGTAGACGATTTTATCTTCCCAAATATGAAGATAATCCAAGTGATATATCAATTGTCTGGTTGTTAATCAACATTATAGTCGTGTTCCTGGATGCCTGTTCACTTCGCAGACAATATTAGAATTTATATTGCACTCTAGTTCTAGTCCACTTAATTATTCGTAATTATGCCACTTCTAGTGTATTCTGCCATTTCATTCAATTAATCCATCTTATATTCATGCCTTCCGCTCTACGAATAATGCTTCTATTCATACGACTCACACAAGTGATAAAAATTCATTTCAGATAGCGATGCTTTCAGAAAGTATTGTAAACAGAATGAAATAGCTGCTTTTATAAAAACATATTTTTAGCATTTTCATATCATCTGCTGGGATCAGTTTCGCAGTATGGAAAATTTAAAAATATTTCTAAATATTTGTTGCTTACAACAGACAAGTTGTGAGCATTATCATTTAAGTTTAAAAGTTTAAGGGCGGTAAATGCAGATAACATACATACATTTTTATGAAAATTTTACTTACCAAAATGACAACGATATTTTACCTGTTGGAAAGTGACATTAGTTATCCGGAAAATTGACATTAACTAGCCGGAAATTACTTTTTTTACGACTAATATAGAAAATTACACTTTTCCCATACTTCCCACAGTCAGAGAAATTATTTCTCACACGTTGCCAATTGTAATATAATGTTACTATTTATATATGTATTTTTTGATTTGTAAATTACAAAATATTTGGTAATTACTTATCCAGGTACCTATATATTTAAATTTATAGTAAAAGCAAGTGTAATTATTTTAAAGTTCCATTAACAGTGAAAAAAATATGAATTATTAACAAAGATTATGGTCGATTTTTATGCTTTCAATATATGCCCACATACTTGACAATCGTAATGATGGGCACCGTTTTTGCAATTTTTGTTATTCATTTTCATTATCTGCTGAATTATATTTAATTTTATGCTTTTAATACATGCCTACATACTTGACAATACTAATGATAGGCAACGTTTTAAGAAGATAATAGTAAATAGCACAATAGTAATATGGAAAGAAACTTATTGTAATATAGTTTCCAGCGTTAGTAAATTTGTAGTTATGTATTTAAATAAATAAAAATTCAATGGCGGAAGGTATTGTGTAGACCACATCATATTTTTACCTTCCATCACCTTTAGGTAAGGAAGGTATTAGCTGTATTCTTTTTGACCCACTTGAAGCTCAGCTCAATACATATCTGAGTTGAGATGAAGGGAGTTGTAATGTGTGCAAAAAGAACAAGTTTACTCCATTTTATCACTTCCTTCTGTACCGATAGTATTTGCTGTAACAGCTGTCAAAATTATTGTCTTATTTTCTGATCTATGATACTGTTTATAAACGAAAAATGGATAATGTTGAAAATATATTACTGTAAGTATATCTGTATATGTAAATATAAAATTTGTTGCATTATATAACCTTAATATACAAACTGAGTGTATCAAATCATTTTAAGTTTTGTAAATTGGTAGTGTAGCATCGGAAAGGGGGGAAGTGAGTTTACTCAGAACAACTCAGATCAGTTATGTCAAAAAGAACAACGATTTCCTGAGTTTATCTGAAGTTATCTGAGATGAGCTGAGATTTTGTCCAAAAAGAATACAGCTATTGTCTTTGGTCAAAAAATTCGGTGGTGAGTTTTTAATGAATAAGCACGTTTTAAGGTCCCTAGAATACGATTTTACTATTTTTACGATGATGTCTGTGTGTGTGTGTGTGTGTGTGTGCGTGCGCGGGCGTGTGCGTGTGTGTGTGTGTAACAAAATTTTCGTCCATGGTAACTAAAACTACAATTCCAAAAATTATAATTCTTTCGTATTCCTCTTCGTTGCATCCATATGAAGAGCTGATTAGATTTTGGTTATAATTGGTCAACCGGAAGTACCCTCATTTGAAGATTTTAACAGTTTTTCTTGAAAAAGCGATGGTAAATATCATTTTTTCACATTTAATGTTATTATAAATATTAAAGAACATTATATTCTCTATACAATTTGAATGCATTTTATACTTCATATTAAATGGATATAGAGTTATAAAATTATAAAGAAATTAAATTTCATAAGATAGCTAGCTTTGCTAGAAACAGCTACTATATTAAGAAAATTCTGATTGAAAGATGTCAGTGTCAATTGACATATTCGTAGTATATGTGTGTTATACTTTTACTCGAAATAGGATCTTTTTGTTCGAAACTTTCTGTATGGAATTTATATAAAATATATACAACTGTCGAAAGATAATGTATATACAAGAAATTTAGAATCTTTTGCAAGGAACTTTCTGTATGGATTTTTTAGAAAATACTTAGGCATTTACGAAAATTCTACCGGTAGATACCGCATCTACTAAAAAGTTACCGTGTTCCAAAATTGTACAATATATACCAGATTCATCTACCGGATTAATGAAGAATCTAATCTCAAAAAAAGGTAGTGATGGAAATCGAAGCACGCGCGTTAGAACTGGAAATGTGTTCAAAGTAGGACTCTGCTTAGTTTTTTGTAACTACATTAAATTTCTAACCTGTTTGAAATTTCAATTTTTTTTTATAGGTTATGTATCTACCCCTGTTTACCACTTGCGTTCTTAAAATATCGATTCCGGTAGCTATAACCTGATAAATAGCTGTTTACCGGTAACAGTTCACCGGTAGAATTTTCGTAAATACCTCATATAACTGATGGAAGGTAATGTGCTGGCCACATCAGATTTTTTAATTTGTTTTGTCAAAATCACAACATTCAAATAATGCATTACAAATGCATCCCCTAACTGTAATTTAAATGGTTTAATAAAAAGCAACGCACCGCATTTATGTTTTGTAACACATTGCAATCTAAAACTCATTTAGCGGTTTTGTAAAACAAAGACGAAAAGTTGTAATTTAATTTGACGCTTTTAAATAGCATTCATGTAAACTTACACGATCCACATTAAAATGACACGAGGTTGAATGAAAGCAACAAATACGAATCCGAAAGTAAAACATCCAGCTACAAGTTTCGGTTAATCTCTTGCAGGATTCAATTAACGGTATTCAATTTAAACCGGCGCGGGGGCGGGGTTGTTTACTGCTAAAGGAAATGATTAATGCATCTGCAAGATCCCCAGACACCCTGCAAATTGATCAGAAGTGAATACATTCACGTTATCAAATGGGAGATAAGGGACAGCAAAGAGTACAACACGCACAAATTCACGAAACGGTTTATCATATAACACGCTTAGAAATCACTTGTAATAGTTGTTTGTATATCAAGGCCGCGAAATCACTCTTTAGCGTACCGAGAGAAAAAGTGTCGCCGAGGCCGCTTGCGGCCGAGGCATGACAATCTCGAGGGCGCTAAAGGATTTCGCGGACAAGGTGTACACAATATTTTTTTGTGCAACCGTAAAAAATATGTAATTACAAATTTTATTTATTTTAAACAGTTTCATTGATAGAAAGTTAGCCTTCAAGGTGGCTATGGGATTAACATTTGATAAACAAAACCATGCAATTCTCAAGTGTCAAAGTGATTGTTTACCTAATTTCGCGGCCGCTACTATGACAACGGTCGCGAAATCCAATTTCGCGGCCTGTATTGCGGCTGCGAAATGCTTATTTCGCGTCCGGTTGCACAAAAATAACTATTTCGTACCTCCGTCCATTTTGACTAGTATTACATTACAGAACTCAGAATCGTCTAGAAATGCGCTGTTGCTGACCTAGGCCGGCAAAAGAAGTTGGCATTACTGTTCTGGTGATATGTTAATTTAAGATTATTTTCAACACAAGAATTAGCAAAATGTTTACATATTTTAGGGCTAAATCTTTAATTGTTGTAACTTAAATAACTAAATTTTGTCATAAAAATAATAATATGCTGTCATTACTGACATCTTGTATAGATTAATTATAAGTTCCAACTTTAGAACTAGTTTTTTTTGTAACTACAACTAACTTCACGTGTTACAATTGAGTTTCCGCCATCTGTCATTAAAAATATGCGAAAGTATATATATATATATATATATATATATATATATATATATATATATATATATATATATATATATATATATATATATATATATATATATATATAACTAATGTTTGTATGTTATATTTTCTATAGATATAAAATAATTTCGCATTTTAAGCTCAAATGTAAGTAATTATAATTAAACTTGCAATGCAAAACCGATAAAAATATATGTAACATAGAATAAAGTGTAGAGAAATATATGAAGAAGTCGGTACAAAAAATCTTCTGTATCACACACCCAGAAACTGTTTTGCGAGATCTCGTATTTGCAGGCCTCGCTATCACCTCGGCCTGTCAAAATAAACTCAGTCTCGCAAATGTTCAGTTCCTGGCCTTATCTAGCTTCATACCATTACGCCAGAATAACTAGAGACTAGTATAACGAAAACAACCTAGACTTTGTTCCGAAATTGGACAATCCTTCCAATGTACCTCAAACTCAAGTAGAAGAATTTTGGTCAATATTGACCAGAAAAGTTTACGACAAGGGATGGGAAGCTGCAAATGAAGAACAATTGCGACGTCGCATTTACCAAAAGATTCGAGAAATCTATCCAGATGCCCAGAGGATGATGGGGCAAGTCAGAAGAAAATTAAGGGCCATTGAAGATAATGGTCCATTATCAATCATTTAAATGTTGAATATTAATTGTTATAGTTATTGTTAATTATTGTAATAATTACTTTAAAAAGTACGTTATTACAAAACTTTAAGTAAATGCATTTTTTATAACGAAAACATTGTTGAAATTACGTTAGTGTAAGCAGAGGGACCTGGGGCCCGATTCTTGAAATTTTTCGCATACGCAAGTGGGAGAGATGCGCATGCGAACTGCATATTGGTATTCTTGAAACGAAATCGTGTGGTCGTAGGCGAATATTCCGTGCGCAATTACATCGCATGGGTATGAATAACTTGAAAGTATCATTCGCACACGAAACTGTGTCTGTCACTGTTTCTTGTGTTTGGTGTATCAGTACTTAGATGATATAAATCAAATTATGTTTTTATATAATTCCGGGTACGTTTTATGATCTTATAATGACGCCAATTATAAATCTAGAATCTCCATACACTTGAGTATCGTTATAATCTTCGACAAATGTGTGCTCGTGCGTTAATAGAACGATACAATGGATTGTTAGAAAATAATTTTAGGTGCCTCTTAACGAGCTTTGCATTCCAAATCTGAAATGGTTAGCAAAAATAGAGTATTATTATTACATAACACTTGCATAATAATAGTCATATTATGTACGTACATACTGTAAACTAAGAAAAATAATACCTACTATATCAAATATATTATGTATATATAATAAATTTTGAATATTAAAATTACACCACTTATGGCTTATGACAGCGTCGTTGACAGGTACGGCTGACAGCTTTGGTTGACAGGTTGACAGTGGCAGTTAAAAAACAATTATATGATGAAGCATTCACGTGGTGCAAATGTTTCGTTTAGATTGGCTGCTGCAAACTACGTTCGCTTGCTTTCGAGAATCGCATGCGTAGGCTTCGGCCGAGTTTCGTTTGGTATTCAAGAATACCACTCATACGTACAGTACTGTTCGTGAACGAAACTAACCACACGAATTTTGTCGCGTGCGGAAAATTTCGCATGATTTCAAGAATCGGGCCCCTGGACTATTTATAAGGGAAATAATTTTTTAGTACATGTCTATAGGCGGTGTGCACAAAAGTAGTCAGCGCCGACAACGGACAAAAATGACAAAAGTGGTTACTCATTGAAACACAGCAAGGTTATGTTTTATGTCAGAATAAATTTGCAATTTATATTTTATAAAATATTTGCAATGAATGCGAATAATAGGACGTCAAATATTATGTAATGCAGTGGGGGATGTAATAATTCTTACAAATTTACCGATTGAAGTCTCAAATTTTATAAATTGCCTAGAAGATTATATAAGGAACAGATGTATAAGAAAATAACTTTTCATCAAATATCTTCTACTAATATGAAAAATTCTTTTAGGTACACATATTTTCTCATTGTAAAAGATATTTATCGAATGAATAAAATTCCAACAATGGTCGTCTGATTGCAATGATGAATTATATAAAAATGTGTTTCTTAAGTTACTATTTGAACAAGATATAATACAAGAAGCAAAAATTGTATAATACTTGCAGTTGTATGGAATAGAAGTCTATTTTTGACATAATTCGTCTATTTATTATAGATTTTGTACATGTAATGTTAATGTTAAAGATAGAAATTCACATGGTTCGTATTTTTCGTGAATTTTCTTTTCCGAGCTTGTGCAACTGATGCCACTTATATTTTCAATGAAGAATCTTCTTCATTTATTGCGAATATAAAAGAAAGATGCTAACATCATACACTGATATCGTGATATGTAGAAATTTTCTTCTTTCCAATCATTCAAGTTTTCCAACTTTTTAATCTCAGTTTCCATGCATTGTGCATCTTGTAACATTTAACTAATATTATAAATTATAATATAAATTTAAATATGATAAAATGGTTTACAGAAATCACGCATATTGTAAGAAAAATTATATTTTCTGCCACAGTACCTTCGCTAGTATTTTTAATTTTTTGATTGTCACATCACATATTTAGCATTTTAAATATTTTCTTTATTCATTTCAATATACTATGACGTATAATATTCATATACAACAGCAAAAACTCAAAATAAAATTGTAAATTGTATCACTTTCTCGAAATGTCAAAATTTATTAGGTACCCAAAAATGCCAATGTAGCCGTTAGAGGCGCTGACGCTCAAAATGTGCACATCGCCTATAGGTTTATTACGTCACCACTTCTCAAGAAAGAAGGGGCAACACAAATAACACAATATAAGACCGACCTGTCCAGCCTATTCCCGCATATTTATTATTATTATCATCATCATCATTACTATTATCTTCTTATCTTAACATCTCCCGTTATGTCATTATGTTAAGCTTGTGTCAGTGATCCACGTAAGCATTTGCGCATTTATTGTGTATTGTTCATGTGACGTGGCGTGTGTCTCATTGTGGCTAATCCAAGACGCTTGGCGTGCATTACGGCGTCGCCACCTGTGGCGCTGTGGTCGACGTCACTTCGCAGGACACCTACGTATGTATGTACGTGACTATGAATATGCCAAGTTGAGAGTAGGAACAGCACAGCTTACACCTACGTATGTGAATCACTGCTCGAGACAAAGAAGATATTTTTTAACTATTTATGTACATACGTATTAGAGTCTGTAAACTTCTTTGAGGAGGGTGGGTTTTGGTGATAGCAAACTGGGTTTATTTGTAAACCAAACCGATATTTTTCTATAATTGTTATATTGAAATAATAATTGTGAATGTGTTGATCACAACAAACAATATTTTTATTATAGCTCAAGAATATTGATTACAAGAATGAATCCAACAATGAATTAAGTAGAAAAAACTAAAATAAATATCCTGCTAAACGGTTAATTTTCTGGCATTGTTATGTTGCGAGCTATAACTGTAAAATTGTTGATTACAACAAACGATATGACGCTCAAAACCATTAAATTCATATATGAATCAATAATACTAATTTAATTAGTTTTAAAAATATATGTAAGTATATAAATATTACTTATATTACAATAACTCCAGAATATAATATAATAGTATTTTATGTACCAAGGGCGTTACTATGATGATAATGCCAGGAGGGCGACGAGGATCTAGCCCGAGAGATAGATGTCGCCCGATGGGCATTATCATCTAGTAACGCTCGTGGTGCATACAAGATTTTATGTCTCACTAGATTATGTGAAATAAGTTTTCATTTATAATAATTTTGATTACAATAATGCTTAAGCTTTGACGTTGCTAAGGATGTTGTTTAATTGTTTTGTTTATTATCAACATTTATTTATTTTTAAAACACCAACGTTTTAAATTGTTGGAGATGGTGAAATGGGTGAATTTGATGTTTCGGAAGATATTTTCTCGAAACGGTGTAAAAAATCTATTTTGAATGTTTCTGTATACTTTGAGGAAGACAACCGTATAAATGATCTCCTAATTATTCTATTCTCGTCTGTAGAAGATGTAAGTATTATATTTTGAGGTTCGTTATCACATGACAGATCTCAGTACTTTATTACTTATGCACTTATTTGTGAATATTATTACATTTTAGAGAGCTTGTACGGCTTTGGATGTGTCACATGTGACGGTAAATAATATCAAAAATGACTTCAAACGTGGATGAATATCGTCCCCAAAAAAATTAGTGATCCGTCATCTGTCAAAAATGAATGCGAAACATTACAGTCTACAATTCGACGGACTTACTACTTTCATGTGTGGTGAATGTAAATGGCTTTTTAAGGTTTTTTTTGATAATCAATTTTAAGTATTATAATTAAATTAAAATTGATTTATGTGTTGTGCTTTCAAAGCTGTTTTCTTATATTAATTGTTGTAATCAATTAGTGTATTAATTGTTGTAATCAATTTTTATTATTATTGTAATGAATTATAATTAAAAATAAAATAAATTCATTATATACCGTTCATATTATTCGTAAATTAAAGTCCATAAACGATGATCGGGTTATAATGAGGGCATAATGAAATATTATACCCTCCCATTATGCCCCGGTTGTTATAGATATGTTTATATACACCGTATCCTAGCAATAAACAGTTTATAATACTTTAGTGAGACAAAATAATTTGTGATTTCCAATATAATTGTATACGTTGTGTGTTAATCGCGGCCTACCTATATCTATCTCTCTCTACACTCGCTTGTTACATTATGGGTAACGTTTTTTTTTTAATCTCTTGTCCAATCCTTACTAGGATGTTCTAATAAAACACTAGATAGCTGACATACGTTTAACAAGTGAGGCAAGTGGTGGGGGTACGGCGCCATTTGCAGAAAAGGCAAAACGTCAAACGTTATTGGTCTATTATTGCATTGTATGGTAGTTTTCTTGAATAAAGTGGTGTTTGTGTTTTGTTCTTAGTGAATAAATACTTTAAGTGAGATATATAGCGAGGGTAACCCTCGATAATTTTTTAAGTAATATATTATATGTATTCATACTATTAGTTTAAATATTTTATAGATTACCTTTAAATAATAGTGGTATATTACGATTGTGGATAGAAGCCGTAAAAAGATAAGATTTCACACCTACAAAAGCATCAAAAATTTTCAGTGATCATTTTCTTGAAACTGATTATTTGAAAAGGCCTGGAACATTAAAACTAGGATTCGACCGATATGATTTTTTCTGGCCGATACCGATATACTCATATCCGATATCGGCCGATACCGATATATCGGCCATAAAATTTTGTCGTAAATTTTTTGCTGTATAAATGAGGTAAAAGTGATTTATAATGATATACTGTTACCGTTACACGCATTAACCATAAATAAATCACAAAAAAAATGCAGAGCAAATGCGTAAAAAGACATTTTTCCATTGATGTACAAAGTTGCAATAATATATTTAGCACCACCGCCAAGCAGTGTTGCTAGTGAACAGCTATTTTCTTCAGCTGGAAATGTTTATGAAAGCGCAAGAAATCGTCTAACTCCGGAAAGAGCAGAAAGCTTAATTTTGGTACATTACAACTTGCCAAAACTTAACTTTAAATATTAATTTGTTTAAATTAGTGTGTAACTTTACTTCTACATTTTTAATGACTTTTTTGCTAAATTTTGAATAAGAATACACTTGATTTGTTTTTTATTTAGTATTTCTGTTTTAATTTCCTTTAAAAAACCCTTAACAACTGAAATATTAAGAAATTTATATTTTTTTAGGCCGATACCGATATCGGCCAAGAAGACCAATATGGCCGATATACTGATACCGATGTCGGTATCGGTCGATCCCTAATTAAAACCTGACTCAGTACCTTCTGTATTTCCAAATTTTATATATTATCTTTGACGCGGATTTCGACCGCGCGGGATTTCGACCGCGTGGAATTCGACCGCGCGGAACGTACTCGGCTGGGCGCCGAAAAAGCTAGCTACGCCACTGCTCCATGATACACTAATAATATTTGATACAAAGCTGCCATCTTTTGGTTAGTAGTATTATCTATATCAAAATGCATTTATAACTGCGCAATTTCTGTCCCCTGTTCCCTAAAGAGAAGCCCCCTTGTCGCGGTTTTAGATAGTGGGTCAGAGGCTGATTACCTCTTGCTTGTTTGCAGTCCACGTCGCGGAAATTAAGAACGTGATGGCGGTTTTTACGCGATGATTGATGCGAGGATAACTTTGCTTTGTGGCTGGAACAAAACTTATCTGGTCACACCGCACCACTACCGCTTTATCCCGTTCTGGGTGACAACAAAGACGCCCAGTTTTTCTTTTCTCTACTCGCTTCCGTACCTCTAATGCAACATAGATGGAATGGAACGCTGGCTAAATTATATCATAAACACAAGACTAAAAGCCTTGAATTAGGAGACACATCGATTTTCATCAGAAATAATAAGCGGGCGCCAAGATAATTTGTCTATCACCTAAGCAATATTAAAATTTATAGCACTTTTAGATAATAGATCTTTTAAAATAGTAAATTTGTACCTAGTACAGAAAAATTGAGATAATGCCTTTTATCATGCAACGGGGTCTTAAAATATACAGGGTGTTTATCGGATACGGGACATCTCGATTATTTTCTTTATTGTTGGGAATAGAATAAAATCATTGAAATAAAAGTTATATTAGATCGAGGGCACATTCACTTGTTAAAGAAAAAAATTAACTAGTGGTTCTCAAACTAAAACATAAAGCTATTATGTTTTAGGTTCATTTGATAAAGCATTTTTTTCTGAATTCAACCATGTAATCATTTTATATCCTTACATAACAAAAATATTGAAAAAATGCAATGGGGTCCGGTACTAAAAAAAAAGTTGCATGTATATTGTCATATTATAAAAATATGACTAATTTTAAATGATTTTATACCAAAATATTTTTAAAATATAAAAATTTTCATTCATAATTTTAATAAAAACAATTAGCACTATAACGATATGACGTCACATCAGTGTACCAAGCGAAAAGAATATAATTTTGTTATTCATAACTTGTGACATATATTTATATGTAGTTTTAGTGTACATGAAAATGTATGAAACATTAAAACATATTTATTTAAAATCTTTATAACAGATTTTTCCTTTGACAAGGTACAACTATAGTTTTCTGAAAGTGACAGCTCTCTTTGACATCAATTTTTGGCAGAATTAATGACATTGACAGATATAAACAACTTTAGGCAGTAGGCGAAGAAAAATTGCAGATATGACGTCACACAAAATTAATCAAATTTAAAAAAATTATATTTCAAAAACTATAATTATTTGGAAAGTGTAACAAACCCGAAAATTCGTCATTTTATTTAGTCTTTCAGAAAAATATTGAAATTTTAATAGTTCTTTTTCAATAGGCAATACATAAACAAATTAAATTAAAACGAAATATAAATATTTGTTAATAACTTTATAAATAGCAATTTTCTGGCCCGAGTCGCTTTTTACCTCCCGCTACCCTTTGTAAGGGCGGTATAGGGATCGTGCTAAAAATCGCATATCGAGACTTTGGTAAATGACCACGTTTTAAGGTCCCTAGAATCAAATTTTAACATTTTCACGATGATGTCTGTGTGTATGTGTGTGCGTGCATGGTGTGTGTGTGTGTGGGGGGGGGGGGTGTCGGTGTGGGTGTGTGTGTGTTGTGTGGATCTTCCAACTCAAATAATATCATTCAGAAAATTTTGAAACCTTATATTTCTACCTTATTTTAATCTGGGAAGAAGCCATTAGATTTTGGTGTAAATCAGATAATCGGAAATTGTACTTTACTTGAAGCTCAAACTAGTTTTTCTTCGAAAAATACCTTCAAATATTATTTTTTCGAGATTTGTGTTATTATAAAATTATCTATAATTTAAATCCCGGGGCCTACGCTTTAAACAAGCACAACTCCTTGGTTACACAGTTCATATCACAAATGAATGTAACTGACAGATAAATGTCACTGTCAAAGAACTAATCATCAGATTTTTAAAAATAGTGGAAAATAAACGAAAACTTGCCTTAGATTCATATTGGACTTATACAATGTTATGATTTATACCTTTTCTTTATACATCATTTTGGAAGATGACAGTTTAATGACTGTGACAACTCCCTATGTCCAGTTTGGAAAAAAACGCGATAATACATAGCTGTCAATAATTTAAATGTATCTATGGTAATACCATACCCAATGTCCAAAAAAATCTCTCGGTATGTTCTTATGATTATATTAATTACGCTAAATATTAATCTTAGCTGTTGATCTATCCCTGATTTACTTATGTACAAATTTGTCTTCAATTAATTATCATTCCTTCTAAATTAATACACATCATTATCGAGAGCAAGAAATTAATTATCCTCCAATATGCAACAAGAGCGAATTTGTCTTCCGATCGATGGGCGAACAATACCCCGTCCATTAGCGGCTAATCCGAACTTCTTACAGATTACGCCTTCGTCCACGGCCCTCTTTGTTTATTTTTAAGGATAAAGCCCCGGCCCTAATCAAAATTTCAATATTAATTGTCAAATTAGCTTCAAAGTACAAACTTTCTCGATTACCACTTAGACTGCTAACGGTTAGGATTAATAAATTTTTAATTGGGATCACTTACACAATTTTCGAGAATGAATTAAAGAATTGCGGGTATTTTACAATTAGGACACAAAGTTTAAACTTTTCAATTAAAGGTATCTCATTTCACACGTATCTTTTGTATCTCATTTCACGTTAAGGTGGGTATTCAAAGATCAAAATAGAAAATAAAGTCTAAGGTGATTACTAAAAAATCTGATGTGGCCAGCACATTACCTTCCGTCAGTTCACGGATCACCTCAACTACAGATAGGACAGCTAATGTATTTTTCGAAATACAAAATAGTGACATCTACAGATTGCTTCCATGAAGTAACGCACACTGTGATGGCTTGGTCGGCTTGGTAGTTTGTGGCATAGGAGACATGTCATGTATAGATAAATTGAAATTTTGAATTTTTAAAATAAAAGACATAATAAGAAAATTGAATATAAGAACATACATATATTTAAAATAATCACAATACAATAACTATGTATAAATTCATTTCTAAATAAATTTAAAATTACTTGTCAGATAGACATACACTTCTATTTTAATTTTTGTTTATATGTAAGATAAAAGGATATTGGAAATGATACGACATTTCATCATTAAATATAAAAGAAAACGTCTATTTGCTTCTTTGCACTGCACTTAATATCAAACAGCACAACGAATGTTCATCAGCTTATTGAATTTCAATTCCGTATTACGTCAAAAATTAAACACAGTTAATACTCTTTAAAACTGGAGAAATCACGAAATAAATCACTACTAGCACTATAACTAAATCTATAAACTATTACAAATTGGAATACCAAATAATTAAAGATGTTAAAGCGTACGTTCAATGACATGTGTGATGACTTATGTGACTTTACAATTCAAAATATTGCAAAATGTTTTGAGCTCAAAGGTGACTTAATCCATTTTCTTAAAATTTAAGCACTGTCGCGCCTCTACAGTTTGCTTCCTGGAACTATGACAGTGTTTTGGCACATTCATTTAGCTGTCCGGTGCCTGCGTCAGTTCTATGTATTTTGTATAAATGTCATACAGATAGTTCCTTGCAAAAGATTATATTTCTTGTACATTACCTTAATGCAGTATGTATTTTATACAAATTCCATACAGAAAGTTTCTATATTTCCAGTAAAATTATAACACATACATACTGTCTACTGCACTTGACACTGACACCTCTCAATCAGAATTTTCTTAATATAGCAGCTGTTTCCAGAGTTATAGCATAACTGGCTAATATATGATATTTAATTTCTTTATAATTTTTTAACTCTATATCCATTTAATATGAAGTATAAAATGCAATCAAATTGTATAGAGATAAAAATATTCTTTAATATTTATAATAACATTAAATGTAGTGTTGCCGCCGAGACGAGATTTTTCTTGATCTCGTCTCGTCTTGAGTAGAATTTCGAGATCAAGATCCAAATAAATTTCAAGATCAATTTCTCGATCGAGACGAGATTACATCCTTCAAATCTCGACAAGAAAAGACGAGATCTTGATCTTGAAAACTTTATTAATTATTCATACAACAAAGTTGCTGGCTGACTCTTGGTCAAGCAACATGTGTCAGTACACAATGTGTTACAATTTGTAATTGTTTAACAATTATACATCATCATGTTAAATACTTGGATTCTGTTATCTGCAATTATTAAGAATTTGTATAATGTATGCTGAAGATGAAATCAGTTGATTTCGAAACGTCCAAATTTAATAAAGTAATTTCTTCGTGGCTTTTGACGGGTCAGATCAGCTTTTTATTTAATTATCCCTAAAAACTTGTTGTCAACGACCCTACATCACCCAATAGAAGGCTATAATCATATTTGGAAAATATAGTTCTTTGAAAATAATCATTCTTTTAAAATTTACCTAATCCTAACCTCAGTGATTTTTCTTTGAAAATAATTATTATCCTTTTAAAATTTTCCTAATCCCAACCTGGTCAAATCCCCGACAAAATATGCAGCTGTGAAGGGTCAGACCGCTACTTCACAAGTAATGGGATGTGCATATATCTTGAGACAGCCTATAAATTGTATGTTTTATAAAACGCACTGTGTCATTTAGCTTTAATATGTGACTGAAATAAAAAGTACTTGAACAACAACCATAAAATGTAGGAAATGTTTATTAGCTTATACTTGATGTGATTTTTGATGGAACATCTAAAATTAAACTTATTTCATGTTTATTGAAATTTAAATTTAATTAAATTAAACATGGGTAACTTTGTATAAATATATTGAAACACAGTTTCTGAATTGAATTAAATTAAATTTGCAAAATCACTTATACGATATCTGTAATCTGAGATGTCTTGTTCCGTCCATTGTTTAATAAAATTCAATTAAAACAACAATGCTCTTATCATTGCTCTGTTATTAAATGTAATAAAAATATCGTATTTCAATGCGTTGCTAAAGCATCGCAGGTAGAAATAACTAGATTGCTTGAAAGGAGAATTTCAGACATACATGTGTTACATGCATGTTGCCTACAACAAAACATATGATGTGCTTCGGACGTGACGTCATCCTTACGCTGCGTTTGCGTTTACGTATGCGTTAACTTTACGTTACGATTACGTCGGATGTTACTGACGGCCTCTCACAATGTTGTACGGGATGGCGTATGCAGATAATGTTAAATAGGGGGATTTATTATACTGCTCTATATGATATTGTATAGAATATAACTTATGATTTGTTGATTTTGATATGCTGATGATATACTAAACTATTTAAATTAATGTACACCCCAATTATTTTACTGGATATAAAAGTATATGGAAACTCTGTTAAGCTTGCCCCCACTACACTTAGTGGTAAAATCAAGGGCAATTAGCGGAGCATATAGGATGAAAGTTTTCTCAAAAGAGGATAAATGCAGAAATGGACACTGAAATTTATACAGAAATGAACAAGCACTCCACTTTACAGATGGTGTCTGATAGAATCAATAAGATGTATACCATTGACAAAACCTACAAGATAATAATTCCTGATAGGGATGCATGGGAACATTCTCAAAGTCCGGTTGAAAAAGATGACATAGTCATCTATACAGACGGCTCCAAAACAACGAATGGAACCGGAGCTGGAATACATGGGGCAAAGGGACTAAGGCACAACCAATCGGTTGGACTAGGGACAAATGCAACAGTACTCCAAGCAGAAGTACACGCAATATTAACCAGCGTGCAATTACTATTGGAGAAGAACTATCAGAATAGAAGAAGCTCCATAGTAACAGACAGCCAAGCCGTATTCAAAGCTTTAAACTCGTGTGACGTAGGCTCAGGATTAATTCTGGACTGCATCCACAGATTGAATG
>OY720462.1:6735300-6890300 GCA_963082715.1 Harpalus rubripes
ACCCTATCTTTACATCCATTTAGATTTGTATGTAATGAAAAATAATCGTGAGTTTTATTCCACTATTACTAATTACAAATGCGCAGTTTTATCCGAAGCATCCAATAGCGACAAAATGTCATAGCGCCCAAATTTCATAGTGTCTAAATTTCACAGCGCGCAAAATTTACAGCGTCTAAATGATGCCCCACCACAAATTGTCACAGCGTCTGTGAGATTTAGATGCAATTAATATTGGACGCTATGACATTTAAGGCTCATTCATAGCTACGAAATTAAGAAATATAAATAAAATTATGAATAAGACATTATAGTTGCTGTTTACAGCTTTAAAAATAAAACGTAAATTAATGTCAGCTGTCATTTAGTAAATACATAATTCACACGCAATAATATCAACTTTATACCTTTTAACGCACTGTACGTAAGCATATAGTTGACCCTTTTTCTTAATACGGTTTTTTTATTTATAAATAATTTTAAATTCATTTTCCAGAATATAAATTGACAGCTCAAATGACAGTTGTTATGCTTGTGCTTATGTTTGTGTAAAATATTTAACATTTGCAAATCCTTGTGCTTATGTTTTATGTTTATTTTTATTTTCGAGAGCTGTGAACATTTTCATAAGAACCTATTGTTTATATCGTTATTTTTATGTATAATTTTATTTTTATTTTCGTAGCTGTGAATGAGCCTTTAGACGCAATGGCACGTACTCGTTTTATCGTAAACATATCTGTTAATTGCCAATATATCGGATTAGTAACATTTGCTCATAAATACATATTTGTTAATGCATTTTTATGCAGTTATTAGCATAAAATGATGTCTTTGAACAAACTTTTAATTAGTTTTTAATTCATTAATGACTAAATTACTCCGTATATTAAGTTTTTAATTATAAATTCGTGCTTTAATAAAAGGCCTATAATCCATTTTTTAAAATTTTCTTTATAAAACTGTAGAAAGATGTGACTATTAATGATTTTTACCTTTCATCACCTTTAGGTAAAGAAGGTATTGTCTTTGGTCAAAAAATTCGGTGATGAGTTTTTGATGAATAAGCACGTCTTAGGGTCCCCTAGAATACGATTTTACTATTTTTACGATGATGTGTGTGTGTGTGTGTGTGTGTGTGTGTGTGTGTGTGTGTGTGTGTGTGTGTGTGTTTGTTTGCGTGCGTGCATGTGTGTGTGTGTGAGCGTGTGTGTATACGTGTGTGTATGCGTGCGTGTATGCGTGCGTGTATGCGTTTGTGTATGCGTGTGCGTGTGTGTGTGCGTGCGTGTGCGTGTGTTTGCGTGTGCGTGTGTGTGTGTGTGTGTGTGTGTGTGTGTGTGTGTGTGTGTGTATGTGTGGATGTTGGATCCACGATTTTTCAAATACTATAAGACTTAAGTCATTTTTAACTACGGATTCATCAATCTAACAGTAATGGAAAGAGTTGATTAAGTTTTGGTAACAATTGGACAACCGATTATAACATTTTTACAATGATGTCCGTGTGTGGATGTTGGATCCACGATTTCTCAAATATTATAAGACTTAAGACATTTTTAACTACGAATTCCTCAATCTAACAATAATGGGATAAGTTTTGGTAACAATTGGACAACCGGAAGTAGTAGTTACAAGAAAAAAATTATTTAAATATTATTTATCGAAAGTTTATGTAAATACTTATATTAAAGAACGTTGAATTCTTTATTCGATAAATATAAATTCATTATTATATCTTCTATAGATTTAGAGATCAAGAAACGCATATAAAATAATTTGATGTAAAAAATCTCAGATCAAACTACTTGAAGGCAAGAAAATCAAATGTTTGTAATTGACACACAAATGTCACTGTCAAAAATATTTGTATGCCACTGTGAAAAATATTTGAACATCATTATGAAGATTATGAAAATAAAAAAAAAAAGTCAAGAACGCAAAAGAATATACGTAAAACAGAATATAAAAGGAATTTGCGAAAAAATGACGAATATAAAGAAAAAGAAAAGGAAAGTAGAAAAAGAAAATTTCAATTTTGAATATAAAGAATATGTATGTACATAATTTATATTAAAATATCCCATAGATTTTGTAAATATACGTGAGAATTATTTTGTAGTGAGACATGAATATTTGTATTTGTATTTACAAATATTTTTTGTCTCATGCGTACAACCAGGTAAAATATCTGGCGAGAGGTTATGTGCTGGCCACATCAGATTTTTAGACTTAATTTACTCTTGCTTCTGTATTCTGTATGTTGTTTAGTCGCTACAACGTTAATAAATCACCCATTTTACCCTTCTACGGCATCTAATACCGCGTCATGTTTCCTCAACCCCCGCTGCTAGCAGAGTTTGCAACACTTTAACTAATGCTTCGTTACAATAACAATATGGGATACCTATTCAACCTAATTAAATCAATATCCACGTTAGATTATTTTCTATTATCTACCAGCTATGATAAATTGGTAAGCAACGGTGTATGAACGGAATTAATTGGTCTTTACATAAACATGGACGATGATGGTGGTATGGATATTTTGAGATCATAGCAATGTTAGTTAATGTCAACATTCTTAGCTGAAAATACAGAAGATAGCTACATGTTTGCTATATTTAAATATAGTCGACTCGATCTATCTAAATCAACCTCTCTGTAATTTGAATTTTATTCATTTATGTTTCTGGTATATAAGATAATAGTGCATTAAAAGTTGAAACATACATTGGCAGACTGGCATTTTGATTACAGGTCGACAAATTTGAGAAGGAACCGTCTGTTTGTGATTAGCCATTTCATAATTGTAATTCATTTTTTTATCTCCCGCTACCATTGGTAAGGGAGGTATAGGGATCGTGCTAAAAATCGCATATCGAGATTTTGGTAAATTACCATGATTTAAGGTCCCTAGAATCCAATTTTAACATTTTCACGATGATGTCTGTGTGTATGTGTGTGTGTGTATGTATGTGTGGATCCTCCACTCTAATTCAAATACTATAAATAAAAATAAATAAAATAAATATATCATCACAGCTTATTACCCATTGCTGGGTGTGCCAATCAAATACTATCATTAAGAAAATTTTGAAACCTTGCATTTCGAACTTTTTCTGTAATGGAAAGAGCCCATTAGATTATGCTGTAAACCGGATAACCGGAAATGGTACTTTACTAAAAGCTCAAAATAGTTTTTCTTCGAAAAATACCTTTAAATATTATTTTTTCGAGATTATTTAAAGATTACTAAATTTTCTATAGATTTGCATTAATACTTTTTCTATATATTTTATAGATAAATTTATAAAATTATCTATAGGGCACGAGCAGACACGCGACTCAAGGGACCTTGACGTGCTTAGAATCAGCTGATTTGTGTGCGCATGTCATTTTGACAAGAACAATGTTATGTTAACAAGACCAATGTTTTCACTTATTTTGTTCTTTTTTATCATTAGCGAAATCTGCGTACAAAGCAGATTGGCACACCTGTGTTGGCACACCCAGCAATGGGTAATATATGATATATTTATTTATTTATTTGATTTTTAATTGCAAAAATGTTATTATTTTTAATTTCACGTGTTTTAAAAATTATAAAATATTAACATTTTAACAAAATCAAAATAAGTCAAAACATTGGTCAAATTGGCAATGTTCTTGTAAAAATAGCATACGCACACAAATCAGCTGATTCTAAACACGTTATGTCACGTGTCTGCTCGCGCCCTATAATTTAAACCCCGGAGTCTATGCTTTAAACAAACAAAACTCCTTGGTTGTGCAGTTACTCAAATGTATGTAATTGTCAAAGAACTAATCATTTCAAATTAATAATAGTAACGTTTTTAAAAGAAAAAAAGTAAATAGAACAATAGGAAAGGAAATCAATAGTTTCCAGCATATGTAAATATGTAGATATGTATTTAGATTAATAAAAATTAACGATTCGCAAAAAAGTTTAAGGTAACTCTCATTTTTGGATTAGTGAATTCTACTTTAACCCGGTATTTAAAAGTTAATCTTCATTTTATTATCAAAAAAGGTAGTTTCTTGGATTAGATTAGACTATATTTTAAGAAATAAACTACCAAAATTAGAGTAAAGTTCGCTAATCCAAAAGTAAGGAATAACTTAATCTTTTTTGTGACTCGGGCGGTAATGGCGGGAGGTATTGTGTTGGCCACACCACATTTTTTTAAATTTGTAAAACCGTAAAATTCACCTATCCCTAAAACGAATTTTGTTACAATTCTTGGAGGCGTTCGTCCTCCCTTCTAGAGCGTCTATCGAGACCGTTAATGGATTTAATTTTCATATATAATATCATAAGTGGTAAATTTTTTCCGGAAATTTTTTCAGATTGTTACGAGAGCCGGTTGCCTAGCAATTTATTGAGTGGCATTGACAAAAAAATTACGAGTTGTCAAACGAGTAATTTTTGATCAATGTCACGAAATAAATTGGCAACAGGCTCGAGTAAAGCAATCGGAAAATTTTTCCAGGTTAAAATTTAACCACGAATGGTATTCGGATTATTTCCAAAATAAAAATCAGGTAATCATTTATATTTTTTTTTTCTTGACACAAATCTTATAATTTTTATTGTGTTCAAAGGTATTATGTTTCAGTTTGCTTTTTCAACGTTTTAAATAGATTCCTGTCCAAATCGACTCGTTTTTAATAAAAACTGATAACACTGAAAATATACAGACTTTGACAGGTATGTAAACAATATGTTTCTAAAACGTCAAAAAATTTTCGCTTATCAAAACTCACTTGTAAAAATACGACATCTTATTGGATTAAAGGGTGCGATAAAAATTTTGTGACGGTTTTTTGTCAAAATGAAATTTGGTAACTAGGTAGAATCCTGAATTTGGATTGGTTTATATATTTATGAGTGAAATAGTCACTACAAAAAAGGCAAACGACGTTAGAATGCTCATTGGCAAACGAAGAATCGGTTGTAATTATATTTAATATAATTTTATAAATGTTATAAATGCATTAAATTATTAAGAAATTTTTCAGCTGTTTATTAAAATTTTATATTTTTAGGATGTCGTTTTGGCGCCTATTTCAATCCGGCGTTTGAGGCAGTCGCCTCGCCGCCTCACCTATCGGGTCGGCCCTGTCTTTCAGGACTAAAAGTTCTGGAGCTTTGCTGAAACAAATTTAGTATACCACAGGGAGACAACAAGTTTTTTATTATTCGGCGTCTGAATTTTCATCCCGTTTGCAAATTAAGATTCCACTTAAAGTCATAATATATGTGCACTATCATTCCATCTAAATGAAATGAAAAGTAACTACAAATTAAATTAATTCCCGTTGAAATCTTCGTTAAAAAGCAAACATTCCACCTCAAATTCCTCCATAATTTCCCAAAACAACTCATAACATTAACAATTCCCTTATTATTATGCGTGGTAAATATTCCGCAAACGTTCTCATCCCAGACCGAGGGTAGCGTAAATTCGGCAACATTGTCTTCTGGAAGGAGGCAGGCAGTTGTTTTTACGACGCAGTCAGTGCGTCGTCGGTAAATAGTGAGATCCTTTGGCGTGTATGTGGAGCCCTAAACAAACGAAAGCTGCGAGTACGCCATTGTTTTCCCACAGCTTAGCGATGTCTTTGAATCATGGCTTACTCTGTTTTCATGCTAATGTTTGTGGGGGAATAAACACAATTTTTTACGGCAAATTAGCGAAGGAAGAACGGGAATTAGATAAAGAATTAGAAGGTAATAACATATATGCTCTGTTCCATTTAAGCCATTCAGTAGATGGCACTGGCAACAGTGCAAATCTGAAGTAGCCGAAATTACATTGGGCAAACTTGTCTCTTGTCTCTAATTTCAGCCAATCAGAGATGTCAACACTATTCCCGATACTCCGCAATTCTGAATGGCTTAAATGGAACAAGGTATAGATATATAATATGACTAGTGAATGAAAGTTGACGTTGACTAACCTAAAGATGACGGAAGGTAAAAATTATAGAGAAATTAAATTTCATAAAGCAGCTAGCTATGTTACAACCATGGAAACCGCTACTATATTAAGAAAATGCTGATTGACAGGTACATGAAACTTTCTGTATGGAATTTGTACAAAATATATGGAACTGACGGAAGGTAATTTGCTGGCCACATCAGATTTTTTAAACAGTTTTGGGCCCTTATGTATTCCGTTACAGAAGATTAGAATTGTACTCAATACCAGGAGGCATTTAAAATGACTTTAGCAACAGGATTCAGGGATGTATTTAAAAAATTTAATACCGCAAATTCTAGTTCGTTCATCTCAGGTGTAAGCAACCATCGAGTCGGAATTACTGTTAGAGGAAATTAAAAATAATCCTATTTCATAGAATTGCCAAACTAAATAGTTTAAAGATCAAAATATTTTGTTATGATCAACATAAACGAAAAATGTTTAAAATATTTTAAACGCATCCCTGTTTTGATATTCAGTTACCCTAGTCGGCCATCTATTTTCGACCAGACATAGTAATGTATTTCTGTACTTTCCTAGTCCAGTATTTAAATGGGTTCATGCAAAAAAAATTATACCTGAATATTTTGTACAATTCTATTCTTCTCTAGGGTTTCAAAAGAAACCATACCTATAAAATAATTTAAACGTCAACTTTCATTCTCTAGTCGTAGCATACCTATATAGAAAGTCAATTGAGACCAACTTTTGGAAAATCATGCAAATACTGCTAACCGAGAAAAAAAACAGTTATTAACCCTACTGCATACGTTTGTCACTGGTTGGGCCCCTCAGGCCCGTGTAATTTTTTAATGGTTATTTATATAAAATGGATGTGTTACTAAATACATCTTGTAAGGTTTTAGATGAAATAGAAAAATGAAGAAAGACATTTCGTCCTCGCAGGTTCTAAATACAAAGCACAAAGGTCCTTTATCATCATTCAATACGCCCTTTTTACTATGTCTTCCTGTAGGCACAGAGACAGGAACCGCTGTCTAAATTTCATTTCCGTTTATGGAAAAAAATATATGTGATTCAACAGAAGCGTCTATAATATGTTCTTCTATATTCTCAGAGGGCTTAAAATCATTACTTTGACCTTGGGTCGCATCCCCCTTTCCGATACTTTCAATAGACTGAAGGATTATTTATATAAAATGATTGTGTTATTTACATCGTGGAAGGTTTTGGATGAAATAAAAAAAAGAAGCAAGATATTTTTTAAAGCGTGAATGTCCTTTATCCTCATTCAATACGGCCTTTTTACTACGTCTTTCTATAGCCTCAGACACGAGCATTTGTCTAAATTTCATTTCAGTTTTTGGAAACGAATCAATCTGATTCAACAGAATCGTCTATAATATGTCCTCTATATTCTCAGAGAGCTCAACATCATTACTTTGACCTTTTCGTCAGTAAGGGAAACATTTTTAGAAGATACAGCGACAAAAGTGAAAGTACCATAGACACAGAAATAACATGCAATGATAGCGCGTTATTATGCGCAGCTTCCAGCTACAGAAAGAAAATATAAAAACAGATGAGACAACTTAGCACTTGCAAACATACAAAAACAAAAATATATGGTTCTCAAAGACCCATCCGTGGCAAACCCGAGCCTACTCTGTAAAAAAAAATACCTTCAAATTGGTAGTAATGTCACAATATTTTTACTTAATGCTATAATGAGTAATATATTTTAGAAAAAGTAATTAAATTTCACAAACATAATAATTATAAATTTATTGGTATTACTTGACTGTTAGTATGATTGTAGGGATGATGAGAATTATAGTAAACAGTATTTATTAAATAGTAATTTAATTAACATAACTAAAGATAACTCTTTATCTTTAGTTCTTTCTGATGTATGCACGTATTTTATTACCTCTGATATTTTTTGACGATATTTTCATCCTTACATTTTTGATTTTGTAATGTAGTGATCTTATTTTCCAACTGTATTTTAAATATCCCTGATGATGATTCATTTGGAATCGAAACGTAGGAATTTCTCATTATCTTTACAATAATAATTATAGTTGTCACAGGCATAGGGTTAAGATCTAAACCAAAGAGACGAATAATATTGTTAAAATTTTTATTTATTTTAAACACCAGTAATATTGTCCTCTTTAATCACATTTGGCACCTGGTAATCGTAGCAAAGACAAAAAGATAGTCTAGTCCAGATTCGTAGCATAGCCAGGAGTAGTTATAAAGTTTGTCACCTCTAGGCAATGATCCTAATTGGTTATTCACGTGTGACGTCATCGCCAGATGTGAAATTGTTAGCTCCCGGCCAATAGGATAATGACTTTTGAGTTGAAATTGAGTGTGAATATGATCCGAGCAGGAAAAAAACAATTTAGATAGGGTAGGGTCATCAACATAAGTGTTATTCTTGTTTTTAGACTTGAAATTGCAAACGACTTGTATAAGATAAGGCCTTTTTTGTATACTTAGGTGGTAGTAACTGTAACTAGCTTATCAACGCGTCCTGTAGTTACCTAGGTCTTTGTAGGCTACTAGTACCTATTTGTAAACATTTTTGTTTGAAGTTTATTAAATGCTGTGCTACATATAACATACAAACTATGAATTTATAGGTTATAATCAGCCGAGTCCGTTATTTGCATATCGGCCGTGTGACGTTAATTTTTTTTCGTAATAACAAAGCTTTTCACGATAGTGTGATTTTCTTCTTAACGGCCGGCGTCCGTTATAATAACGACCGGCGGCCGTTATAGACCCATTTATACTTACGTGTTTAGTTCTGTTAAATCATATTAATAGTATGGTATTACGAAAACTTTTTAACACTGAAACATTTTACGGAAAACGTGCAATTTGGACAGGCTATTTGATGAGAAAAATTTTAAAACTAGTTCACACTTATTTAAACCGACTCGTGACGTGGTGTATATAGTGCAGACGGGGGTGGGGGCCACTAAATGTCAGATTTGAAGCAGTATTGGTTAACCTGAAATTTGTTAACAATCCTAACAAAATATTCGGAGCTATTCTGTAACTCAATCATTATCATTTATCGATCATTATCGAGGTAATGATCGATTGCAGTTCAAATTGAGATTCTGTAAGTCACTTGATCATTAAAATTGGTTAATGATAGCCGATAACACACTGAAATTTATCGATCAGTAATATGCTGTCGTTATCATATTAATGATCATATAAAAGTATCAGTTAGAATATTATATCGCCTGTACTTTCAATGCAATATACATAATTGAAAGAATATACAAGTAAGCATTTTATATCATATAATATAATTCGCAGTATTTACATTTTTATGTTGTTTATAGATTTAGGTTATATATTTACAATAAGATAGCACTCAAGCCTCATCTGCGAAATGGTAGAAATGACATCCGGGGACCGCGCCACTGCTAGAAACCACGAGGCCCAGACATGCGTTTCCACCACAATTTTATTGTATTTTGTTCTTCGCAAAATGCTATTATTAAAATATTGATGAAATTTCCTTTGTTGGGTTTATTCTTGTAATCAATAAAATATTCTTTATTGTAATCGCAATAATTTTCAGTTATATTTTTCAGTGTAACAATGCTAGAGAAATATGCGTTTGGAAGGATATTTCTTTTACTATTTTCTACTAAATTTTCATAGTACATCAGGGGATGGGGAATATAGGTGGCAAAGAAAAAAAACATAAAATCACTCAGCTTTCAAAATTGCACCGTAATTGTTAAATGAATAAAATATATATGATGGTAAATCATAATTATTCTGCGCAAAATACTACATAATAATCTTTTTGTTGGATTAATTTGTGCAATGAGTATTCTTGAGCAATAATCAAAATATCATTTGTTGTAATCAATAAAAAATCTGATGTGGCCAGCACATTACCTTCCGTCAGTTCTATGTATTTTGCACAAATTTCATACGGAAAGTTCCTTGCTAAATTAAATATTCTACTTCTTGTACATTACCTTCCGGCAGTTGCATGTATTTTATGCAAATTTCATAGAGAAAATTATTATTTTGTGACGTTTTCTATATACAGTTGTATGTATTTTATACAAATTCCATACAGAAAGCAAAAGATCCTATATTTCCAGTAAAAATTATGACAAACACACTATGTCAATTTCACTTGACACTGACATCTTTCAATCAGAATTTTTTTAATATAGTAGCTGTTTTCATAGCTATAGCTACTTTATGAAATTTAATTTCTTTATAATTTTTTAACTCTATATCCATTTAATATTAAGTATAAAATGCAGTCAAATCGTATAGAGAATAAAATATTCTTTAATATTTATAATAACATCAAATGTGAAAAAATTGTATTTAACATAGTTTTTTCAATAAAAACTGTTAAAATCTTCAAATGATGGTACTTCCGGTTGACCAATTGTAACCAAAATCTAATCAGCTCTTCATATGGATGTAACGAAGAAGTACACGAAAAATTATAATTTTTGTAACTGTAGTATTAGAGTTATCGCAGACGAAAATTTTGTTACACACACACACACACACACACACACACACACACACACACACACACATCCACACACACACACATCCACACATACACACACACACACACACATACATACAGACATCATCGTAAAAATAGTAAATTCGTATTCTAGGGACCCTAAAACGTGCTTAATGATTAAAAACTCATCATCGAATTTTTTGACCAAAGACAATACCTTCCTTACCTAACGGTGACGGAAGGTAAAAATAATAGTATTAAGGGGCTCAATAGAACAATGTGCCTATATAATTATTTAAAACTAAAATAGATATTTTATATTACTCTTCTTAAATTAGTTTCTGTGTTTCTTTTTTGGAGAATTTTAGGTACGTACATTTTATATTGTTAAAACTTTTTTTTTTCGCAATTCTGTGGATGAATATATACTTATATAAATATACATTATTACAATACAATAATTAAAGAATTGAAATACTTATTCGTAAATGACAGCTAAGTTCATATGAGCGCGAAATGCGTAAAATTGTCAAATAAATGACAAAGAAAATGATTGTAGAATACGAAAATTGAGACAATCGATATCTTGATCATTAAAAATAAACGATTGTCATTAATTTTACGATCGATAACAGTGAATGATAAAGTTACAGAATAGCACCGATTATCTTTGATTTAAAAAAAGTTACGAACCATTTATTTAAAGTTCCAAATAAAAAACTGCTAACCACTGAACCATTGTTGTTCATTTTATCGAATGAACACACAACAAAAAGAATAAAGATATGTGTGAAAAAGCTGTAAAATTTCAGAAAAAGTTCCCCATTGAAGGAGCGAGAATATTTACATACTAAAATTTAACGACATATGAAACCCCTTGTTTGTTTTAAACTTTTCAGCTTAATCGAACCTTTCCTGGGACGTCTTTCAGATAACTTTTTATATTCTCCAGAATGCTGACGTTTTTGGTTTTTAAACAGGGCCTGCGGCTTCGTACGCTTGCGCGTAACTTTGAAGTCACCACAATGATATACATAAGCAAAAAGGACAAAGAATCCTAAATCGAAATATCGGTAGAGTCGTCGAGTCGTCTCTCTTTTGGATATTATGCCTGACAGATGTCAGTTTGTCTGGGTAAGATGACAATATATTTTTCAAGACATTTGAATTGTGGAGAAATAACCAAGACTCTATCTGTATTCTTCTTTTTATTTACTCACTTCATCGCAACGAGATGGAATGCTATACAATAAGGGATAAACTTCATAACAATAAATACAGATCACACGACTTTTTCTTCCTCAACAAATACAGACTACGTCGGCAGAGATATTTGTGAAATAAATAGAACTCATACAAATGTATAATTCTGATGAACTAAATTCTTGGGTTCAAATGTTCTTGTTGACTGCTAAAATAGTCGCGTTCTTTTTACCACTTTTTACATGAGATTTCAGTTCGTCTCAGTTCACCTCAGTTGCCTCACTAATTTTGACCGGTCTTTTTATCGTAACGGAGGTAAGATAAAGTGAGACCGAAGTGAAAAGAGTTCCTCCCCCCTTCCCGATTCTTAGACACCTCTGGAGGTTGTGCTTGTCGAGTTTTTAATCTTAGATGAATGGTGGGGATGAATGTTTTGCTGTCACGGGCTGTCACATACAATTAGTTTGGTTATTGTAAAGATTATTTGTTTATTCCTTTAATAAATATTATTATTAGAAGAATAAATAAATATACAAAAGACGTAAACTTCATACAATTGAAAATTATGTAAAAGTTATAGTACCGTACAATTTAAACAACATTTTAGAACGTGTCGCACTACATGTTATTATGTAATCGACAAAATTATGGAAGGCCAAATAATGCCCAGTCATAGTTTTGGGCGATCCAAAATAACGCCTGAAAATATCGTGGTTGATCATTGAAAAGCCAATGTCAAATTCAAATTGTTCAAGTTAGCAACAAAATTTGTCTTTTGTCGTTCTTTTTACTTCATAAAAATCTTTCTTGATCTCAACTCAGTTCATGTGAAACTCATCTTATTTTGAGATGAGATGAGATAAGGCAAATGATATGATGATTTTGCGGCCGGTTGTACCAACGTAACTTAAATATTAAACTTGGCTTAAATTGACAATATTGCATCCCAATGAAATGTCAAATGAATCATAATTGCTGTCAAAATTTCGATTTACATTTTTTTGTTTAAGCCTAGCTTAAAATTTAAGCTTTGTTGGTACAACTTGGCATTAATCGCTAGTTGGGCTATACGGGTTCGTAAAGGGTTAAAATGAAATATACCTGTTGTGTTATTTATTTATTTATTTAAGTGGCGATCGATTTCGGACGATAGTCCATCATCAGGCCGACGCGTCAAAATAGTAAAAATCTATATCGTTGAAAAACTTTAAATGACAAAAACATCTTATATTGATGCCAAAAAATTAATGTAAATTGTAAATATAACATGTGGTACTGCCCAAGAAGGAAACCATAGGTATACGGGTTCGATCCCGATGACATTAAAGAAATATTCGATGCATTAGTTCACTTATTTTTTCTTATATTTGTACCTCCCGCTACCCTTAATAAGGGAGGTATAGGGATCGTGCTAAAAATCACATATCGAGATTTTAGTAAATGACCACGTTTTAAGGTCCTTAGAATCCAATTTTAACATTTTCACGATGACGTCTGTGTGTATGTGTGTGTGTGGATCCTCCACTCTCACTACTAAATAAATAAATACTATCATTCAGAAAATTATGAAACCTTGTATTTCGAACTTTTTCTGTAATGGAAAGATTTTGGTGAAAATCGGATAACCGGAAATGGCACTTTACTAGAAGCTCAAAATAGTTTTTCTTCGAAACCTTTAAATGTTATTTTTTCGAGATTAATGTTATTATATATATATATATATATATATATATATATATATATATATATATATATATATATATATACCGTGTGTCTATCTTAAAGGTGTAGGAGATTAACATGGGAAATCAGTTTTTTTCAATTTCCTGCTCGCCTAATTATTTTAAATAAAAACGCGTCAAATAAAAGTTTTAGGGCATAAACTTCTGCATGCAAATCAATAAACAGAATCACCTTTACATGCTTTGTAACGACAGAAATTAAATATGAATATGTCGAAAATTACGTTGAAAATATCAACAGCCATGGAATTGAACAAAAAATAAATAAATGCTTGACGTTTTATCAAATTGTCAGAAACGTCAAATAAGTTAACTTACGTTGTGACAGATAAAACATCAAGCATTTATTTATTTTTTGTTCAATTCCATGGCTGTCGATATTTTCAACGTAATTTTCGAGATTTTCATAATTAATTTCTGTCGTTACAAAGCATGTAAAGGTAATTTTGTTTATTGATTTAGATGCAGAATTGTACGGCCTAAAACTTTTATTTGACGCGTTTTTGCTTAAAATAATTAGGCAAGCAGGAAATTGCAAAAAACTGATTTCCCAGGTTAATCTCCTATGTACACCTTTAAGACAGACACACGGTATATATATATATATATATATATATATATATATATATATATATATATATATATATATATATATATATATATATATATATATACAGAAGTAGTCATTTCAAAATACTATTAGTAACGTTTTAAAAAGAAAAAAGAAAATAGAACAATAGAAAAGGAACTCAATACAGTTTCCAGCATAAGTAAATGTGTAGGTATGTATTTTAGATAATAAAAATTAACGATTCACAAAAATGTTTAAGCTATAATCCTCATTTTTAGATTAGTGAATTCTATTCTATACCGGTATTTAAAATTTAATCTTCATTTTATTATAGTTCCGATAGCTCAATGGTTAGAGCGACGCCTCATGTTATAAACGCCCTCGTGGCTCTGGGTTCGAATCCAACTAAGGCGTGGATGTGTGTGAATGTGAATCCACTCTGTATTTGGGATTTAATCCTGTTGAGGGGTTTAAAAAAGGTAGCTACTTATATATAGGTTATATTAGACTATATTTTAAGTAATAAACCGTCAAAATTAGAGTAAAATTTACTAATGCAAAAAACTTAATCTTTTTTTGAGACTCGGACTGTAAATGGCGGGAGGTATTGTGTTGGCCACACCAGATTTTTTTGTTTAAGCCTAGCTTTAAATTTAAGCCTTGCTGGTATAGTTTAGTTCAAGATAATTTCTTTGACTTCTATAATCCCTGCAATTTCGACTACAATAATGAACGAGATGTACTAAATACCGCCTTACCAAGGGTAACGAGGAGGTAAAAAAAATCAACTACAATTATGAAATGGCTAATCACAAATAGAAGGTTCCTTCTCAAATTTGACTACCTGTAATCAAAATGCCAGTTTATCAATGTATGTTTCAACTTTTAATGTACTATTTCTTATGGCTGGTTTATGATGGATTTAATTTATAAATTTAGATTTACAAATTTAGATTTGAAATTTACGATTTACCTTGCTGGTTTATAGTAAATTTAATGATATGAAATAAGCCCAATCAACTTATATTGGGTCACGTGGTTTGGCACAAATGGGATGACAGTTATATGATATTTATCACTTATCATAATCAATCTGTATTGTTCTGCAGATAATATTAATAATATATCCATATTTTCAGAATCCATTTGCCAAATCAAAATTAATACATTTCAACTGTCACTTGAAACTGTCATTTTCCTTACCAAAAATCATTGTTTGAAATACTGTGAAATGATTGGACGCATTTATAAATTTACATTTAGAATATAAAATATGGTGATATTTTAAATGTAAATTCTAAATCATAAATTCCTTAAATTCATCATGAACCAGTAAAGGCAGATATGTACAAAATATATTTATAAATTTAAATTCGTAAATCTAAATTTGTAAATTAAATTCATCATAAACCAGCCATTACCAGAATCATAAATGAAAATAAATTTCGTTATACATATTCATACATTTCACTATAATAAATTTGCTTATAGAAAAATAGTCGATAGCTAGCTTAAGAAATTCACCTGCTGGTTTATTTTCTTTTCTTTTCACCTTACATAATGAGTTTAGTGCTAGTCAGTAGTAAATTTAGTTCATCCCAAAGAAAGTCTTTGAGCGTGAATGAAAGATGAAGATAATAAAATCCTGCTAACCGAGTTAGGAAGATACGTGTCGTTGAATCCACTGATGAAGTGCAGAATATGGCGGCAATTTGTATCTCGCGACTTTCTTTTTTCCTGTCGAGTTTGACAGAGCTCAGAACAGGTAAAGTTTCTGCGAATTATACAAATAAACAGATAATTTCAACACGGAGAGCACAACCGCCTTGATTTGCCAGAGAAATTAATTTAATATCAACTCGTAATGAGAAAATTTGCATTTGTATATAAATTGAGTTGGTGTGCTCAGATTGATGCAGTGGATTTTCCGTAATGGTTTACCGACGAAGACACTTTTCATTAACTGGTGGCAGACGATTGACGACCACTTTCTTGAGGAGGAACACACACACTTGGATATAAATGAACATTTATACGGACACTAATACTTAAAATTTATATTATTATTATTATTTACATTTAATTCTATGCTTGCGATGTTTTAAGGGTTATTTATATAAAATGACTGTGTTATTACATCTTGTAAGGTTCTAGATAAAATAAAACAAAGAAGCAAGACATTACGTCTACGCAGGTTCGAAATAAAATGCGTGGAGTTAATTTATCCTTCTCCATTCAATATGTCCTTTTTACTTCTTTTACCTTCCGTCACCTTTAGGTAAGGAAGGTATTGTCTTTGGTCAAAAAATTCGGTGGTGAGTTTTTGATGAATAAGCACGTTTTAGGGTCCCTAGAATACGATTTTACTATTTTTACGATGATGTCTGTATGTGTGTGTGTGTGTGTGTGTGTGTGTGTGTGTGTGTGTGTGTGTGTGTGTGTGGATGTGTGTGTGTAACAAAATTTTCGTCTACGATAACTCTAATACTACAACTCCAAAAATTATAATTCTTTCGTATTCCTCTTCGTTGCATCCATGTGAAGAGCTGATTAGATTTTGGTTATAATTGGTCAACCGGAAGTACCCTTATTTTCAGATTTTAACAGTTTTTCTTGAAAAAACGATGTTAAATAACATTTTTTCACATTTAATGTTATTATAAATATGAAAGAACATTGTATTCTCTATACGATTTGACTGCATTTTATACTTCATATTAAATGGATATAGAGTTATAAATTTATAAAGAAATTAAATTTCATAAATTAGCCAGCTATGCCAGAAACAGCTACTATATTAAGAAAATTCTGATTGAAAGATGTCAGTGGCAAGTGCAATGACATATTCGTAGTATATTTGTGTCAGGATCTTTTTTCCCGAAATTTTCTGTATGAAATTTGTATAAAATACATACTACTGTCGAAAGGTAATGTATGTACAAGAAATTTATAATCTTTTGCAAGGAACTTTCTGTATGGATTTTATAGAAAATACATAAGCATTTACGAAAATTCTACCGGTAGATACCGCATCTACCGACTGTGTTCGAAAACACTACCGGATTCATGAAGAATCTAATCTCAAAAAAAGGTAGTGATGCAAAGCGAAGCGTGCGCGGTAAAAGTGGAAATGTGTTCAAAGTAGGACTACTCAGTTTGTTAACTACGTCAAATTTTCAATTTTTCATAGGTTATGGATCTACCTTGTTTACCACTCGCGTTCTTAAAATAACGATTCTGGTAGCTATAACCTGATAAACAGCTATTTACTGGTAACAGTTTACCGGTACAATTTTTGTAAATACCTCATATAACTGACGGAAGGTAATGTGCTGGCCACATCAGCTTTTTTCCTGTAGGCACAGAGACAGGAAACGCTGTCTAAATTTCATTTACGTTTTTGGAAAACAATAAATCTGTTTCAACAGAAGCGTCTATAATATGTTCTTTTTATGTTCTCCATCATTACTTTGACCATGGGTCGCATCCTTCTCTTCCACTACTTTAGTAGGCAGAAATAATATAAAATGTTCAGTTTTACTGAATTTTGCAAACTTATTAAACTTACATTGTTAATACAAATTAAATTTGTTAATTAATCTTATTATATTTTTTATAATTCCGTGTATACATACATCGTTTTCTACGTTACTTACTAGAAAGTGATTTGTAACAAACTATTGAATATACATAGCATATTACAAGATAGATAAATAAATGTGTGAAATGCAAAACATAACAGATTACAATTGATTTATAGCATTATTTACTAGTGTTCATAAAATTATATGAAAAACTACAATATTCAATGAAACATAACTGACGACGTGTAGACTTATTTAGTTGTTATATAAACAAATGCAAAACGATATTAGTTATTTGTAATATTCTTCCTTCATGGTTTAGTGCGATACAAAATAACATACATGTAGATTTGTTATCACAGTATTTTGTAGATATTATTAATGATGCTGACATATTCGTACTGTGTGGGCATTTGCCAGGAGTCACCTCAAAGATAAAACATATTATGTAACTTACAATATACCTTATCTTATTTATGTATATTTTGTTTAAGCAAATAAATCTTTTATTATATAGTGTATTATTTTTCCTGAATCCTAATAATAAATAATATACTTTTCAAGGAATTTGCAATGACCTCATATAGGGGTTCATATAAATTACTATAAAGTATTTTTAACAACCTTACAGGCATTTACTGGTAACTTGTGATACGGAAATTTCAAATCACTTTAAAGTATTTGTATAAACCACTGCGGGCATTTGCATTCCACTATATGAAGGGTCGTATCGTGTCTATTTGGGAGTGAGGTAGGTTTTAATACCCTAAACAGAGATTGGTGCATCGACCTTTTAAAACGGAAGGATTGTTCAACCTTGGGGTTATATACAGGGTGGTGGCGGTTAGGGGTGAACATATGAATTTAACATGGGATTTTAGTTTTTTGCAATTTCCTGCTCTCCTGTTCATTTCACGGCAAAAATTGTAGAGTACAAAATTGTTCAGAATTAAAAATACAAAAATGTATTTACATTTATTATCATGTTTTTGGTTTCTTCACAATTTTAAAAAGAAATTTCAGAATTTCTGTTAATTTGTAGCAATCGCCATGACTTATAACTCAAATGTTTAAACATAATCATGTCATTCAATTTCTGTCAAATTTTCGAAATTTTCTCAAATAAAAAGTTAATTTAATAATGAATGTTTATTCAAATAAGGAACGAGTTTTCATTATAAAAAATTATTATGGTGGAAATAGGTTTAGAAGAATACGGGATTTGTTTTCGATAAAGTACGAAAATACACCAATTCCTATTATAGCAACAATTTCTAAACTTGTTATAAACATTGAGAACACAGCTAGAGTAGCTGTGAACGAAGGTAATGAAGGAAATAATAATAATAATAATAATAATAGACGTTATAACGAAGTGAATGAAGAAATGGTATTGGCTATGATAAGTCAAAATTTTACGTAGTTGATACATTTGAAATTGGTTTAATATTAAATGGTATACCTAATAAAAAAATGCGTATTAAAATTAAAAGTTGTTTGTTTTTATTTAATTTTTAAGTTAGATTAACGCATGGTTGACGTTTATAAAAAATTTTGACAACCAGAAAAAAATAAATTCCATGGCTATTGCTACAAAATAACAGAAATTTTGAAATTTCTTTTTAAAATTGTAAAGAAACCAAAAACATAATAATAAATGTAAATACATTTTTGTGTGCAATTTTTAATTCTGAACAATTGTGTACTCTACAGTTTTTGCCGTAAAAAGAACAGGAGAGCAGGAAATTGCAAAAAACTAAAATCCCATGTTAAATCCCTATATTCACCCCTAACCGCCACCACCCTGTATAGTTTCAACCCAAAAAGGTAGTTGCAGCTACGTTAAAACTTTACAGTGTAAGTGCATAAGGGCTGTACTTACGAAATTAATGCAAAAATGTTGTGCCTTTTTTCCAAAACATTTTGGTGGTACCTCGTAATATTTCCCTAAACTGTTACTGGCTTATTTTCTACTTTTTTGTATCACTGTATCCTGTTATAGAACTCGTAAATTCTTGATTTAGTACTTAGTCAGATGAAATATCTTGAGATATTACTATTTATTTTGATGGGTGAAAACACTCAGTAGCGACTTGTCTGCTGGTAATTACAAGATGATTTCGCACATTACACTCATACGTAGCTACGTAGCAATGTCAACAAGCGACAGGCGTTCTTGCTTTGCTGAATGTCTCGCTGAAAACTCCGTCAGTTAAATGTATGCTGTTCTGGCAATGAATATACATGAACATATGCGACTGCGGGAATTCTAATTGGATGTATGGCAAACACTAAATTTATTAAGGAAACACAGCAATTCGCAAATGGAACTGTTTCCTTTGCGCTAAACTAAATCATGTTACTGTACACAAATACCGTTTGATGCATAGCATAAGCAAACAAATAAACTAGAAAAACATACTAAACATACATACGTATTCGCACATATTTGCGACACAGAAATGTATTAAGCTTTGTACACAGATATCGGTAATGATGATGACATATTCGTACCGTGCGAGAGGCGTCACCACACGGGCACTCATTACTGGCATAGAAAGTGCATCACAGGGGTAATTTTTGTGCCATTTAAAATTTTAAAAAATAATTTTGGCGTCGATCAGGATTGTAATACGAGGGGGTGTGCGGAAGAGGATACTACTGTGATTTTACTGATTACTAATTAATGTTTTTATTTACATAAAAAATAAAATAAATATATCATCACGGCATATTACCCATTGCTGGGTGTGCCAATCCGCTTTGTGTGCAGATATCGGTAATGATGATGACATATTTGTACCGTGCGGGCGTTTACCAGGCGTCACCTCACGGGCACTCATTGCTGGCGTGGAGAGTGCACCACAGGGGTCAATTTTGTGCCATTTAAAATTGGATCGAACCCGGTTCCCCAGATTCGCGACCAGACACTCAGGCACACAGCCACGAGACCCCATGATTACATGATTAACTAATACAACTAAGCCTAACATGTTACATTCCGTAACCCAGCGGGCGGCGTTTAGCACGCGCCCCAAAACTAAAACACACTAACATCTTTACGACGCGACGAACTAATCTAGACTCTCCAAAACAAAGCGCTATCTTCAGGACAGGATTATCTAAGGGGTACAGGGCTAGGGCATTCTAAGTCACGCACGTATACATAATAATTTCTAGACTTAATGACTAACAAATAAATGTGGTGACAATCATAATACGATAAGAATTTCTAAACTGAATTTTGACATTTATAACAAATAGATAAATGGAGTTAAAATATGATTATTCAAAGTATAATTTAGTAAAGTTTATAAAAAAGTTATTTATCTATTACTGTTCTTACCCTCTCCTTATCACAGGATCGAACCCGGGTCATCAAATTTGCGATCACGACCAGACACTCAGGCGCATGGCCTACTATGATGTTCATATAAAAATATTAAGACTATAAAATTTGGGAACTAAATAAGGAAATTATCAATGAAAATTATTTTGTTCTTCATTTTTTCGTTGTCATAGTCAATGGCTAGTAGCACAAGCCTTGTTTTAACTAAAACGTAGTTCTAGTAAAATGCCATTTTCGGTTATCCGATTCCGGTTATCCGATTTATACTAAAATCTAATGGGCTCTTTCTATTACAGAAAAAGTTCGAAATACACGGTTTAATAATTTTCTGAGTGATATTTTTTGAGTTAGAGTGGAGGATCCACACATACATATTCACGAAAGATGACTATTCAAGGTCATTTGTTCGAAGAAATAATACACATCACTTTATAACAGTAGCTTAGCAACATTTTGTATTAGAAAGAGAAAGATTATTTGACCTATGTCTATTTAATTTATGTGGTGTGACAGATATACGTAAATAGTGGCATTACTTTCTAACACACTTTAAATAATAATGGCATATGTCGTAAAATTACGATACCTAGTTATCTACTACACTGCTCTCTGTGCTAATATTTACCCAGTGGCGTTGACAATTAAATCAAATTATTATTCCTTGGTTTATAAGTTAAGTCTATTATTTTGTATTTTGCAAAAACATAAGTGAAGAACATAAATCTTTCAGATAGGTATTATTTAGAAAGAAGCATAATTTTCAAATGAATTACTCTTATTTTTTCAGTTAAAATGTGTCCATAAATATTTCATGTTACACGCCTATGCATACGAAATGCAATGAAATTATCTGCAAGTAATATTATATCAAACGGCTCACAAATGACCTTGAATAGTCATCTTTCGTGAATAATAGTTTACACACACATACACACACACATACACACAGACATCATCGTGAATATGTTAAAATTGGATTCTAGGGACCTTAAAACGTGGTCTTTTACCAAAATCTCGATATGCGATTTTTAGCACGATCCCCATACCTCCCTTACCAAGGGTAGCGGGAGGTAAAAATTGAAAGAACTCATAGATCGTGTTGATGTAAACTTGAAAGTGAAAGAAGCCTTGGAAAATCACGTAGACGTATAGGAAATATCTGGCGGTATCGTTTTGGGTGTGAATTTGTGGAAAGTGGTTCTATTACAAATGAATCAAGCAATACGTCGATAGATCGGCAGCAATTCGCAGCAATTTCCAATGTCCGCCGCTTTTCCATTTTCGCCGTGTGATCGCACGGCCGATCGCAGTTGCGGTCGGAACATTTCAACCAATTGATTAATCGCTTTAGTTCATAGATACGAGATACGTAGCGAAAAATATTGCCTCCATTTCTACCGTATCACACTACCAATTGCGGTGCCACGATTTTCTATTAAGATTATGGGCTATTTATCACTACAATGTTGTTTTTCAAAGAACTCTCTCCTTTACAAATTGCTCTGTTTTGCTAAATATTTTTCTTTCAACTCTCTCAAAGAAATGAAAAGGATATGACTCATCATACTTTTTTCAAGAAAAAATATACGTTTAATTCAATTACACTTCCTAGATTGAACTGATTTCATGTTTATATAAATGATGTGGCCAACACAATACCTCCCGCCAGCCCGAGTCACAAAAAAATAAGTTAATCCTTCACTGAGAAAAAGGATCGTTTCATATAAATCAATTTCATTTCATATAAACTAATATGTCTTTTGAATTCAGCGGATTAAATGTTTCTAGTACAGAAATATATTATTGTTTTTAGAGTGAATTTGTTTGACGGAAATAAATGTTGTTTAAATAGTTTGCATTAATATTTCAAACAAATTTATTTATAGTAAATTAATATTTATTATTTTAAAAAGAGCAACATGGTTCCATAAAAATTCTTAATATTTGTCACAAATAAATATTTTATATCTACAAATATTTATTCGCTTATTTGAAAACTATTATTTTGTTCTTTAAAATATAGAAAAGGTAAAAGAAAAAGAATATTTTTTTATTTGGATAAATAAATATTTATTCGATATAAATACAATATATACGTCCATAAACAATGATCGGATTATAATGAGGGCATAATGAATTATTATGCCCTCATATAATGCCCCGGTTGTTATAGATACCTATGTTTATATACACCGTATCCTAGCAATAAACAGTTCATAATACCTTAGTGAGACAAAAAGTTTAAGCTAGTTCTCATTTTTGGATTAGTAAATTTTATTCTATTCCAGTATTTAAAATTTAATCTTCATTATATTATCAAAAAATGTAGTTACTTGGATTAGATTAGACTATATTTTAAGAAATAAACTGTTAAAATTAGAATCCAAAAATAAGAATTAGCTTAATATTTTTTGTGAATTCGGCTGTTAGAATGTTGACAATTTATTGTAAGCCAACTCCTCGTGGTCGCGTGCTTGAGTGTCTGAGATCGATCCCGACCGACGCCAAATATTTCGAATTTTAAATGGCACAAAATTGACCCCTATGGTGCACTACGTCAGCTATGGGTGCCCGTGAGGTGACGCCTGGTAAACGCCCGCACGGCATAAATATCATCATTACCAGAAGCTGTGTACAAAGCAGATTGGCACACCCAGCAATGGGTAATATGCCCGGATGATATATTAATTTATTTATTAACTCCTCAATAAAGTGGTCGTCAATTATCGACCATCAGTTCTCACGATGTAAAATTTGCAAATTAAAGTTTAAACTATACTTTCTGTTCTTCAAAAATGCTAGATTTATTATATTAATAAAATTTTCCCAGATTCATTCTTGTAATCAATGGGTGATAATCAAAATCGTTTGTTGTAATCAACAATTTTACAACAGATTTCAGAATTGTATATGTATTTTATTCTTTGCAAAATGATAATAGGTATTTAAATATTGGATTCATTGTGGGATTCATTCTTGTAATCAATATTCTTGAGTTATAATCAACATATTCATTGTTGTAATCAACATTTTCATAGTTATTATTTCAATATAACAATGCTAGAATAATAACGAACCGATTGATACGATAATTATTTTACTTACAACTAGAGCTCTAATGCAAAGAAATTAAAAAATATTCACTTTTATCACGTTAATTTGTAAGGTTTATAGTAATTTTGTCTTTACGAATAGCATTTTATAAAAATTTACTATTATTTACCTTACTGTTTAGAAACGGCGCCCAGGCCCGAATTACCCATAAGGCCAACCTAGGCCATGGCCTAGGGCGCAGGCTCGGAGGGGGTGCACATCGAGTAGTTGGATAAATGAGAAAACGGAAGAGGGAGAAGTGCCTGCAGTTATAGCCGTGCCAAATCTCAAGAGCTGTTGCGCAGAAAGCAAAACTCTATCTTTCTCTCTCCCCTATTGCCTGACCTTTCTCTACCTGTCTCTCTTCTTGATCTGCGCATTTCATAGCTCATGACATTTGGCACCACCTCTACTAGACGACGTAAACAGTCACATTTGCTTTAATTATACAAAATCAGTACAGCAGAGTGATTGGTAAATCCTGTTGAGATATGACAGTTGTCGAAGATTTTAAATAATTCTAATATTTATATACCGGGTGTCTACTTATGAATCTTAGTAAATACAATGCTAAAATTTTCATGACTGTAATACTGTAAAACTGTTCAGAATTAAAAACTGCATCTAATAAGTCCAAAATTATTATTTACATGCGTTTTATTTGAGAGTTAGAGAAGCAAAATAAAAGATGTAATCTTTAACTAGTGTAAGATTCACTTTTCGACTGGGCGCCACTGGTTTAGAAGCGCTGGCTTAAGGCAAAAACACTTGACATTCTTAAACACAATAACAACCCCCGACCCTTGCATGGCCAGGGCAGTTAGTTGTTGTGTGCTAGCAGTGCTATACAGATGTGGTGTGGGTGAAACTGTGAAAGTGTCCATAAGAAAAGATTAGCTGCTTGCAGTAATTATAGGTGAGTGGTTGAACTCGCTGTCATTCTAATTATTATACAGGTATAGTGTGGTGTGGATCACCAGATGCTTGATTGATATTATTGTTATACACTGCTTGTGTATTTGATATGCATGGTATATGTGAAGTATACAGTTGTATTATTTGTTTGTGGCCGCAAACGTAGTAGTTTCCTAATTAACTATCCGAAGAGTTGTCTGGGACAACTCTGGGTCCATGGAGCTTTATGCTTCGAGGTGTGACGACACCAAATGAGAGGCTGAGATCCACGAGAACGTCTGGGACGTTAAGGATAAACCTGGGGTTTATCATGATAGGTCTGGGACCTATAAACGTGTGATCGTAAGCTAAACTCTCATAACGGGTCTGGGACCCATTGACCTCTGGGAGGTCGAGTTCTGGGAACTCACATGTCTGGGACATGCACATGAGAGGCTGAGATCCACGAGAACGTCTGGGACGTTAAGGATAAACCTGGGGTTTATCATGATAGGTCTGGGACCTACACTCGTGTGATCGTAAGCTAAACTCTCATTATGGGTCTGGGACCCATTGACCTCTGGGAGGTCAGAGCTCTGGGAGCTCAACATGTCTGGGACATGCGTGTGTGGCTACGGTACCGCTAGTGGCTCAGAGATGACTATTCACGAGAGCCGTATTCCAGCAATTCGTCAATGCACTGGGTGTATACTTTTGCGGATAGGGGTACCGGAAACCACAAGGTGTTGGGCCGCATTTAATATGCGGGGCACCTGCCCAAGTCTGGGACTTGGGAGCAACCTTATTCCTGCCCCCCCTCCTGTCTATCTCATTAGATGATAATGCACGCCTGTGATAATTATTGTAAATTGGAATGACAATGTGTATTTTATCCCACTTAGGGGAACGCGTCGTAGAGGACCAGTCCGTCGCTGACAAAGTTGCGTGTGTGGGAAAAGACGCCGATAACAGGTCAAAAAGGAAAGTGAATTGTATATATTAGATTATTGCATGTATTATAGCCCATATATTCTAGTTAAGTAATAAATGAAAAAGATTAATAAAAATTAGTAAAAATCATAGCTTTTACTAGTTATAAAAAGATGGTAAATGTAGCTTTGATGACTGATAATAGTAGGTATATTGAAAACAAATTTCATAAGGCAATCTGTTAATCCACGAGTCCAACTTTGGAAAATGAGTCGCTTCGCGGTGAGTTTTATAAAGGACGAGTGCGATCACAGTTCTTATGAAACATATTTTTATATAACTTTTTCTATTGGGGTAATTTTATCATTCTTTTAGATTTTTAATAAATGCGACTTGAAAAATCAGTTACGTTGGTAGCACTTCCCTCTAACAAATTGAACTTCAGGGATGAAAATTCTTTGTTGACTTTCAGCAATTTGATGTTGATATGTCATTTATGTATCAGTTTTAAATGCAGTAAGTCATACCACCTCTAGAAAACGAAAAGCTCCAAAAACAGTACATTTATAGATCTTCTTAACATGTTTTCAGTGCGTTTATAGACTCATAAAGGAACCGATATAGAACAGAATTTAATGAAATCAAGCATTACTAAAACTTGGTATATAATGAGAGGGAGAGGGGGGTGCAGTCATGAATTTTGGCCTAGGGCATAAAGAAATGCTAATCCGGGCCTGACGGCGCCCCTCAAAATCAGGCGCCTTTGTGCGGGGCACAACCTGTCCACCCGCACGGCGCAGCCCTGTGTTCTATAGATATTTTGATTTAATTTCACCACAAAGTCGTTTATAAATTATAACTACTTGCTTATTACTTCAAAAGTGGGCAGTGAAACAACTACACAGAAGTTTTACTTTCCCAAAGATCAAAGAAGTATGCTGGAAGTATTTTCATTTCATTAAGTGAGAAAACTTTGAACACCATATATAAAGTTGTCCGCTTTCATTATATCATAAATCTTAGTGTGTTGACACCGTTCTAAATCATCTCGCCATTGGCATCCCAGCTATGTGAACACACGGCGTGACGTGGCATGGCGTGTAACATGCCATACACGTGCGACAAGGGCTGACTTCGCAACATTCTTCCCCCAAACAAAGGTGAGACTGCACAACGGGAAGAAAATAACCAAGGCCGGTAAATAAACGGAAAATAATATATCATGCCTTCAAAAAATATATTGAAGTAGGTAGGGGAGACCGGTGTCAATTGTTACAAAATTTAAATTTTTATTTTTCACGAGTTATGGCTGGTTTATGATGGATTTAATTTACAAATTTAGATTTACAAATTTAGATTAGAAATTTACGATTTATCTTGCTGGTTTATAGTGAATTTAATGGTATGAAATATGCCCAAGCAACTTACGTGGTTTGACACAAATGGGATGACAGTTATATGATATTTATTATTTTTATAATAATCAATCTGTATTATTCTATAGATAATATTAATAATATATACATATTTTCAGAATCCATTTGTCAAATAAAAATTAAAATGTTTCAACTCTCACTTGAAACTGTCATTTTCCCCACCAAAAATCATTGTTTGAAATACCGTGAAATGATTGGGCGCATTTACAAATTTACATTTATAATATAAAATATGGTGATATTTTAAATGTAAATTCTAAATCATAAATTTCTTAAATTCATCATGAACCAGTAAAGGCAGAAATGTACAATTTATATTTATAAATTTAAATTTGTAAATTAAATCCATCATAAACCAGCCATTAACGTTACATTTCGAAATTTTGAAATTTCCTATATGAGAACCTACCCACCTTAGTCAATAATATTTTGAATTTACACTTTTGAAAATGTGACAAATATAAAAGTATAAGAATTTTTAGTCAGGCATTACAAATATAACAGATAAAAGAAGAAATTATTGAAAAAATAAATATTTATTTATAACCTCAGAAAATACAAAATTCAGATGACTCAACTAAAAGCAAACAAAATATATATATTCTGTTGGTGATATGGACCATTTTGACCAATGCCTTTAGTGGCTAACGAAATTGCAGTTTAGGTAAACATAAAATAGGTCTTTCTTCGTACAATTTAACTTGCCCGGTGTCCAGATTTTACATTTTCGCCACTGCAATTAATCTCCTATGCTCAAAAAAAAAAAAAAAATGGGCCAATACATATCAGAGAGTTTCCTCATCGGAGCCATCTGAAGAGTAATCTGCGACTGTTACTTTCGGAAGTATTTTTCGTTTTTTTGCTCGTCTTCTTTTATGTTTTCGATAGCAGTGGTTTTTTCTTGTAATTTTTATCATGATCAATACTGTACTTAATTATTGAACACGTTACAATCGACACCGTGGCATGTGTTACAACTAACACCGCTTCACTTATAAAGATATTATTTGCTTTTTTGGATGACTCAACTAAAAGCAAACAAAATATATATTCTGTTGGTGATATGGACCATTTTGACCAATGCCTTTAGTCGCTAACGAAATTGCAGTTTAGGTAAACATAAAATAGGTCTTTCTTCGTACAATTTAACTTGCCCGGTGTCCAGATTTTACATTTTCGCCACTGCAACTAATCTCCTAAGCTCAAAAAAAAAAAAAAAAATGGGCCAATACATATCAGAGAGTTTCCTCATCGGAGCCATCTGAAGAGTAATCTGCAACTGTTACTTTCGGAAGTATTTTTCGTTTTTTTGCTTTTCTTCTTTTATGTTTTCGATAGCAGTGGTTTTTTCTTGTAATTTTTATCATGATCAATACTGTACTTAATTATTGAACACGTTACAATCGACACCGTGGCATGTGTTACAACTAACACCGCTTTACTTATAAAGATATTATTTGTTTTTTTGTATTTATTAGGTAATAATTCGAAATGTTTTTTAATGAAAAATAAAAGCAGATATAACTCACAAACTGATTCTTAACTTGAAATATTTCTGAGCAGAGAAACAATGTGTGTCACTACCTGTATTTACTTTTTTGTCGATTTATAGACATTCGTCAGAAACAGACGCCGTATTTGCGCGTATGTACTTACACAAATACCAAAGAGGTATGACTCTTTCTGCTTCACACTGCAAGCGTGTTTTAATCTACTTCGAAAAGATGGCCCTGTTACCTACCCTTGTTAAATTTGACCTGTTACAATTGACACCGGTCTCCCCTATATCAGTTTAAGGTTTTTTCTGACTGCCAGTTTTTGAAACGCGTATTTATTAGACTTCATTGTACTCGTCACCGCCTACAAGATGTCACCTCGAATCGAGATGAGCCGTCAGGGGAACATTGGAACATTGCCCTCAAAACTTTAACGCCATATGATTTTTTTATGGGAAATCTCAAGGCAGAGGTTTACAAATACCGTCCTACAACCAATGTCGGATTTAGCATTTCAATGGCTTCGAATGCAATTCAATTTTAAGGCTCCCCTATTGAAAATTTACATGCGAAGAAGGTATAATTTTCACAAATACAGCGTTTAGAATAGACTCCGAAAGTGATGACGTCAAAATCGAGCGGGAATTACAAAAGTTGAAAGTAGGCTTCCGGTTTCTTATCTGTATTTTGAAAGAGTTGTGAATGAACCGTACCAGCGCTAAATTTAAAGTAAGTAGTACGGATATTTTATCTTTATCTCGTCAGTAGAGAGCAAACTTGCATATATGGTTTAAAATATAACCCCTATGCCGCCACAAAATATACTGCATAGATGGCGTTATTTATTTGTCAATTTAATTCAGAGAATATTATTAAATTATTAATTATTTTTATTAGGCAAATAATAATAATAATAATAATAATAATAAAACAATTTTTTATTTTGAGACCTGAAATTTGATATGAGGCCCAAAAATGCATGATTTAAAATTTTCAATTATGTTCTTTCATTATCCAAAAATAAATGTTGTCTATAAGCAATACTTTTTATTTTATTCGCTTTCAAAAAAGGAAGTTTTTAGGCCCCACCATGTAGTTTGGTCGATTTACATTTTCAACAAACAAATTATAAAACCTACGCAAATGGTGAGAAAGTTCTTCAAAAATCTTTCGACTCGTTTAAAATATAAATTTTAAACTTACAAAAACTCAATATGTAATTCAAATATACTGCCATTGGGTTACATCGCGTAGAGTATTTAAAAAAAAATCTCAACAGGATTAAATCCCAATTACAGAGTAGGTTTACATACACAAACACCCATGCCTTAGTGCTTTTTTGCTTTAAGCATTGAGCAACCGGAGGCCCATTTGTCTTGCAAGTAGTGATGTGTCGTTCGTGAACAAGTCGTTCTTTTTGAACGATTCTCTTTAGTGAGCCATATGAACGAACGGCTCTTTAGTTCCCACAATACGGCATATGGCTCACCAGTTCACTCTATCTCCGCGTTCGTTCTGGCTCTGTGCCATCATTCACGTGCTCTGCTCTTTAGACCGCTCATCGTTTATTAAACAGCATACTAGCACAGATGACTCACCGCTCAGTAAATAGTACAGTAGCACAGCTGCACGAAATACAGCACGGAGCAGGGAATAGAACTGAGCTAATGCTACGCTCTACTCTACGAGTCGTTCAAAACATACGACACTCGCGTACAGCACAGCAGTCACAGCACAAATGAAGAGCGCTTGTGTGTTTAAATAGAGTCGTTCAAGTGAACGACTCACTTTAGTGAGCAGATCAAAACGAACTGATTCACTAAAATTGAACGAACGACCCATCTTTACTTGCAAGGTAGGTTGTACTGTACGCACTGGATTTTTATGAAGTTGTTTTTCATTGTGCCAAAAGTAAAGCGTCTTGGTAGAAGCTAAATCTGAACTAGAGTTATTATCACGTCATTTGGCCCATAGTTTTATTGAAAATATAAACCGTCCAAATTATTAGGAGTTTGGGCTCGTATATAAGGGAGTGTTATCTATTCTTTCTATGTCATTGCGGGTTCGGTTTCTATTTTTCTATTATCTGTCTAGTGTAGATATTTTCTGTAGAACAAATCCTGGATATCAGTGCATTACGCTATAAAATTGTATCAACATATAGGATACGGAAAACCGTATTACGTAATAGAATAGGATAATAGAAATTGGGATTTTATATCTAGGATATCTCAGCTTATTACTAGGTGACATACTGAGCTTCAATAAGATTGAATTATTTCTAGGATAAAATATCTTCCATTTTTTGAGAAATATTTACGGACATACATACTACATTTGAAATATAAATCAATAAATAGTTGGATACTATTTTACGAGTCCATTCAATTCAACAAAAGGATATAAAAGTTTATTTAAATATACTGGGTAGAATTCAAAGGGTTGTATTAATAGATTTACGATAAAACAGTTCTATTACAAAAATATTTTAGTTACATTAGGTATAACCAGAACAATAACAACACCAAAATTTTAGGGAACTAAGTTAATAGCGACAAGTAGGGCCTGTCGCACGCTGGAAATGGGTATGAGTCAGAACAAATACGTATTTCCAACAATAACAAAATTATATAAACTTAAATAATACTCCGCGAGCAAATAAAATTATATAATCCAAATAAACATACATCGCTATAAAATGAATCCATATAAACTCTAAGTTCTTTTTCTCTAATTCACAAATTTAATCTCAAGCAATTTTTTCATCGATCTACAATATTTTTCAATAGCGATTCACAAAATCAAATTACGTACATGATTAAAACACACATTATACAAAATCACATCACGGTGAGACCCGTATACACAGTGCAATTTAGTCGGTTATTTTATACACAAATACCAAGTATAATGGAGTGCTAGTGCCTGCTTTGATATATGGAAGCGAATGTTGGTCATGGACGGGAAAGCATAAAAAGAGAGTGACTGCCGTGGAAATGAGGTATTTACGTGGTGTATGTGGATATGTAAGACGGGATCGCGTGAGGAATAATTTGGTGTATGATGAATGTATGGTTAGGAAGAATGTTGTTGAGAGTAGGAATGAGCCAGTTGAGATGGTTTGGTCATGTGGAGAGAATGAAGAGTGAACGGCTTGTAAAGCGTATATATCTTGGAGAAATTGAGGGTGTTCGATTGCGTGGCCGTTCAGTGTGTATGTGGATGGATGTGATTGATTTGGTGCTAAAAGAAAGGAAGTTTCCGAGTGGGAAGAGAAGAAGAGCGTGTATGAATGCGATTATGAATGTGGCCGAGGCGAAAGAAGTATGCTTAGACAGGAATGTGTGGCGAAGGATGATTGTTTCGTAACTATTATTGTGGTTCGGTTGCGGTATTTTGCTACCAGTGGCGTGCGGTCAGGGTATGCGGGGCATGCGGCGCATACCCATTCGTATTTAGAAATTAATTAAATTTTATAATGTTATTTTTTTACATAATACATGTAAATATTTTAATTATATGTAAGATAAATTCTATTACTTTTAAATTTTATTTAGTTCTACTTGTATGCAATATGAATAACTGAATAACACTGGAAAAAAGCTAGTGGATAGCGCTAGGCTCTGCCGCATGACTTGTAGACGGATCGGGACAGGGCGACGCTTGAGGAACTGCGAGAAATAAGCAGAGGGGAGTGCGCGCTGTAGGTGAGTCGGTAAGCGCTAAATTCATCGCTTACCCGGGTATATTTTGATGTAGTAATTTTTGTATATGCATCATCCACCATACAGAATTACAGAATTAAATATTTTTTTCGTTATACTACAGGCACATGAACATAGGTATTATTATTTATTTTGCTTTTAATGATTATCTTCTACAATATTATAATATAGCGCAAATATTTGGATAACTATGGATTGCATTATAAAAATATTAATAGAAAAGTCATTTTCGAGAAGAGCATTTAACGAGTAAAATGAAATTATCAAAAGTGGAAAACCTACTTCTGATTTAAATAATTTAAAAACGATTCATAAGGACAAAGGTAAAATATTTACGCGACATTTTCATGTAACAAAATACGAAAAAGTTTCCTGGTTATGTGGATCAGCATCATTTGGAAAATTATTTTTATATAACTATTTGGAACATTGGAACAAACAAGGATTTGAAAATTTAAATTGTTATTTAGTAGCAATTCAAAACATTCGCGATTTCTGACACTTCCGAGTTCTACAACTTTGGTTGAACGCTCATTTTCGGCTTTGAAGCGCATAAAATCATACAAACGATCATCCCAGGGACAAGAAAGATTATCAAACTTAGGACTGTTGTGCATTGAAAAATCTCAACTATTCGAAATGCAAACTAAAGATAATTTTCATTCTGCAATAATTCAAGAATTTTGTAAAAAAGAAAGAAGAATGGAATTTATTTACAAATAGTTATATTAATTAATATTGATTTTTTCTATGTTATATTAAAGTATGCAATAAATATCGTAATTACAAAAATTATAAATTATTTCATATCCTTGGCGCATACCCGCCTAGAATTTCACCGCACGCCACTGTTTGCTACCGATAATCGGTCACTTTAATATGTTAAGAGTGGGGAATATTTGTTGTATGATGTCAGATTAGTAAGAATGTTGTTGAAAGAGAGAGTGATTATTTTTGTGGTTAATGTTATTATTATTGTTTCGGGTTTGTGCTAACCCACTAAGTGGGAAATGCGTGATGTTATGTATGTATGTATGTATGTAATACCAAGTTCAGTCTTAGACACAGTCAAAAATACAATAAGCAAACAAGAAGGAGTCAGAGTAAAAACTCTTGACTATATACTCTCTACTAAGGGAAGAAAAGAAACCAGTGAATCTCAAACCCTTAAGGCCTTACCACACTATAATCATATCTCTGACTCTTTTTCGCTGACTTCTTTTGTATGCCCAACTCGATTTATCACACTGCAAGTTCGAGCATCCGTTTCCTCTGACTTTTAGTGGATTTTCATACTTGAAATTGGTTATGATATGGTTTCTTTAATGACAACATATTTCAAATTTGTTTGACATATCAAATTATTTCAAGTAAAATAAATGAAAACGATGGAAAAATAATGCAATTGTGGTCAAGCATAATAATTTTATGTGCATCAAACAAAAAAATGTCAACTTCTGACGGTTCTGCAGTTATATTTTACCCCGTAAATTTACTTTTCTGTACTTCAGAGACAATTGCGCATGCGCGGTAGAGAAGTCAGCGATAAATAGAGAAAATGAAACCGATTCCATTTCATCTGACAACAGGATCCATGACTTCCTTGTAGCTATCACACTGCAGTAAGTCAGCGATATGAACCGAAGTCATGGATAATGCGTGACAAGTCAGAGACTACTTCTAGTGTGATAAGGCCTTCGTACAGAAAACTCGAGACAGCGTTAACCTTGACTTTTTGTAACATTTGACTGTCCGAAACATCACCAGCTGGCACGTAAATACTTCGACCTAAAGAAAACTCAAAACTACAATTCCAACGAAAAAATTTCAAAGCAACAAATACGTTATAGTCATTAGGGTATTACAGTTATATGTACTAAATGATGTCATTATTTAGAATATTAGGAATCAGATATTAAGGTTTTCAAGGAGCTCACTAGATCATGCAGTTAATGCGCAGTAATTAAACAAATTATGCTTGTGCTAAAAGACAAATTTATTGCCGAAGAAATGTTTTTTGATTTCTATTTTATGAAATATAATATTAACATAATAATATTAAACACCGAATTGTTTAATGCACTTTTGTTGTTCAAACGCGGTCTCATACAATAATATAATAAGAGTTGCATTTACGTTAAGTAAACCTTAATCATGAATACCAACATATTTAACTGCATTTTTTGATTATACTTCTGAAATATTACTGACAACTTTTTGCAAGAAAATAGTAGCCGACCGAGCTGTCGTATTTTTAACATTTCTCCATGACAGCCTTTGACAAAACATTTCTTGATTTTCGTATAAATTGTTTGAAATATATCCTGTTCGGTATTAAATGAAAAGTTTTCTGCATGGCTAAACTATAGAACTTTCAAAATTTAGGCATCAACTCGATCAGCTTTTGTTTTTCGCATAGAGTTGTCAGAACCATGTCGTGATTTGGATCAAGTGAATTTTTGCAGAGCTATGATATGGAAGTGATAACAATTAATCTCAGTCGGCTTGTGTTTTGTGCATAAAGATGTTAGAAATATGTCGTGTTTGGTATCAAATGAGAGGTCTAATTAAGGACTGTTAGATACATGTGTCAAAATTTCTGACACGTTAATTGGCTTTTGTTTTATGCATAAAGTTAAATCGTTTGAGAGAATTTGGATGTCTGACAAGACTGTTGGCGTTAGCACTTTGGTTTTAAATTGTGCGTAGACAAATTGGATGTACGTATAGACTATTATAAAACACTATCGGCGGAGTCCTAGTCATGAATACTAAATGCCAAAATCTGATATCGGATAGAATATAAGTCACTGACATGTTGTTAAAATCTAATCGTTCAACAAACCATTGAAGCAGAAAACTACCTTGTCTTGTCGGATAGCGTAATAATCGTTTTGAGACATTGATCTGTAATAATTCAAACTAGACTTGTCAAAATCACAACTCTTGTAAGTGAAAAATGAAGTGAAATAAATGTTGATCCACTTTTCATTTGCGAAAAACAAGCAACAAGAACCTCCATCCGTCATATCGGTTGTAAGTCAAGCATGGCTACAAGTTCAATACTTGACAACAAGCATATAATTCCACTCAAGTACAAAACATCCAACATGCAATAAGTCACACAGGGCGTGAATACCCGGCGTGAAAATACAAAATGGCTGCTGGTGACAGAAGAGATTATTCACTGTTCAAATCGCGAGCACGCAGCACTACATCACTCCACATTTGTTGTTTATTGTACGCGTCCAACTATCAGGACAAGTTGTTTGTTTTCTTCCCTGACGGCTAGGTGCACGGAATTAAAATATGACAAAGAAATTGTCAAACAGATGAATGTATTGCCAATAGTACCTACTTAAATAAAAATAAAATAAATAAATATATCATCACGGTTTATTACCCATTGCTGGGTGTGCCAATCTGCTTTACAGATATCGGTAATGATGAAATATTTGCACCGTGCGGGCGCTTACCAGGCGTCACCTCACGGGCACTCATTGTTGGCGTGGAGAGTGCACCACAGGGGTCAATTTTGTGCCATTTAAAATTCAAAAATATTTGGCGTCGGTCGGGATCGAACCCGGTTCCCCAGATTCGCGACCTGACACTCAGGCACGCGGCCACGAGACCCCATACTTAAATTAGATTTATATATAAAGTTTTGACAAAATTGTACGCTCCAAATTTTATTACCATCAATGTCAAAGTTGTACATACATACATACATAAAATTACGCATTTCCCACTTAGTGGGTTAGCACAAACCCGAATTAATAATAAAAATAATAATAACATCAACCACAAAAATAATCTCTCTCTCTTTCAGTAACATTCTTACTAACCTGACACCATACAATATATATTCCTCTCTTAACATATTAAAGTGACCGATTTTCGGTAGCGAAATATCGCAATCGGACCACAGTAATAGCTACGAAACAATCATCCTTCGCCACACATTCCTGTTTAAGCACACTTTTTTCGCCTCGGCCACATTCATAATCGTATTCATACACGCTCTTCTTCTCTTCTCACTCGGAAACTTTATCTCTTTTAGCACCTTATTAATCACATCCATCCACTTACCCACTGGACGGCCACGCAATCGAACACTCTCAATTTCACCAAGATATATACGCTTTACAAGCCGTTCACTCTTCATTCTCTACACATGACCAAACTATCTCAACTGGCTCATTCCTACTCTCTTAACAACATTCGTCCTAACCATACATTCTTCATACACCAAATTATTCCTTACGCGATCTCGTCTTACATATCCACATACACCACGTAAATACCTCATTTCCACGGCAGACATTCTCTTTTTATGCTTTCCCGTCCATGCCCAACATTCGTTTCCATACATCAAAGCAGGCACTAGCACTCCATTATACACACTTAACCGAGCTTCTCTAGATACGTTTACGTTTCGAGCAAACGTACCCAGAGCACCCATTACCTTACACCTCGCACTCACTCTCCTTTCAATTTCTCTATCAATTCGACCATCCCTTGACATCATGCTATCCAAATATACAAACTCATTCAGTTGCTCCAGTTTCACTCCATTCACCAACACATTGCACACAGTTACCAGTTTACTCCTTGGATTTATCAACATTCATCTCCAGATTCATACTTTTCCCAACTGCATTCTCTATCATTCTTGCTCTTCATTTTCACCTAAAACAATTACATCATCCGCATACGCTAACGCAGGCACAATACTTTCACCAATATGTACACCATCCGTTTCATTCAATGCTCTCCGCAACAACACATCCATATACAAGTTAATCAACCATGGAGACATACCACAGCCCTGTTTCACACCAAAAAAATTGTCATTGGACATAATAAATACATAATGCGAGGGTAGCACTGAAAGTTTCTGCAAACTATTGATAGAAAACAAAATTTTCTAGAAATAATTTTTTTATTGTTTTTCGAAATACTCTACTTTTAACTCAACACATTTATGCATTCAATAAAACCAATCGTAAAATCAAGAAATCCATTCCTCTTGAGATACTTGATTGGCCATGTTTTCGAAGGCTCATCCGCTTCATTTGCACTTGTATATCGGAAACTACACATTAACTACGTTTATCTCGACGTTTGAAGCTGATTGAATTTAATAAATCCCTGTTTAATCTTCGGAATAAACGATCAAGCTTCATATTTCAAGCAGCTTGAAAATATCAAGTCAAGCCAATAAAATAACAGGCTTGGACTTATGAAGCGGCTTGACTTCTGTTGAAATAAACAGTGAAGCTTCAAATAACTACGCATGCGCACATCCGCAATATGTTGCAGTGTTACTAAATTCATATCTTTTGTTAGTTGTTTGCATTTTATAAAAGTCGCGACATAAAACTTAGTACAATTGTCGAAAAGCGAAATATTTGGAGTGATGAAGAACATCATGACAATTTTTAAATTTTGGGGTTATACATATATCCAGCCTGAAATTAGTTTATATACCTCTCCCTGTCTATCTGCATAATCGAATTTAAAGAAGATTGAAAATAACTCAATCCTATTTTCAATCCGCTGAAACAAACCAGTAGGATTTTTCAAGTCATAATATACTTGAAGCCTTTTGAATTATCGAGATAAACGTAGTCATAATTTCCTTTAATTTAGGAAATAGGAAGAAATCATAAGGTTCAAAGTCAAGACTGTATAGTGGGAGCTCCAATAATTCTACCTTTGATTCTTTTAAATAGGCTTTAGTTTGCGCAGCAGTATATGAGGATGCATTGTCCTGATGTAATACTAGTTTACTTCGAGGCCTATTTTCACGCACTTTTTCAAACACCCGTGGCAAACAAAGTGTTATGTACCAATTAGAAGTTACTGTTTTCCTAATGCAATAACAGTAAGACTGGATTTTGAGAAAAAGGAGGCAATCATTTTAGTACCAACACTTTGAACTCGTTTTACTTTGACAGGGTTGGGGTCTATTGGAAAGACCCATTAAGCTGACTTTTGTTTCAGGTTTAAATGCATACATCCATAATTCATCACCTGTTATAATATCAACTGCTTTACATTTACCTTCGTTGTGCTTTTTTAATGTTTTAATGCACCATTCCACACGATGTTGCTTTTGACCATCATTTAAATTATGAAGTATCCAACGGTAACAATCTTTCCTGCCTTTTAGATGATCGAGCAAAATTTTATTTATAGCGGTCATTCCAATGCCCAAAGTAGCTCGAATAATTCTGTATGTGACACGGCTGTCTTCTTTAATCATTGTGCGAATAGCAGCTATGTTTTCATCCGTAACTGCAGAAATTGGCCGATCTTCGCGTAAATCCTCATTGAGAGAAACTCGATAAAATTTAAATTCATTGTACCAGCTGTGAACAAACCTGATATTGGGTGCTTTATTTCCAAAAGCATCCCGAAGCTTCTCGATGCATTGTTTTGGAGCGAAAAATACATACATACGTAAAGTATATACCATGCTGTTTTGCGGTGTACCGCGTCATTACGAAGGCAGCTAGATTTGCAAATATCTTGAAACACACCATAAACTATAATCTCTTTAATTGTGTCAGCTCTTACATGGTGAAACTTATTATAATAATAATAATAATAATAATGTATGGTGTGTTTCAATATATTTGCAACTCTACCTGCCTTCGTAATGACGCGGTATACCGCAAAACAGCATGGTACGTACGATCCTATGCGTCAGGGGAGGATTACCAAATTTTGGAAAACGATGTAGAGGTACTTTCTCAAAATCCCTCTAACTAATATACCTGGTTTTATTTATAATTTGTAAATATTTGATGTAATGTCATATTCTTTGTTCTGTATTTCTTAACATTCAAGTGAAACATTAAATTCACACAAATATTTCGTGTGCTGGATTTCAAATATTTTGTTACAACCCTGTCATGTTACCCATCAAGCCCATTTAAGAAGCCACCCACTGCGTAAATCAAGGCAGGTACGTTTGCATATATCTTGAAACAAACTATATTGATCAAATGAAATGACCCCATCTACAATGGTGTACATTAATATCCTAATAATAATGTAACAAGTGTATTTATTTTAGTCCATTTAATGATTGGACAAAATATCATTGAAATTTAATGATAGTACATATTTTTAGTTCACATTTATTTGCATTTCATATCCCTCTATGTCTATAGAAGCTACATTATTTATTGCTCCATACAAATAATTATTAAAATTGTATCAATTAATCATTCCATGTTCTGGACAAAAGAACTCAAACTGAGTGGAATTTATTATTGTCTATACAGTCATGATAATAAATGTAAATATTAATTAAACAATCGGTCGATTGCAAAGCAGTTATTAAAAATATATTAATTTAGTATTTCAGTTTTAATTACCAATTACTTTAAAAGTAATTAAAATTATGCATTTGTTTTACATATTTTATAATTAATTGTATTCAAAACAAAGTAGGGAAAACATATGTGCATTTTATTTACATGGAAATTATATGGCATTGTGCAATAATAATTCTTTTATAGGTAGTTCAATCGCTGTATTGTAACGTGGAACGCCCGCCGTCGCCGCCGCTGTAAGCGAGTGTCTATTTATAGCGGTGACGTAATCGCGCTAGCAGCCGGGCGATGTAAACAGACGAGTCGCGACATGTTTAATTACTTCCGGCCGCCTGAACCTTTTGTGTTCATCATTATTATGCGGTCGAACATTCTAGAGATTTTCTAGAAGATAATGGCAGCTGAATAAAAGGGACGCAGCTTATCGGGAGTTAGTTAGTTTCATTCTGAGACATAGAGATGTTTACATAGAGTGTTAGAGACTTTGAGAAGCACAATCGTTCCGTCTTCCGTGTATTTACAGTCGTATAACTATAACAAAGAGACGAAACACTAAATTCTAGTCACCAAATTATTTCAATACGAACATCTGTTAATACATTCACCAGTAAAACTAATTAAACATATTTTTTTGTAATCAAAAGTTTCTACACTTTATCATTAACTATATGCCACTATTTAAGTAAGATTTACTCATAAAAAAGCGCTACACTGGGAACCCGCTGGCAACCAATCACTCCGCTTCACTCCCTATTGGCTCCTATTGACACTTAATATAAGATCCTTTACTTTTCAGGGACGACAAGAATTTTATTAACTGTAGTTTTAACTGGGATGATTTAGGGGCTGAAATGTTGGAGAAAAACTAGTTCTATTATATGCAAAACCGATATAGTCTTTATTTTGCATTTCCTCGCTCTGCGACCGATATCATTCGACTCTAGATAGACTAAAAAAAAAAGTCAATTCATGCAATTTTCACATTCACGTGTTCTATGCACGAATTACCGTTGACTCCACACCCTGTACGGTGTATTTTTCACTGAATTTATGAATCGTGAGAATCTCGCGAGATTTCTCAGTTCTCGCAGTTGTTATATCGATCTCGCCTCGAATTTTAAATTGCAATCTCGCTCTCGTTCTCGTCTCGCATAATGCAACGAGACGAGACGAGATGCGAGAGTACTCTCGCCTTGTCGTGCATCTCTAGTATAATCTGTGCTGATAGTTATTACAGAAATGTTTTCAAAAGAAACCACATCTATTAAATAATCTAAACGTCAACTTTCATTCGCTTGTCATACTATACTATAGGAATCTCGCATCATAGCGCATTCCAGTAATATAATATTGAGCTCAGTGTGTAAAACGGTGTAGAATAGCATTGGCATTAGTTTCGAGAGCGGCCTTACTGACACATGTCACTTTTCTGCTGCCGATCAAATATTTTAATTAAAAAATCAACATTTTCAACAAATTTTAAGTTTAAATAAAAGATTTTCAGTTAATTTTGTATTTCCTGTAAATTTCAACTGAATTCATAAGCAAATTAGAAGTACCGATCACGGTAGAATTTACAAAATCGCTTTAACAGAGTATATGTCGACAGTACGGGAGAAAAGTTATTATTACAAAGACGTGAAAACGGTGCTGTAGTTTTAAAAATATTTTTCATGTTAAACTACCCTTGAATAATTACAAAACGTTGTCGTGATTTTAAAAGCCGAGCAGGTGCCAAACATACAGACCAGGAGTCAAAGTGTTCTCATATATTTCATATATGAAAGGCTTTCACGTCATGTCAAGCTTTGTAAGCGAGAGCGAGAGCACTCTCCTCTCTTTACAGCTCTTAACGACAACCCAAACAGAAGGGAAGCAAACCGTGCCTTCAAATGACAAGCAAAATACAAGAGGGACGGTTTTGGACACTTCTTCAGAGGACATGTTAGTATCGTGACAAAAAACGAGGTTGGGGATTTAAATCCTACATCCTATAAATATTAATGCAGATGTGTGTCAGTGGTATGAGAGCTATGAGTATAAAGGTGCATTCACAAATGAAAATTAGGTTTAGATTTATGATTTATACTTTAGATTTAAAGACTTTGGCTGCATATTATGTAATGACTCCATTCACACTTCAGAATTTAGTGTCTCTAAAGGTTCATTCACAAATGAAAATTAGGTTTACGGTTTTTGTTTAGGTTTAAGTAAGTCATTCATAAATGTAAGTTTAAATTACCCGAAAATTAGTGTACAGACATCTATGTAAATGCTTCAAAAACAAGATTAAAAATCGGTAGAGTAGTACTCAACAAGACACCTGTGCGCCGTGAAACTATCAATCGCTTGGCATTATTGGTTATATTTCAGCAATTAAGTTATAACAGTCTCCATGTTCTTCTCGCATATGTTTAAAAAGCCGAATCCACCAAGTGGATACTAAATAAAGATGGCTGTATATATCTATATCATTTCAGACTCGTTCTCATTGGTGAAGTTTGTGACGTCAAACTAAATCATAAACCTAAAGTTTGGACCTTGCAATGTTTAGCTTTATGATTTGGATTTAGAGACCTTAAATTCTGAAGTGTGAATGGAGTCATTACATAACATGCGGCCAAAGTCTTTAAATCTAAAGTATAAACCATAAATCTAAACCTAATTTTCATTTGTGAATGCACCTTAAATCCAAATCATAAAGCTAAACATTGCAAGGTCCAAACTTTAGGTTTATGATTTAGTTTGACGTCACAAACTTCACCAATGAGAACGAGTCTGAAATGATATAGATATATACACCCTTCTTTATTTAGTATCCATTTGGTGGATTCGGCTTTTTAAACAAATGCGAGAAGAACATGGAGACTGTCATAATTTATAATTGCTGAAATATAACAAATAATGTCAAGGGAATGACAGTTTTACTGCACACAGGTGCCTTGTTAAGTACTGCTCTACCGATATTTTAATCTTGTTTTTGAAGCATTTATAGATGTCTGTACATATCAAAACTAATTTTCAGGTAATTTTAACTTACATTTATGAATGACTTACTTAAAACCTAAACAAAAACCATAAACCTAATTTTCATTTATGAATGCACCTTAAGCTGTGAACTATTCGCTTCGCAGAGATGTAAAACAGATACTATAATCTAATAAAATTCCTGGTCCATGCTGACCAATTGCTGCCGATAATAATAGTTTAGTAAGAGCGGTTTAATACGATGCATTGTTTTTACCTCCCGCTACCCTTGGTAAGGGAGGTATAGGGATCGTGTTAAAAATCGCATATCGAGATTTTGGTAAATGACCACGTTTTAAGCTCCCTAGAATCCAATTTTAACAATTTGACGATGTGTCAGAAAACGTTGTATTTCGCCCTTTTTCTATGATGGAAAGAGCCCATTAGATTTTGGTGTAAATCGGATAACCGAAAATGGCACTTTACTTGAAGCTTAGAATAGTTTTTCTTCGAAAAATACCTTCAAATGTTATTTTTTCGAGATTAGTGTTATAAAAATTAAAGATTATTAAATTTTCTACAGATTTGCATTAATACTTTTTTTTACATATTTTATGGATAAATTTTAAAATTATCTATAATTTAAATCCCGAAGCTTACGTTGTAAACAAACAAAACTCCTTGGTTACGCAGTTATTCAAATGTATGTAACTGACAGATAAATGTCACTGTCAAAGAACTAATCATATCAAAATAATAATAGTAATGTTTTAAAAAGAAAAAACTAAATAGAACAATAGGAAAGGAAATCAATACAGTTTCCAGCACAAGGAAATACGTAGGTATGTATTTAGATTAATTTAAAAATCTTTAATTTTAATAACATAAATCTCAAAAAATAACATTTAAAGAAAAACTATTTTGAGCTTCAAGTAAAGTGCCATTTACGGTTATCTCATTTACACCAAAATCCAATGACTTCCTTCCATATTAGAATATTGAGTTAGAGCTGAGGATCCACACATACACACAGACATTATCGTGAAAATGTTAAAATTGAATTCCAGGGACCTTAAAACATATTCATTTACCAAAATCTCAATATGCGATTTTTAGCACGATCCCTATACCTCCCTTACCAAGGGTAGCGGGATGTAAAAACATTTGGCGCACATATTTTTTCTACAATTGTGGAAAGCATTTTGCTTGTTCTATGTATGATTTTGAAAGCGTGCATGTATACTTCGCGCCCTAGAGCGTGAAATATACATTATGGTAAAATAAACGACGAAATAATGATATACGAGTATAAGTATAAACTTTTTGGACAGTTGAAGAAATAGTTATTTATGATATAAAATCAAAAAAAATCATTTAAACGTAATTTAGGATATGACGGACACAGAAAGAACCAAACCTTCGGTTAGTTTAACATTTTCTTTAGTAAAAAAAATTGATAATTAATAAACGAGTAAGTACTTACTAGTTTTACTAGATTGTGCTGTTATGTTTTACGGCAATTTGCAGAAACTAGAACACTGGACTTACCTGCAAAAAAGGAGAAAAAACATATTAGTATCATACAATGTAATAATAACATAATGTAACATGGGACGTCCGCCGTCGCCGCCACTGTAAGCAAGTGTCTATTTATAGCGATGACGTAATCGCGCTAGTAGCCGGCCGCTGTAAACAGACTGGTCGCGACGTGTTTAATTACTTTCGGTCGTCTGAACCTTTTGTGTTCATTGTTATTACGTGTTCGAATATTCTAGACTGTTCTAGAAAATAATGGGAGCTGTATATAAGGGACGTAGCTATGCTCGAGAGACAGTTAGTTTAGTGCAGTTGAGTCCCTGATCACACAACATTAGTTGATTTACATAGTTCCATTAGTGAAGATCGACAGACACTTACATTAGTGCAGACAGTTAGTTAGTTACATGGAGAGACATAGAGATGTTGACAAAGAGTGTTAGTGAGTTGAGAAGCACAGCAGTATCGTAGTGAGCGTATGCAGTTGGTGTCGAGTAGGTACTCGGAAATTACTGATATTGGGATAGCTGTTAAAGAGAATACTCAGTAGTGTTGACGAGTATTGGGAAGCTATAGTGTGCAAGAACAGTAACGGCGAGTCGGGAAGTTACTGGTATACTGGAATAGCTGTTAAAGTGAATACTCAGCAGTGTTGAAGAGTATTGGGAAGCTAGGTATACGGGGACAGTAACGACAAGTGGAAGAGAATAGTCGGCAGTGGTGTTGAAGAATTATGGCATACAGATAGTTGGTGATACTGAGGCTGTGGAAGAGAGAGAGAGAGTTACATAAATAAACAACCAGTGAGGTGAAAGGGGTGACTTCTGTCCGAGCAGTTGAATATACAGACGCTGTTGAGTCAGTTGAGTATATAGACGCTGTGGAGGTCGGTAGGCGGACAGTTGAACACAGAGCTGGGCAAAGTACCGGAAAGTAGTACTTGAAGTACAAGTACCAAGTATTTTGATGTTTTTAAAAGTACTTGAAGTACAAGTACTTTTTTAGTTTCTAAAGTACTTGAAAGTACCAAGTACTTAAAAAAGTACTTGTAAATTTGGGTGCAAGTACTTTTTCAGATAATTGATATTTTTCTGATTATATGGACCTTAAAAGGAGATTGTTGACAAAATTTTCAATATGCGATATTTATTTGGTTATTTAAAACAAGAGTTCCTCGCTGGGACTGCCGTATCACCTAGCGATGTCATGACGTAAAATTGACGTCATATGATCGCCATGCGATGCGAGAAGCTGTACCGAGATGTTAGAATGACGTCATTTTTACGTTATGCGATCGCCAGGCGATACGCAAAGTCCTAGCACTGTAGTTAGGTAATACAAACATTTATGTATATGCAATATGCGCAGATTAGAATTAATTTATTTATGCCAAAAAATTTGCAAATATATCTTTACTTTCATATTATCGCTTAAAATGTATTTATTAATGAATTTCACATAACACCACACCTCTGCAAAAGAAACACTGACAGACAAACAAAGTAATTCAAGTACATTTAAAGTAATTCAAATAAAATGAAAATAAAATAAATTTATCATCACGGCTTATTACCCATTGCTGGGTGTGCCAATCTGCTTTGTAAGCAGATATCGGTAAAGATGATATATTTGCACCGTGCGGGCGCTTACCAGGCGTCACCTCTCGGGCACTCATTGCTGGCGTGGAGAGTGCACCACAGGGGTCAATTTTGTGCCATTTAAAATTGGAAATAATTGGCGTCGGTCGGGATGGAACCCGATTCCCCAGATTCTCGACCTGACACTCAGGCACGCGGCCACGAGACCCCGTAAAGTAATTCAAGTACATTTAAAATACTTCAAGTGCATTTAAAATACTTCAAGTACATTTAAAATACTTCAAGTACATTTAAAGTACTTCAAGTACATTTAAAGTACTTCAAGTACATTTAAAGTACTTCAAGTACATTTAAAGTACTTCAAGTATTTTTCATTGTACTTCAAGTATTTTTCCAAGTACTAAGTACCAAGTACATGTGAATAGATTTACTTTGTCAAGTACAAAGTACTATAAATAGAAAGTACTTCAAGTACAGTACTTGAAGTATTCAAAGTACTTGCAAACCTAATAAAGTACTTTTCTTGCAAGTATTGCCCAGCTCTGGTTGAACATGATATAAGTATATAGTGATATAAATAAAGTGATATAAGTATCGCGTAAACAGTCTTCAAGGATCTGCAACAGACCGGCAGTCTAAGATTGGAACGCGTAGTGAAATAAATAATTAGTAATATCGTGGAAATAAATAGTAGTGTTAGTGGTTAAATAAATAAATAGTGTTAGTGTTAGTGTTATCTAGTTAATTATAATTTTAGTCTTAATTAGTTATTAATAATTGTTTAATCTTAGTAATAGTTCTTTATAATTTAATAAACACTTAATTTTAATTAGTAATAATTGTCTAATATTTACACTTCACCCAGATAAATAATAAAAACGTTACAATAATTTACATATTAATAACATCTTAGACCCTACGATTCATAATGTCACTAAAACAACTTTTGACAATATTATCATCAACTAAATAAACCTTGAATTAATACGAGATAGCACCCACCTTAATTCCTATGCAGAATAAATACGTCGTTTGTTCTGTACAAACCACAAATAATTAATTCAGTTGATTTCTTGTCGGTTCAGTGGAAATAATTATTCACATAATAATTAGCAGGATATGCTTTTAATTGAAAACAATACCTCTGAAATAGTATTACAATGACTACGAAACAAAGAGCTTATTCTCTTAAGATCGACAAAGAAAACATTTTCCTACAGTGAAATGGTTTTCATTGTGGTATTATTGTCAAAGTAAATATTCTTCGTTTTCATTCAAAGCATTTGTTAGATATTATGTTAGGCCATGGAAAATATTTTATTTAGTGTTACTGTTTCTTCTTATCTCTTAATTTGCCACAATGTTATACCCAAACTTAATGATCCTCTAACTACAAATATAGTAAATTTAAGAAGATTTAGGGCCGGTATTTCCACTTCCGGATAAAGTTCAGGATAACTATCCGTCAGATAAATGTTAAAATATCGCATCGAAATAACAGCATAATTGATGTAAATTATACTGAATGTCATTTTTTGATGTGATATTGTTCATTTATCCGACAGATAAGTTATCCAGCATTTTATTCGAAGATGGAAATACCGGCCCTTAATAACATATAAAATGTTTAATAGTTATAATACAGGGTGTTCATTTTAAATTGATCACCATTGCTATCTCGAGAACTGAGTTACAAAGACGGTTAAGTGGGCAAACAATTTCTATTTGACAAGACAAATTTAAAGAAAAGAAAAAATATTTTTTCGGACCAGTGGTTCTCAAAATACGGGACCGAATTTTTAAATTTTAAATAAGGTCATATATTTTTTATTTGCTCATTCGTTAGAGAATTTAATTCTGAATTCAGTGATATAATATTTTTATTCCCTTACATAATGATTTTTTTGAGAAAAGCATATAAAATAATTTAAGAAGCAACGCGTAAGAAAAAATATTGTCCCATGTTAAATGCCTATGTAACGGATTTCGAGCGCCACTCAATTCTTAAAATAGGGTTATTTTTAATTTCCTCTAACAGTAATTCCGACTCGAGGGTTGCTTACACAAATTCTAGTTTGTTCGTCTTAGGTGTACTAAGACGAACAAACTAGAATTTGTGGTATTCAATTTTTTAAATACATCCCTGTTGCTAAGGTTATTTTTATTTAATATTTAATATTTTTGAAGAGACGATAAAAACTTGCTACCCATATTTTTTCTTTTGGCAAATTTTTCAGTAATTGGCCAGAAAAAAAATAATGAAATTCTAATATTTAAATTACCGCCATGTATGACGTAGAATTACGCGGAACCAATGAATGGCCGTAAAGCAATAACATTGGTACGTCCAATAGCAACGGCATGTGGAGGTTAATATTTTCGTTTGTCATTTTCATCTTGTACGAGTATAAGCTAAGTTAAAATCCTTCAAAGTCCTGCTTAACATATCGAAATCGTAATAAAAGTAACAGAAACCACGCAAATTGTAAATAATAAAGAAGAGAGACAGTGACAGAAAAATGAACTAATGTCAAAATCAAATTAAAACTCGCACTCGCTCGCCATCTACAGGTTACATTCTTAAATATGCATCCCTTTCTCCAGTTCAAAATAATGACGTCAAAGAAAATTTTCTTTCTTAATTTATTAAAAAACATATTTTTTTATAAATAAAATTTATATTTTTACATACGTTTACATAACTTTACTTTATGTATTTAGTGATAGATATCAGATTTTCAGTACCACGCAAGTAGCCTATTCGAATCTTCTGTAACGAAATACATAAAGGTCAGTTTTTTTTTCATATCATATATAGGAATATGATTTCAAAAGAAACCACATCTATTAAATAATCTAAACGTCAACTTTCATTTGCTAGTCATACTATTCAAATATGTCATCATCATTACCGACATCTGCGAACAAAGCAGACTGGCACACCCAGTAATAGGTAATATGATGTGACGATAAATTTATATTTATTTACTTTAGGTTTATACTAAATTTTCAAAATAAATCAATAACAGATTTAAAAATATAAACATGATTTTTAATATTTTAAACAATGTAATATAATATGTATTTTATTTTATAAAATAATAATATATTCCCTTTGCTATATAACATAACATTTAATATGGAAATAATTACATATATGGTAATTGGAATTATTTTTAAATATACATAAATATAATACCTGCATAACATTATTATAAATATAATAGGTATATGTTACACTGCATTTTATTTTTTAGTAATTAGACTAAAAAAATCTGATGTGGCCAGCACATTACCTTCCGTCAGTTCTATGTATTTTGTACAAATTTCATACAGAAAGTTCCTTGCCAAATTAAATATTCTATTTCTTGTACATTACCTTCCGGCAGTTGCATGTATTTTATGCAAATTTCATACAGAAAATTATTATTTTGTGACGTTTTCTATATACAGTGTAATGTATCTGCAGAAATAAAAGATTTATTATTATTATTATTTCTTGTACATTACCTTAAAGCAGTTGTATGTATTTTATACAAATTCCATACAGAAAGCAAAAGATCCTATATTTACAGTAAAATTATAAGACAAACACACTATCTCAATTTCACTTGACACTGACAACTTTCAATCAGAGTTTTCTTAATATAGTAGCTGTTTCCATAGCTATGGCTACTTTATGAAATTTAATTTCTTTATAATTTTTTAACTCTATATCCATTTAATATTAAGTATAAAATGCAGTCAAATCGTATAGAGAATAAAATATTCTTTAATATTTATAATAACATCAAATGTGAAAAAATTATATTTAACATAGTTTTTTCAAGAAAAACTGTTAAAATCTTCAAATAATGGTACTTCCGGTTGACCAATTGTAACCAAAATCTAATCAGCTCTTCATATGGATGTAACGAAGAAGTATACGAAAAAATTATAATTTGTGTAACTGTAGTATTAGAGTTATCGCAGACGAAAATTTTGTAACACACACACACACACACACACACACACACACACACACACACATCCACACACACACACATACAGACATCATCGTAAAAATAGTAAATTCGTATTCTAGGGACCCCAAAACGTGCTTATTGATTAAAAACTCATCATCGAATTTTTTGACCAAAGACAATACCTTCCTTACCTAAAGGTGACGGAAGGTAAAAAAGTTAACAAATATATACGTTCATACACGGGTACTTGGTTAGACATTTTTCATTTGTTTCATAGTCATTCTAATTTGCATATTCCATTAAAAATAAACTTCATTGTAAAGTTTTAGAGTAGAAAGGGAAGATGAATCTCTAATTGAGTCGCTGAATCTTCCCTTGAGTTGATTTAGGGTAGGAAGGTCGAAAAAATGGTAACAACGTTACTAAATGTTCGTAACAAAACTGTGACCTACAAAAACGAAAAGTTATACCTTGCAATTTTTAACGCAAGTTTGAACCAATATAAAAAATCAATTCTTGAAAATTTCTCCCCAGGACGACGAAAAGGGTCACCTTGAACTGAATCCTGTAGGAGTCTGGATTGAGTTTTAGGACTGGGAGTTCTTGAGTGAAGAGGCACGAATCCTGTTCCTGTCACAGCATCACATGTCCCACATAGCATGCATAACTCAGAGTGTGAAGTGCACCAGGGGTCATAGTTTGAAACTTCTTCATTAAGTTCATTACGCCCTTTGATCTTAGCCGATGGGATATTCAGTAGATGACTGGACAGGATTATATGATGGGAATTCTAAATAGGAAGTCAACAACTTTGAACACTTATAAACATTTACAGTGGTGTGTAGTAAATATTTGAAATGATGTATGTTGTAAAGTTTTCAAACAAAAATATTCTCTTTATTTTATTTCTAAATGAGGTTGTTTTATAATATCATCCTCATCATCATCATCATTGTAGGCATTACGGCCCTTAGTTAGAATTGCAAGAAAAAGTTTTGAAAGAAGTAATACAAACTTGAAATACGCAAATCTATCTACGAGGGATGCTCTGTTAATAGTTAGTAGAAGGCCATGAAAGCTCAATGAGCCTGTTTCATATTTTTACCTTCCGTCACCTTTAGGTAAGGAAGGTATTGTCTTTGGTCAAAAAATTCGATGATGAGTTTTTAATCAATAAGCACGTTTTAGGGTCCCTAGAATACGAATTTACTATTTTTACGACGATGTCTGTATGTGTGTGTGTGTGTATGTGTGGATGTGTGTGTGTGTGGATGTGTGTGTGTGTGTGTGTGTGTGTGTAACAAAATTTTCGTCTGCGATAACTCTAATACTACAGTTACAAAAATTATAATTTTTCGTGTACTTCTTCGTTACATCCATATGAAGAGCTGATTAGATTTTGGTTACAATTGGTCAACCGGAAGTACCATCATTTGAAGATTTTAACAGTTTATATTGGAAAAACTATGTTAAATACAATTTTTTCACATTTGATGTTATTATAAATATTAAAGAATATTTTATTCTCTATACGATTTGACTGCATTTTATACTTAATATTAAATGGATATAGAGTTAAAAAATTATAAAGAAATTAAATTTCATAAAGTAGCTATAGCTATGAAAACAGCTACTATATTAAGAAAATTCTGATTGAAAGATGTCAATGTCAAGTGAAATTGACATAGTGTGTTTGTCATAATTTTTACTGGATATATAGGATCTTTTGCTTTCTGTATGGAATTTGTATAAAATACATACAACTGCTTTAAGGTAATGTACAAGAAATAGAATACTTAATTTAATAATAATAATAATAATAATAATAATAATAAATCTTTTATTTCTGCAGATACATTATACTGTATATAGGGCGCGAGCAGACACGTGACTCGAGCGTCCTTGACGTGCATGGAATCAGCTGATTTGTGTGCACATGTCATTTTGACAACAACAATGTCACTTTGACAGGATCAATATTTTGACTTATTTTAATTTTAAACTGGTGAAATATTACTATTTTTAAGTTTATGTGTTTTACTGTCCTAAATTTGTAAAATATTAACAATTTAACACTTCAAAATCGAAATAAGTCAAAACATTGGTTCCGTCAAATTGACATTGTTCTTGTCAAAATGACACGCGCACACACATCAGCTGATTCTAAACACGTCAAGGTTGCTCGAGTCACGTGTCTGCTCGCGCCCTATAGAAAACGTCACAAAATAATAATTTTCTGTATGAAATTTGCATAAAATACATGCAACTGCCGGAAGGTAATGTACAAGAAAAAGAATATTTAATTTAGCAAGGAACTTTCCGTATGAAATTTGCACAAAATACATAGAACTGACGGAAGGTAATGTGCTGGCCACATCAGATTTTTTTTAAAGTATTTTAAATTAAAGTTTATGCAATATTTTTCTTACTAATAATTATTTTTTTATTAATTTGTTGTTATTTTCGTAAATAATTAAATAAAAAGTTTGACGCCAAAAATAGTCACGAAAAACAACCCCCCACTCCTGTGTCGTAGAAGCACATACTTTACGTCATTCTCAGCCAATAGAAAAACAGTTTTTCCATCACCTTCGTTTATTTTTATTATTTAGATAAACACACGTATGCGTTAGTTTGTCACATGTTAATAACAAACTTCTAATTTGACATTTGACGTTGACATTTTCCATTATACATAAGTAAGAAAGTAATAATGGCTGATATAGACTACACTCAAGCTAAGTCGGACAGTTTACTGAAAGTCGATGGCTGGATGGGGCTGAATTTATATCAAAAAACGATTGTTTTACTGCTGCAGAAATAAGGGATGTTAAAAAGTTAAGGTAAAATGAAATGTAATAACCCAATTATCAGCTCTTCGACCTACTACTTCCAACTACAATTTTATTTTCTTCGCATCTTCCCATAGGTTTGCTCCTAGCAGCAATTTTGCAAGACGGCACAATACGATACTGTAAATTACTCATTTTATATTGGATTTTTTATTATCTAACACGAACCAAACTCATGAGTTTCACACGTGTTTGACAACTTTGACAATATACTTATAACACTTTCAACAAAACAAAGAGAATTGACACTATAAAGGGACCAATTGGAGCCGATGAAGATGTATGTGTTGTGACGTCACATTATATTTCAGATCATGTGACTTTTTCAAAATATTATCCAAATTTCAAAAATTAATTGTAAGATATCTAATGGATATTTGCTGATATTTTCAAATTTGAGGCTATTTAAATAATTATTTTTTTTTTAATTTAATACTTAGAAGGCATATAAAAATTCTTGCAACTGCCATATTGGCTAGAAACAATTGCAAAAATTGAATGTCGAATTAGTTGACATTCGTTACCCACAATTGTCAAACGTTCCGATTTCCTTGTGAAACGTAGGTAATTTTGTAAGTTAAGTAGTTTTGCATTTTTAATTCAGTTAAAATGAGCATTCCTGCCTTTAGAGTTATGATTTTCTATGACTATAAAAGACAGTTAGGGTACCAACAAAGCCATGAAAATTTGGTATTAGCTTTTGGCAATGCTGCCCCTTCATTATCCGCTGTTAGTCATTGGTTCCGCGAATTTCGACGAGGGCGAGAGCTGCTAGAAGACGAATCAAGACCTGGAAGACCTCCGGATGCTGCCTGTTCAGAAAATGTTGATCGTGTGGCAAGCTTGATTCAGTCCAATCGAAATATTACTTATAGGGAGATTCAGGAGGAAGTGAAGATTGGATCCTCGGCGGTGAATATGCATGAACATTTTGGGGTAAGAAAGCTAGCAAGCCGTTGGATTACGCATTTACTCTCAGAGAGTCAAAAACAGGATCGAGTAGACTGGTGTAAATTTATGTTGCAAAAATTTGACGGAGGAGTTACCAAGCAAGTGACATACATTGTAACAGGTGACGAATCTTGGGTATATAGTTACGACCCTGAAACTAAACAGCAGTCTAGTATTTGGGTATTTGAAGATGAAGACTTGCCCACAAAAGTAATTCGTGGCAGGAGCGTCAAAAGAAAATGATTGCTGTTTTTTTTTTCGGCGAAGTAGTCCTGTTGCTGTTATTCCATTTGAAGATCGCAGAACTGTTAATTCTGAATGGTACTGCAAAGTGGCTTTACCACAGATGTTTGCAAAATTGCAAACAGATCGCCAAAGGATCGGTTTGCGTAACATCTTAGACTATCATGACAACGTATCCTCCCACACTGCTACCAGACCAGAACATTGGATTTTTTGAAAGATTCGGGAGTTCAGTTGGTAACTCATCCTCTGTATAGCCCAGATCTGGGACCGTGCGATTTTCTTTTGTTTCCAACTGTTGAAAAAACGATGCGAGGTAATAGCTATTTGTGTATTAAGAGCGCAAAATGGGACATTGTCGATTGAGAGGTTGTTGTCTCTCGAAATCTACAATGTCCATTTGCGCTCGAAACACACACAAGTTTTTTTCTACAGTCTTCCACCATAACAAGAAAATAAAATGTACACTTTGTATTTACAGTACTACTCAATAGTTTTGCAGTGAAGATAGGAACGTATTCAGATATGACTTCAAGATATTGTTTTGGTTTTCGTTTTTACAAAAAATTAATACCAATTTTGTAATGAATATTATTAGATTTTTCAGTGCAGATGCAGCAGTTACATAATTTCAAAGAATTTTTGAGAACCTTTCAGAACATGAATTTTCCGAATGTTTTAAAAAGTGGTTTCAAAGAATGCACAAGTATATTAGTCTGAATGGAGAATATTTTGAAAAACAATAAAGATTTTTTGTTTATAAATGCAACGGTCTTTTAATAACTAATAAATTTCAGCACAACCCTTGTATAATATTTTTTATGATTCGAGAAGTAAAGCAAATGTAATATCGTCCAAAGACAAATGAGACAAGGTATTAAAAAACTGTGTAACATTCAAGATAATGGTCCCCTATCAGTGTTGTAAAACTAGATTTCTTATCCACTTAGCTTTTAGGAACAACCCTTATGTCAATATTACGATAAAAAAAAAATGTTTTTATTTGATAAAGCGGTCTAACTTTTTCCGAAAACTTTTGTTGCATACATGACAATGATTATAAATAAGTACTTACATATAGCTTTATGTTAGTAGATCCATAAAGAAGGTTAATAAGTTAGAAACAAAAACAAAACATAAAAATAATAACTTTGTAACATCTATTAATCAATTCCTTTCCTTAATCTTTTCTCCCTTCATCGGCGCCACTGTCTGTCATCCTTAATGTGACGAGCCGTCCATGGAGAGTTCACGCGCTACACGCATTCCAGTAATTGTTTTATTGGGTGAAAATTTCAACACGAATTCGGGCGTGCATCAACGTTGCTCTTTTTGGCCGATTGCAGGGGCAAGAATGGGTTGGTTTCAGGGGGTAGGGTGGTTTCGTTGTTCAGCTCACAAGGAAGGAGCTCAGATCGATAGCAAGATAATGGAGAATGAGGCAGAAAGATGCGATTTAGATCATAAGACTAGTTTAGGAATAGTTTTACTGCAGATATTAACAATCAGTGTACATAAAGATGAAAAATAATGTATTACTCTATCCCTTGTACGATAATAATTCCAGTGTCTCATTATTTATGATTATTATAAAATTGAGTTTACACGCACATGTTTTTATTTAAATTTGCGCATTTAAAAGATCCCATCAATAATAATTACGGTGTGTAGAACCATCCCATCCTATCCATCACGCATATCACGCTCTGGGGCCATCAGCACGCGCTATCAGCGGTCACGTGACGTCACGCGGCGTGACGAATCACGCGACTTCATAAAATGCGGTCGCGCGTGACTTCACGAACCCCAAGCACTCTGTGAACGACGGCTAAATTTAGAATAAATTGTAGTGAACCAAGCAAAGCTGTTTATAGGTACCGTGCGTGTCATCAAAAACAAATCAGATTTGTGATTATGAAGAAAAATGGTGGAGGAGCGTGCATGGCTGGATGGATGTGGAGTGGAGGCACAGCTAACGATGTGTTGGTCAAAGGTGGGTGAGAAAGTAAGTCATTCGACTATTATAAATATATATGCAAACAATATTTTATCCTATACCTTTTCAAATTTAAATTACTCTATTGTTCTCTCTCGTACAATACATTTCTGTGTTTTTATAGTTTTTACCTCTCGTTAAGATAGGTAATGAATTCATGCTAAAAATCGCATATCCAGATTTTAGTGAATAAGCACGTTCTAAGGTCCCTAGAATCCGATTATAACATTTTTACGATGATGTGTGTGTGTGTGTGTGTGTGTGTGTGTGTGTTGTGTGTGTGTGTGTTGTGTGTGTGACTTAAGACATTTTTAACTACGGATTCCTCAATCTAACAATAATGAGAAGAGTTGATTAAGTTTTAGTAACAATTGGACAACCGGAAGTAGTAGTTACAAGAAAAAAATCATCTAAATATTATTTATCGAAAATTTATGGAAATACTTATATTAAAGAACGTTAAATACTTTATTCGATAAATATAAATTCATTATAATATCTTCTATAGATTTAAATGCATATAAAATAATTTGATATAAAAAATGTCAGATCAAACTACTTCAAGGCAAGAAATTCAAATGTTTGTAATTGACACATAAATGTCACTGTCAAAAATATTTCTATGCCACTGTTAAAAATATTTGTGCATCATTATGAAGATTATGAAAATAAAAAAAAGTTAACAACGCAAAAGAATATTACGTGAAAAAGAATATAAAAAGAATTTGCGAAAAAATGACGAATATAAAGAAAAAGAAAAGGAAAGTAGAAAAAGATAATTTCAGGATAATGAATATAAAGAAAATGTATGTATTGTACATAATTTATATTAAAATATTTTATAGTGAGACGTGAATATATGTATTTGTATTTAAAAATATTTTTTGTTTTATGCGTACAACCAGGTAAAATATCTGGGGCCCGATTCTCGAAATCATTTTTTTCGCACGCGTCAAAATACGTGTGGTTAGTTTCGTGCACGAACAGTATTGTACGTATGAGTGGTATTCTTGAATACCAAACGAAACTCGGCCGAAGCCTACGCATACGTTTCTCGAAACCAAGCGAACGTAGTATGTAGCAGCCAATCAAAACGAAACATTTGTACCACGTAAATCATATAATTGTATTTAACAGTCACTGTCAACCTGTCAACCAAAGCTGTCAGCCGTAGCTGTCAGCGACGCTGTCATAAGCCATAAATGTTTTAATTTTAATATATTATTTGATATAGTAGGTATTATTTTTTTTAGTTTACAGTATGTAAGTACATAATATGGCAATATTAATATGCAAGTGTTATGTAATAATAATACTCGTAATTATGCTAACCATTTCAGATTTGGAATGCAAAGCTCGTTAAAAGGCGCCTAAAATTCCTTTTTAACAATACATTGCATCGTTCTATTAATGCACGAGCACATATTTGTCCAATATTATAACGATACTTGAGTGTATGGAGATTTATAATTGGCGTCATTATAAGATCATAAAACGTACGCGGAATAATATAAAAACATAATTTGATTTATATCATGTAAGTACTGATGTACCAAACACAAGTAAGAGTGACGGGACACAGTTTCGTGTGCGAATGATACTTTCAAGTTATTCATACCCATGCGATGTAATTGCGCACGGAATATTCGCCTACGACCACACGATTTCGTTTCAAGAATACCAATATGCAGTTCGCATGCGCATCTCTCGCACTTACGTATGCGAAAAATTTCAAGAATCGGACCCCTGGCGAAAGGTTATGTACTGGCCACATCGGATTTTTTTAAATAAAATTTATATTTTTACATACGCTTTCAACTTTACTTTAGGTATTTAGTGATAGATATCAGATTTTCAGTATCACGCAAGTAGCCTATTCCGAAGCAGAAAAAATACATTTTGTTGTTATTTGAACTGAGTTTAAATTTACGAACCCGAAATTACTTTTAATATTATGAGAAGGATAAAAATTAGTATTTCCTTAACTTCTCACAACAAAACCTCATACTGTGGAAATTATAATAATTTCTGAGATCACTATTATGCAGTTTTCTAAACATTTACTGCTCGTCGGAAAAAAAGTAAAAAGCATTTAATTATATCTGAGAAAAATCGTTGTAGTTTATTTTTATAATTTGCTTCGAAGTAGTTTCCATTCTCCTTTAGTTAGCAGTGATTTCCTACATTAAATTTGTCATTCGCTGAGGAAAAAGAAGATTCATTACGTTCTTTCAACAAAAACATCTCTGGTAAAATATTTTTCGTTTGAGGGAGAAAATAAAATCGCAAGAGTTAAGAGTGTTGTAATGATGACAGTTTTATAAATGTTTACTCTAAAGAGCAAATAATGTTGGTATTCGTTGTGCGGGCAAGCCGCGGGATAATTTATGGCGATGTGGTTGGAAGCGAACTCGACTTGCCTGCGTTATTATCGCGTATGGAAGAAAGATACGTGGAACGGTTTTTAATTTACAGAGCATACACATCATTTATCTCGTACCATACCCCGTAATGCACACGTTACTATTTCTGATATTTTCCACTTTATATTGTCTTTCTTGCTGCACAGCGTGCAATGTATTAATATTCTTGTCAAGAACGGGCTTAGAAACTGATGGGAGTGCAATTAATATTATGATGTGTCGTCGTATATAAATAAAGTGCATCGTCGGTATTTGCAAACACAGATCTCTTTCGAAGATATAAAGCAATAATATTTACCAAAAATGAATTTTAAAATAGTTATTTGTATACCTAGGCACTAAGTATAATTTTTATTACGAAACGTAAACGTATCTAGAGAAGCTCGTTTAAGTGTGTATAATGGAGTAGTGCCTGCTTTGATGTATGGAAGCGAATTTTGGGCTTCGACGGGAACGCATAAAAAGAGAGTAACTGCCGTGGAAATGAGGTATTTACGTGGAGTATGTGAATATGTAAGACGGGATCGCGTGAGGAATAATTTGGTGTATGAAGAATGTTGTTAAGAGAGTAGGAATGAGTCAGTTGAGATGGTTTGGTCATGTGCAGAAAATGAAGAGTGTATATATCTTGGTGAAATTGAGGGTGTTCGATTGCGTGGCCGTCCAGTGTATAAGTGGATGGATGTGATTGATAAGGTACTAAAAGAGAGAAAGTTTCCAAGTGGGAAGAGAAGAAGAGTGTGTATGAATGCGATTATCAATGTGGCTGGGGCGAAAGAAGTGTGCTTAGACAGGAATGTGTGGCGAAGGATGATTGTTTCGTAACTATTATTGTGGTCCGGTTGCGGTATTTCGCTACCGAAAATCGGTCACTTTAATATGTTAAGAGTGAGGAATGTATGTTGTACCTATGATGTCAGGTTAGTAAGAGTGTTGTTGAAAGAGAGAGTGATTATTTTTTTGGTTGATGTTATTTTTATTTTTCGGGTTTGTGCTAACCCACAAGTTTTAAATACCAAATTTGATAAGTTTTGGATCATGTTTTAACATATTTTTTCAAGAAAATCTGTTTATAGCATTCTGTAAAGTACTACTTCCGCTTTATCAATCTTAGAAAAAAATCTAATATGTCGTTCTCATTAATATAATAGTCTTAAATACCAAATTTGAAAAGTTTTGGATCGTCTCAATTTATTTTTCACGAAAATCTGTTCATAGCTTCAAATAAAGTATCACTTCCGGTTTACCAATTTTAGCCAAAATCTAATGTTGCTTCCCGTTATATAAAAGTCTTAAATACTAAATTTGACAAATTTTGGAATATATCATAATATATTTTTCACAAAAATCTGTTCAGAGCTTCAAGTAAAGTATCACTTCCGATTTATCAATTTAGAAAAAATGTCATTCTTATTAATATTGTAATGTGCAGTGCCCGCCCTCGCCGCCACTGTTACCGTCTCTGTCCCCGTCGGTGTCGCCGCCGCTGTCGCAGGGACGAGCGAGCGTCTATTGTTAGCGATGACGCAACCGACTGGCCGGCGCCTGCTTAATTACGCGGTTGATGTAACCTATTGTGTTGTATCGAGAAGTATTCTCGATAGTTCTCGAATTTTCGGCTACGGTATATAAGCACCGTTGGCGAAGGCACTGGTCAGTCTGATATAAATAAGCGTTGCGTGTTAAACAGTTGGTGATATAAACAGACAGTAGACAAGTGGTGGATATAAATAAACATAGTTGTATAAATAAATAAGTGATCTATATATTGTTGAAATAAATAATCTTAGTGTTTAAGTGTTTATAATATTCTTAGTCTTAATATTTGTTTAATCGTAGTGTTAGTTATATTTATCATCTTTTAATTATATTTAATTTCTATTTATCGTTATAATAAAGTTTTATTTTCATTATTAATAATTGACTAATATTTACACTTCACCCAGATAAATAAAAACGTTACAATATAATAGTCTTAAATACCAAATGTGAAAAGTTTTCGATTGTATCAATATATTTTTCACGAAAATCTGTTCAGAGCTTCAAATAAAGTATCACTTCCGGTTTATCAATTGTATCCAAAATCGAATATGTTGTTCCCCTTCATATAAAAGTCGTAAATACTAAATATGACAAGTTTTGGGGTATATCTAATATGTTATTTCCCATGATATAAAAGTCTTAAATATTAAAATTGAAAAGTTTTTGATTATATTTTAATATAGTTTTTCATTAAAAACTGTTATAGGCTTCAAATAAAGTACCACTTCCATTTATTCAATTTTACCCAAAATCTAATCAACTCGTTATATGAATGCAGGAAGCTTAAATACGGAAAATAGATATATTTGGAAGTTTGTTATAAGAGTTATCGTAGACGAAAAAATCGTCATACAGAGGTGACGCCTAGTAAGCGTCCGCACAATATGTCATCATCATTACCGATATCTGCGTACAAAGCAGATTGGCACACCCAGCAATGGATAATACGCATTCGTGAAATAAATAAATGAATGAAGTAAATAAATAAATAAATAAATAAATAAATAAATAAATAAATAAATAAATAAATAAATAAATAAATAAATAAATAAATAAATAAATAAATAAATAAATAAATAAATAAATAAATAAATAAATAAATAAATAAATAAATAAATAAATAAATAAATAAATAAATAAATAAATAAATAAATAAATAAATAAATAAATAAATAAATAAATAAATAAATAAATAAATAAATAAATAAATAAATAAATAAATAAATAAATAAATAAATAAATAAATAAATAAATAAATAAATAAATAAATAAATAAATAAATAAATAAATAAATAAATAAATAAATAAATAAATAAATAAATAAATAAATAAATAAATAAATAAATAAATAAATAAATAAATAAATAAATAAATAAATAAATAAATAAATAAATAAATAAATAAATAAATAAATAAATAAATAAATAAATAAATAAATAAATAAATAAATAAATAAATAAATAAATAAATAAATAAATAAATAAATAAATAAATAAATAAATAAATAAATAAATAAATAAATAAATAAATAAATAAATAAATAAATAAATAAATAAATAAATAAATAAATAAATAAATAAATAAATAAATAAATAAATAAATAAATAAATAAATAAATAAATAAATAAATAAATAAATAAATAAATAAATAAATAAATAAATAAATAAATAAATAAATAAATAAATAAATAAATAAATAAATAAATAAATAAATAAATAAATAAATAAATAAATAAATAAATAAATAAATAAATAAATAAATAAATAAATAAATAAATAAATAAATAAATAAATAAATAAATAAATAAATAAATAAATAAATAAATAAATAAATAAATAAATAAATAAATAAATAAATAAATAAATAAATAAATAAATAAATAAATAAATAAATAAATAAATAAATAAATAAATAAATAAATAAATAAATAAATAAATAAATAAATAAATAAATAAATAAATAAATAAATAAATAAATAAATAAATAAATAAATAAATAAATAAATAAATAAATAAATAAATAAATAAATAAATAAATAAATAAATAAATAAATAAATAAATAAATAAATAAATAAATAAATAAATAAATAAATAAATAAATAAATAAATAAATAAATAAATAAATAAATAAATAAATAAATAAATAAATAAATAAATAAATAAATAAATAAATAAATAAATAAATAAATAAATAAATAAATAAATAAATAAATAAATAAATAAATAAATAAATAAATAAATAAATAAATAAATAAATAAATAAATAAATAAATAAATAAATAAATAAATAAATAAATAAATAAATAAATAAATAAATAAATAAATAAATAAATAAATAAATAAATAAATAAATAAATAAATAAATAAATAAATAAATAAATAAATAAATAAATAAATAAATAAATAAATAAATAAATAAATAAATAAATAAATAAATAAATAAATAAATAAATAAATAAATAAATAAATAAATAAATAAATAAATAAATAAATAAATAAATAAATAAATAAATAAATAAATAAATAAATAAATAAATAAATAAATAAATAAATAAATAAATAAATAAATAAATAAATAAATAAATAAATAAATAAATAAATAAATAAATAAATAAATAAATAAATAAATAAATAAATAAATAAATAAATAAATAAATAAATAAATAAATAAATAAATAAATAAATAAATAAATAAATAAATAAATAAATAAATAAATAAATAAATAAATAAATAAATAAATAAATAAATAAATAAATAAATAAATAAATAAATAAATAAATAAATAAATAAATAAATAAATAAATAAATAAATAAATAAATAAATAAATAAATAAATAAATAAATAAATAAATAAATAAATAAATAAATAAATAAATAAATAAATAAATAAATAAATAAATAAATAAATAAATAAATAAATAAATAAATAAATAAATAAATAAATAAATAAATAAATAAATAAATAAATAAATAAATAAATAAATAAATAAATAAATAAATAAATAAATAAATAAATAAATAAATAAATAAATAAATAAATAAATAAATAAATAAATAAATAAATAAATAAATAAATAAATAAATAAATAAATAAATAAATAAATAAATAAATAAATAAATAAATAAATAAATAAATAAATAAATAAATAAATAAATAAATAAATAAATAAATAAATAAATAAATAAATAAATAAATAAATAAATAAATAAATAAATAAATAAATAAATAAATAAATAAATAAATAAATAAATAAATAAATAAATAAATAAATAAATAAATAAATAAATAAATAAATAAATAAATAAATAAATAAATAAATAAATAAATAAATAAATAAATAAATAAATAAATAAATAAATAAATAAATAAATAAATAAATAAATAAATAAATAAATAAATAAATAAATAAATAAATAAATAAATAAATAAATAAATAAATAAATAAATAAATAAATAAATAAATAAATAAATAAATAAATAAATAAATAAATAAATAAATAAATAAATAAATAAATAAATAAATAAATAAATAAATAAATAAATAAATAAATAAATAAATAAATAAATAAATAAATAAATAAATAAATAAATAAATAAATAAATAAATAAATAAATAAATAAATAAATAAATAAATAAATAAATAAATAAATAAATAAATAAATAAATAAATAAATAAATAAATAAATAAATAAATAAATAAATAAATAAATAAATAAATAAATAAATAAATAAATAAATAAATAAATAAATAAATAAATAAATAAATAAATAAATAAATAAATAAATAAATAAATAAATAAATAAATAAATAAATAAATAAATAAATAAATAAATAAATAAATAAATAAATAAATAAATAAATAAATAAATAAATAAATAAATAAATAAATAAATAAATAAATAAATAAATAAATAAATAAATAAATAAATAAATAAATAAATAAATAAATAAATAAATAAATAAATAAATAAATAAATAAATAAATAAATAAATAAATAAATAAATAAATAAATAAATAAATAAATAAATAAATAAATAAATAAATAAATAAATAAATAAATAAATAAATAAATAAATAAATAAATAAATAAATAAATAAATAAATAAATAAATAAATAAATAAATAAATAAATAAATAAATAAATAAATAAATAAATAAATAAATAAATAAATAAATAAATAAATAAATAAATAAATAAATAAATAAATAAATAAATAAATAAATAAATAAATAAATAAATAAATAAATAAATAAATAAATAAATAAATAAATAAATAAATAAATAAATAAATAAATAAATAAATAAATAAATAAATAAATAAATAAATAAATAAATAAATAAATAAATAAATAAATAAATAAATAAATAAATAAATAAATAAATAAATAAATAAATAAATAAATAAATAAATAAATAAATAAATAAATAAATAAATAAATAAATAAATAAATAAATAAATAAATAAATAAATAAATAAATAAATAAATAAATAAATAAATAAATAAATAAATAAATAAATAAATAAATAAATAAATAAATAAATAAATAAATAAATAAATAAATAAATAAATAAATAAATAAATAAATAAATAAATAAATAAATAAATAAATAAATAAATAAATAAATAAATAAATAAATAAATAAATAAATAAATAAATAAATAAATAAATAAATAAATAAATAAATAAATAAATAAATAAATAAATAAATAAATAAATAAATAAATAAATAAATAAATAAATAAATAAATAAATAAATAAATAAATAAATAAATAAATAAATAAATAAATAAATAAATAAATAAATAAATAAATAAATAAATAAATAAATAAATAAATAAATAAATAAATAAATAAATAAATAAATAAATAAATAAATAAATAAATAAATAAATAAATAAATAAATATATCAGCACGGCATATTACCCATTGCTGAGTGTGCCAATCTGCTTTGTACGCAGATATCGGTAATGATGATGACATATTTGTACCGTGCGGGCGTTTACCAGGCGTCATCTCACGGGTACTCATTGCTGGCGTGGAAATATCTTTAAGTAATTTCTATTCATTATGGTTTTTAATGAAGAGCGTGGCAAATTTCTTTTTTCTTCAAGCGTATTATAATATGCATATTATGCTACTGTACACACGCTGTAGAAGATATTCATTGTCTTACTAGTACAAAAATGTTGTTATTGTTGTACTAGTTAAAAAATGTTAGTTTCTTAGTTCACCGCTGGCGGCGGCAGTAGCCACAGCAACACAGATCATATTGAAAATTGACAGTTGAATCGTTTGTGTTTTGTAGTGTACACGGCCAGCTTTGACTAAAATTGCAAATTTTACAAACAAAAAAAATCCAAAAAAATTGTCAAAAAATTATTTGAAACACTTGAAGAAAAAATAGTATATGTCATTCGGAGTAGAACGCCCTTTTTGTGTTTTACCCAGCTTGCCAGGCCTCGGCTAGCGCCTCGGCCGCAATAGCTGGGTTCAACACAAAAAGACCGCTTTCTACTCCTAATAACATAATATACTATTTGAAGCATATTTTCTTTCGAGTGGACGTAAAGAAGACAGTTCTTAGGATTATTATTATAACAGCTAACAAACATCGAAAGGTACGCCCGTGGAATTAATAATGCTGTCATACTAAGTAAGCGGCAAATGTCAAATTCGTATGGAGCGGCACACTTCAGCCATTTTTGATCACCCTGTCTATGTACTTTCCTTAAACCACAGTATCGTCCATTCAAAAATTTTCCGAAAACTTATGTTACATATGAAAATATTTTCGTCTGTTATATTTTACATTTAAAATCTAAAATTATTGCATGAATCAAGATTAACTGCACAAGGCGATATATTGTTAAATTATTCGATAATCCACTCAACGTGGGTAGAAAACACCATTATAAATAGAGAGAAACAGATAGATACTTTCCTAACTTGGTTATAGAAAGATTTAATTATTATTTATTACCCGCATTCTTTTTAAGTAGAAATTGTGCGGTAAGTTCAGAACTAAAATAATACATCCTCCCTCCAAAACTTTTACTATTAAGTTAAGAATAGTTACGCTTAGTAATAAATCGTAATTTTCTAAAACTTTCAAAATTCCAAGTTTGCAAATATTCCCTGCTATTTATTTTAATTACAAATCATTAAACAAAATTTAAGTTTTCTGTAATAGCGTTATTCGTTCCATAACTGCAGCGCAACTTTAAAATGATCAAAGTTTCATCGAAGCAACCGTAGGCGGTCGGATTTTGTTTCGCATTTGCGTCAAATTTCATTGTCTGTCAATATAACAGCATTTGTTAATTGATTAACAAATAGTGTATTGTTTTGATTGGAGATGGCCAATTGAATTAATTTATTTTATTTACAGATTATCATTGTTTCCTATGTAAATTATAATAAATACAATGTAATGCAAAATTAATTAATTTTGTAATTAATTAAAATACAATTATTACTGTGATATTTATTTAAGCCCAAATCACTATAGTAAATAAGCAAGATGTGTTAAATGCGTACATATACGTATGTTTATTTTGGCAATTAAACAAAAAAATCCATTAGAAATATATGAAATATAAAATTTTATTTAATTATTACCCCTTCTTCGCATAACTCCAATACCACCTTTACAAAAATTATAATTTTTGCGTATTCCATTTCTTTAGATCCATATGAAAAGCTGATTAGATTTTGGTTATAATTGGTCGACCGGAAGTACCCTAATTTGAAGATTTTAAGTTTTTCTTGAAAAAATGTTAAATATCACATTTAATGTTATTATAAATATTTAAGTATATTTTATTCTCTATACGATTTGATTACATTTTATACTTCATATTCAATGGATATACGCAAGACCAATATGAAGATGAAGTATAGACCCAATTATAAAATTGCACGTGTTTGACGTAATTTGACATTAACATCTATCTATATTTGTTATTTTTTGTCCTAATCCATAGCAAGCTTCATTACAAAAACGAAAAAGTATATGTTTTAAATTTACATATCTCGCTTATACAACGAGCTAATTTAATAATACTTGATCTGCTAGACGCAGAATTTAATTCTCTAAAACTCTTATTTAAAGCATTTATTTCTAAAATCAAAATGAAACCATTTTACTCAAGAAAAACTGTTAACAACTTCAGGTAATATATCACTTCCGGTTAGCCCGATTTAACCTAAATCTGCTATGTTATTCCAATTGATATAAAAGTCTTATATACCAAATTTGAAACGTTTTGGATTACATTTTAATATAGTTTTTCATTAAAATTTATTATAGGCTTCAAATAAAGTACCATTTCTGGAAATTATGTAATGACCAAAAAGGGAGGTGCACAACTAGATATTATAGAAGTCTTAAATACAAAATTTCAACTTTCTACGGTTTACCGTTTTTGAGTTATGCGAGATACGTACCCACGTACGTACAGACGTCACGACGAAATTAGTCAGAATAGATTCAGGGATGGTCAGTCAAAATGGATATTTCCGTTGAAATCTCAAAACCGAAATTTTTCGCGATTACAATACTTCCTTTACTTCGTACAAGGAAGAAAAAATTATAAAGAAATTAAATTTCACAAAGCAGCCAGCTGTGCTATAAACATGGAAACATCTACTACAAAATTCTGATTGACAAATGTCAGTGTCAAAGTGCAATTTACATAATATGTTTGAGTTATAATTTTTCTGGAAATATATAGAATCTTACAAGAAACTTTCTGTATGGAATTTGTACAAAATACATAGAACTGACTGAAGGTAATGTACTGGAAATATGGAATCATTTGTAAAAAAAACTTTATGTTTGGAATTTGTACAAAATACATAGAACTGACGGAAGGTAATGTGCTGGCCACATCAGATTTTTATTTATTTATTTGGAACCACTTTAGGGGGCAGCCCGATTAAAATTCGACTTGACCCTCCATCCTAAGTATATAAATAAATAAGAACAATATATTCAATAGTTATACAAGAGATTCGAAAATAATTGAATATACAGTAGAGAGAACGAGATGTATTGCCTATAGGAAACATTGTCGGAGTTGTGTTTTCAGGTAACACATCGAGTTCGCAAACTGTATATTCAGATGATTTGTATATTAAATTAAGACTGTACAATCAATCCACTACATTTTTACGAAATGTTAAAAATATTACTTGTTCATTTATATCCAAGGATGGTATGATTACATCGATGGGTCCGTCACTCAAGAAATCCTTCTACACTTACATAAAAATCCGATTGAAAATCCTGAAAATCTTTATCTTAAGGTCGCCGTCGAATTAGGCTTGACAAACTCACCCGCTGCGTATCTCTAGCGCTACAATCACAAGGAGAGGCGCCGAACTCTCATCGCAGAAGATTTAAAATTGTGGATTATGCCTAAGTGCACGTCCACAACGGCGCACCGCACTTGGCACCGCACCTAGCCTAGACCATAGCATTGCCAGCGAGGAGAGAATGAAAGCACTGTTTCTTATGCACTCGGCCCTAACGGCGCACCGCACATCGCACAGACGCTAGCACAAACCATAGCCTCGCACCAAACAATAGAGCATGGTATTTTCTGCTCGCACAGTACGATCGCACACCGCGCAATATGGAGAAACTTATATCAGCTGTTTTTGTGCGAGAAGCCATATGGAATAAAAGAAGTAAGGAACACCACAATAATTTTGTGTTAATTAAATTGTGGAGAGAAATTTCTACAGAGTGTGATTTGTCAAGTAAGTACGCAATTTATTTTATACATCAAATATAATATACAGGTTATTTTTGAGTAGGAATAGAACAATGCATAACAAATGAATTAAACAGAGGGCAGTTGTCAAAAAGTAATTTCATACATATTTTATTCAACATTGGGTGTTATTCACCGGGTTGTATTACTATCTGTTTTAACTGAAATAACACTATTCGTATAAAAAACTTTTTCTTCTAGAATGGGCATCGCCCACTCTGACCCTCCCCCCCTGTTTACGGCCCTGAATTTTATGCTAGAGATCAAGAAATTATTATTTTGATACAATTTATTCATAAAATTAAACAATAATATTTCTCGTAGCTGCCATTTGTTATGCATTCGTCTTGTCAGAATATGATTTTATAAAATTATTATTAAGTTTAGATTGCTAGGTAGATAATATATTATTTCACATTCATAGTTTTTTAATACAAAATACACTAAAAATATGTTTAAAACAAAAAAATAGTGTAAAACTATCAAAAATTGTTGAAATTAATGTATTGCTGTGAAAAAAATTCGTGAAATAGTAAAAAAATTACAAGCTTTGAGTATAGATATCTATACATAAATGTCAACTTGAGAGTGGTAGAGAAAATATTTTTTAATTTAACAAATAGGATTTTGACATAAATAAATTTTAAAAACATCCCTAATATGTTTTGCCTGTTCATTAGGTCTGCCTTTTGGTATAGGTCTTTCTCCTGATCTATTTTTAGGGTAAAGTTCTAGATATTGCAGATTGTGTTTCATTCCTTCAACATCTATAATAGTGTTATGAAGAACACAAATTGCTTTTACAATTTTTTCTGCAATGTCAATGTTAGTTGCAATTGGTTTGTCTAAGATTTGCCATTTGGACGTTATAATACCAAATGCGCATTCAACGGTTCTTCTAGCGCGAGAAAGACGTTTATTAAAATATTCTTTATCTGAATCTAAATCTTGTCGGCTGTAGGGTTTTAGGAGATTATTCAATAGGGGATATGCTTCGTCTGCTATTATGACATATGGCATGGTCAAAGAAGATCCGGGAAGTTCGTCATTTTGTGGCAAATTTAGAGTTTGATCTATCAATTTCTTATATAATAATGACGCTTTAAAGGTTCCACCGTCGCTTTGTTTTCCATAACCACCAACATCGATGTTTATAAACTTATAGTGTGCATCTACTAAACCTTGAAGTACAATAGAGAAGAAACCTTTGTAGTTATAGAACATTGATCCCGATTGATATGGGCATCGGACACGGATATGCTTTCCGTCAAGTGATCCCACACAATGGGGAAAATTCCAGATTTCTAAATAATCATTTGCAATTATCTTAAAATCGTCCTCTGTTGGAATTTTCATATGAATGGGGTATAAGTTTGTCCACAATATTTCCACTGTTTCTGCAACAATTTTCGAAATAGTTGTTTTTCCCATTCTGAACGAAAATGCTAGGCTTCTATAAGATATTCCAGTTGACAAATACCTATAAAAGAAAAGTAGTCTTATTATGTTTATTTTTTGCAGTAACCCAAGCTAGAACAAAGTGGAAACGACTGAGAGAAACGTTTAGTAAAAAACTCGCATCAATGCCACAAAAGAAATCGGGTGATGCTGGAGGGAAAACTGAAGAATGTGATTGGCCATACTTTAAATCATTAATGTTTCTGAAAGATCAGTTTGAAGCTCGTAGCAGTTCTGGTAATTTTTCAACAAATATTGAGAAAGATTGTACTGAAACTTTAGAAAGCGAATTATCGGATCAAGATAATTTGGATGAAGAATTACTAGAAATTTCAAAAGTTACTGCAGAAAAAGATTCGTGCTCACCTGTACCATTAGTTGCTTCTACCTCGTTTGAAAACAGGTACAAATGTAATTCACCCGCCCTGTCAACTCCTTCCTCCTGGTCTTTAAAAAGACAGAATCGCAAAACCTCGCGCGATACGCTAGGAGAAGCATTCTTAAAAGCAGAACAGGAAAAATTAGAATACTTGAAAAAAAAATCAGAACAAAAAGTAGAAAAAAAAAACTGTAGATGAAGATGAAGCTTTCTTTGAAAGCATTTTACCACATGTTAGAAAATTGAATTCGAAACAAAAAATGAAATTTCGTATTAGTGTTTTACAATTACTGGACGATGATATCCCTAACCCAAATTCGTCAACAATGTTTAATAAAGTAAGTGTTGAAAAATTCCCAGTTCAAAATACTCTTGCGTATGATACTGACTATGGTATGGGATTGAACGAATCTGTTTACACAAATTTGTAACTTGTATTTTTTATTTTTGTGCCTATTACAGAAAATTTATAAAGTAATGTACTGTTAACTTTTGATTGTAAAATAATTAAAATCGTATTTGACTTAAACGGGGAATAATTTCTAAAATGCAGTAAACAATTTAATGCCACATTATTCCATTTTTATCTTCATCAAGAGTTAACAGCACATTAATAAACTTGCCCGATTAGAAGGAATTTTGTTTATTTTTATATTTTGCAGTGTAGTTACTCAGTTTATTTATTTTCGGAAAATATATCATTAAAATCAATATGTTTTATTATTAACTTACCTGAATGTGACCATTAACCTTTCAGCAGTTGTAATAGGTTGCCCGTGACAGTTTTTCCAATTTTTAACTAAATCATTGTCTACTTTTTCAAAAATATAGTCAAAGGTACCCACATCCATTCGCATGTACGAAAAGAATCTCTCAGGATCCTTTCTTAAATCTTCGTATAAATGATGATATTCTCCATAAATTTTGCGTCTTTTATTTAAAAAGTGTATTTTATCGTTTTGTTTTGTCAATTCTAATATAACCCATTTATTTGTTTCGATAAGCAAATCCTCATCAGAGGAACTATCGGTCGTCGCAAAAGACATCTTTATTTGAGAGGTTTTATATAAAATGACGAATATTATATGCAATATGCGCTGTGCGTGCGGTGCGTCGTTATGGCCATACGTGTGCAATCCTCGGTGCAGTGCGATGGTCTGTGCAATGGTCTAGGCTAGGCTAGGCTATGTGCGGTGCGCCGTTGTGGACGTGCACTAACGCAAGCGATATACCTCGCTTGGAGGCTAGTCTCGGCTACAGCTAGTCTAGTACGTATTGGCGCGGAAATTTCTCTACACTGCATTATTTTTATTCTTTCGTACTTCATGAACAAGATGTATTAATTTTTGGTTTGAAGAAAAATTGTATTTTTATAAACATAATTAAGAATTTATATTTATGCATACAGGATATATATATATATATATATATATATATATATATATATATATATATATATATATATATATATATATATATATCTCATAACAGTAGGTCGTAGCCAGATTGTAAAATGCCGCTAGGTTCTCAAATCTTCGTTGACTTAGTGATGATTTACAATCAGACTAATCATGTAGATACTATCCGTTTTAACTATAGAGTGGTGTGAAAATAGGAACAGTGTGATCTTGTTGTTTTATTGGATAATATCGGGGTATTATCCAATCAGAAGACAAGATCATTCTGCTCCTATTTTCTCACCACTCTATAGTTAAAACAGATAGAGTTTAGTATATTTCTCGAAATACGAGTGTAACAACAATAACCTCACCTAACACACAAAATTCGCCCAGAGTTTTCCAAGAGTGGCTTTTGTGTGTTACGTACGCTGTAAGCTATTCGTCGTATAAAACGTCTAGCCATATTGTAAAACGCCTAGGTGTTTTATAATCTGGCTACGACATAATTACAAAACCGGGATTAATACGGATACCGGCACCGGGAGGTTAGACAGCCTAAAAAATATCGCTTCTGAATGTTATGATATTATGTGACATTAGAAGTTTGTGTTTCCGAGATATTCTTTATTAATTAACTAAATAAAGTTACTGGTAAGTTTATTAGGAGGTGAATGTACCTTTTCAAGATCATGTTCAATTTTATAAAATGTATCCTTATTCATAGGTTTAATGTTCATACTAGAGAGCAATTCTTCTGTGTGCGAATATGTACTGCCAGTTGCTATAGTGCCCCATACGCAACCAATATTTATTTCCGATTTATCTTTATTTGGATCTTCAGTATATTTAGAGATATCAATATCACACATTGTACATTTAAAGTGTACTTGGCTAACTAGACCTAATCCTCTGCAGGTTTCTTTGTAGGGATATGTGTCCCATAGTGCAAATTTTAGAGTGATCCATTTGTAATTTCATGGCCCATTTTAGAACATATCCTAATTGTACAATTCTATTACCTGTTACGGTTTTCTCAAAATCAAATTCTCTCGTAGGATTAGGATCACTTTCAATACATAATTTATAATTTTTTATACTACAAATAAATTAATTATTAGAACCGCAATATATCAGGGTAGAATTTTACTTTATTTTTTAGATTAATTGATAAAAAACCCTACATTATATAAACTATATTCATAAATATTTACAAAAGGAGTTTTAACAAACCTTTCGTATTCATTTTCTGGGCACCAAACATCTTCTAAATTAATTAAATCGTTTGAATTGTTTGTGGCATCTTCCAAACTAATTACTACTTCAGAATTTTGTGGCATTTGATCTGGAATGTCAAACGAATCTAACAAAATTCTTCTAGTTGTATTTTTGACCATATTTGTTTGTAAGTTCTTTTGACGAAGAAGAGCATTTTTTCGCCTCTTTAAAGCAGTCGCCGTTCGTTTCTTTGATTTTGAAGGCCAGTTTTGCTTCGAATTTTTAGTTTTGACCATTTTATAATAGAGTATCCAAACTTAGCGCATAGAATTTCAAAACTGGTGCTTCTAGCCTCTAATCAGACCAACAAGATTTCATGCGAAATCGTTTCCTCTCCTGTCTACAGCTTGATGGTATAACCTGAAGAGGGGTGGTGACGAGCGCGGTGTAGAGAGAACGACGGCAGAGCTCCAGAAGCGCGCTCCGGCAAAACGCTGCACTAAGTTTACATTACAGTATAGGGAATATCGTAATTCCATTCGTTTATAACAATTAGTTATTGTATTAATTATTTTTTTTCATTAATCATTATAAAATATTTATGTTCACATGATGAACATACTTTGAACCCAATATTTTCTATTAATGCATGATTTATTATTATAAACAATATTATTATTGTTAATAAAAAATTGAATACAAGTTCAACCATTAGATTTACATTTCTCAAAATCAATAAAAAAAAGTGCGTTCGTTTTTATGAATTCCTTCACTCAAACGAACGGAATTACGATTGGACTGTATTCGACGGCGCCCTTAATACTGCAATCTTTGCAATCAACATTACAATCCCAAAAATCATTACAATCTTTATGAAAATAATTTAAAATCTTGGAAATCTTACTTGCAATCTCATATTCTTAGACAAGTCTATGCAAGTTCATGGTAACTATCTCAAAAATCTTTGTACATTTACATATAAATCTGATTGAAAATCTTGAAAATCTTTCTTTAATACTGCATCTTTGTAATCAACAATCCCCAAAACAATTTTATAAAATCCCAGAAATCTTTCCAATCAACATTATAATCCCAAAAATCATTACTATCTTTGTAAAATCCCAGAAATCTTGGAAATCTTGTTTGCAATCTTATATTCTTAGATAAGTCTACGCAATTTCATAGCTACTAATTCAAGAAATCTTTGTACACTTACATAAAAATCTGATTGAAAATCTTTGACAATCTAATAAAATCCCTATAAATCATCTTGAATCTAGTAAATCTTCAAAGATTTACAATCTTTGTACACTTAAACGTCGAGTGACGAACCCCTCGGATTACATATCATTCATTTGTTTGTGAACCGAAACACCACTACTTTTGTTTCGCAAAATACAACAACGCAAATAATGTTATACAGCGTACGAAAATTGAGCTCTCTGATTGGTCTCTTTAAGATGAGTTGTATAGTTATATATAATATCATCAGTGGTAAATTTTTGCCGGAAAAATTTTCTGATTGTTAGGAGAGCTGCTTGCCTAGCAATTTATTGAATGACATTGACAAAAAAATGACGAGTTGTCAAACGAGTGATTTTTGATCAATGTCACGAGATAAATTGGCAACAGGCTCGAGTAAAGCAATCGGAAAATTTTTCTAGGATAAAATTTAACCACGAATGGTATTCGGATGACTATTTCCAAAATAAAAATCATGTAATCATTTATATATTTTTTTTCTTGACAAAAATCTTCTAATTGTTATTGTGTTTTGAGGTCTTATATTTAAGTTTGCTTTTTCAATGTTTTAAATAGATTCCTGACCGAATCGACTCGTTTCTATAATAAAAACTGATAACACTGAAAATATACACACTTTGACAGGTATTTAAATAATATGTTATTAAAACGTCAAATTTTTTTCGCTTATCAAAACTCACTTGTAAAAATACAACAACAAAGGGTGCGAAAAAAAAATTGTGACGTTTTTTTTTTCTCGAAATGAAACCTGGTAACTAGGTAGAATCCTGAATTTGGATTGGCTTATAAATTTATGAGTGAAATAGTCAAAGATATCATTTATAGAATGTATTTTACATAGATTAAATGCGATGGTATTGTACTTACCGGGTAATGAAAAATCATCAAGCCTGGATGCCTTCACACACGCAAATTTTCGTACTTCACTTTAAATGTCAGTTAGGGCATTGTCATTTATCACTTAATACACAGAAATATACGTCTAGTCACTTCTAAGTATCACAATAAACTACTTGCCATTTTTATCATGTTTAATTCGGAACACGATAGCTCTATATAGATTACATTGATCATAGTGTAGAACGAAAATGTTGAACGGAAATACTTTAAATATATTTAAATTAAATTTTTAACAAATATGACCCTCGTATTTCAAATATTACTCTTATTTAGTTTGTGATTAATTATTTATTAAATTAACCCATTCCCATTATATCAATTGATGAACTCGTAACATTCTCCAACCGCCCCATAATTTCTGGCATAATCCGTATAATCTTGCCCTAGTGTTCTGTACAAAACAGTAACTGTTAACTAGGTAAAATCCTAGTATAGGTGTGGCAAGCTGAAAGGCTGGAAGCCTTGGCAGGATTGCATTTCCTCCGGGTAAATGTGTCGGAACGGCGTTTTCACGGCTCGTAGAACGCTAGAGATTCATTAGTTAACACTTGTAAGGATAATATGTGATACCTACATAGTACGGGTCTGGAAATTATAGCATACAGAAGAACAGGATTTTAAATTTGAAGGGTTCAAGGCAGTGCCGGCCCAAGACTTTTGAGTGCCCCAGGCTAAAATTGTAAATTGCGCCTTTCATTTATTACAATTTTGTTTAGATTATATAGATACAAAAATTATAAAAGAGGCGATTTGTTACATATTGACAGTTTGGTGTACCTATTACCAACACCACTTGTAGTGGCTGAAATAAGCCAGGACAAATTTAGACGCTGTGACAATGAGGTGTTGAAAAAAAAATTAACATATCTTTCTTCTTCTGAAATTCGAATAAGTACGTTCTACAAATAATGATTTTCTGTTCAAATTTTTGCATATTTTAAATATAGTAGCAGTTTAAAATTATACTTTTTGAATTGGCGCTAAATTACACTGCCTGTGACGTCAGAAAGACATTAGCCAATGACAAAACTGGAAAGATGATGAAAAAAAAAAACAAATGTATCATACATCAACGTCAATTGCTTTAATGACAACTGTGTGACATAAGGTCTGACTTATAGTGCAGCGTGATTTTTGGTTCTTTAGCGTAGTTCTTAGTTACTTATTATTGCGTCATATTTCATAGTTTAATGCCCAGTATTATAAAAGATGGATAAGTTATACCTGACACTTTATGACACACACACACTTTGTATTCTATTTTGACTTTTGGATTTATTTCGTGTCAGGAACATACACAATACAATATAATTAAAACATATATAAAACATATTCCAGCAATATATTGTTTGGAATAGATCCTCTTCAGTTGGAGATTGACATTATCGTCAGTAGTGGTCTTAAGAAATACCGTCTAGAAATGTTTTATCCTGGATTTATCAATCTCTCTTATGCTCCAGTAGTGCAAAGTTTAGCCGGTATAAGAAACCGTAGCTTGAGTGCATCATTTTCCAACTAAAAAATCAAATGTATTCAATAGTTCTTACTTAATTATAAAAATATTTATATTTACATCAAAATGATCTTAACAACAAAGAAGTTTTGAATTTATGTTTTTATCTTTGCTTGCGACAACCATTTCATACTTCTTTCTTCGTTTTGGGGCACTACTATAAATATTTTTCCCTATTATCAGTTCTATTTGGGCACACTGCACAAAACAGTTTTTTACAACCATATTTGATTATAGGCGATTTCGGGCGACAACCGTTCACTTGCGGTATGTTGCGTTCAGGTACGTTCACACATTCGGGCGCTAGGAACAACATACCCGGTATGCTTGGATCAGTGCTCACAGCTGAACGGGTTTGCGAGTCGGGTCAGCTCTCTGTTCACTATTTCTATCTCTTTTTATCATGTACTTTTTTGAAATGTCAAAGGTCAAAACAGTCGGAGTCGTGGTCTTATGTCAAACAGAGTGACATTATTTTCGTTGACTCTTTTTTGGACAAATATGGAAAAAACTATCTTTCTCCGTTAATGCATTTTAGTTGTCAGACACTATTTTTGACAGTATTAAATGTCGCAGAATATACATAACCACCAAGCACGGTGTCAACAGGTGAACCAACGATTTTTGGCGCCACCATTAACCATATCATACCGTAACTAACCGTAAGTAATCCGAAGAAGTGAACGGGTATGTCGCCCGAAATCGCCTTATTTTCAAATACAAAAATCAGTAGTAGTTGACAGCTGTCATGACTGTCACTCATTTAAATTCCGTCGGTGGCAAATGTAAGCCACTCCCTCATTGGTTAGGTCCTTTCAATCGTCATCAGGCGAAAGGTGATTCGGAAATTCAAACATTATAATTTCAAAGACAATTTTCTCGTGAATAAAGAATAATACGAAAAAAATAAAAAATGGGGTAAAATGTTTTTTCTTATTCTTTCGATTAAAGCAAAGAAAAAAAATCTGATGTGGCCAGCACATTACCTTCCGTCAGTTCTATGTATTTTGTATAAATGCCATACAGAAAGTTCCTTGCAAAAGATTCTATTTCTTGTACATTACCTTAAGGCAGTTGTGTGTATTTTATACAAATTCCATACAGAAAGCAAAAGATCCTATATATCCAGTAAAATTATAACACTTAACACATACATCCTGTCAACTGCACTTGACACTGACACCTTTCAATCAGAATTTTCTTAATACATCAGCTGTTTCCAGAGTTATAGCATAGCTAGCTAATATATGATATTTAATTTCTATATAATTTTTTAACTGTATACCCATTTAATATGAAATATAAAATGCATTCAAATCGCATAGAGAATAAAATGTTCTTTAATATTTATAATAACATCAAATGTGAAAAAATGATATTTAACATCGTTTTTTCAAGAAAAACTGTTAAAATCTTTAAATGAGGGTACTTCCGGCTGACCAATTCTAACCAAAATCTAATCAGCTCTTCACATGGGTGTAACGAATAGGAATACAAAAGAATTATAATTTTTTGAATTGTAGTACGGAAATTATCGTAGACGAAAATTTTGTTACACACACACACACACACACACACACACACACACAGACACACATACACACACACACATACACACATACAGACATCATCGTAAAAATAGTAAAATCGTGTTCTAGGGACCCTAAAACGTGCTTATTCATCAAAAACTCACCACCGAATTTTTTGACCAAAGACAATACCTTCCTTACCTAAAGGTGACGGAAGGTAAAAACCGTGCAACACCTCATTGATGGTGGGGTATCATTTAGAAGCTGTAAAGTTTGGGCATTGTGAAATTTAGACTAACTGAAATTTGGGCGCTATGATATTTATATGCTGTGGAATGTAGTAATCGGAAATATCATGTTCAGAAGTTGAAGACTTGAATTAAATTTTAGCTTAGGTTATTCGAATCCCATTTTGACATCTTATGCCCGTGTACTTACGTCGCTAATGTCATTTGCGTGATATAAATGTTATCCTATCAAGTTTAAATGTGTTCCATTTTGAGTGGGGCTAATGTAATTCCACTAACAGGTAATTCCAGCGTTACGGCCCTGCTCTACATCTTCAGGCTTTTAACAGAGTCGGATTAAGAGGGTTTCCACACCCTCGAATTAAAATGGGGAAACACGTTTGTTCTTTTAACAAAGTTTTTCCATTAGATCGGACCTTGGCGAACTGATCCGAACCGGTCAAGTTTCACCGTAGCGGCATCGGTAACGGTAACGAACACAGCCCTGGAATGTCAATTATTCCAAATAATGGCCGTGGAATCTTGCTCAATTCCTGGACTAATGTTGCGCTCAATACGAGATCTTAACTTGCGAGAAATTTAAAGCCTTTCAACTACGCCAGTTTCTCCAACTATTTTAACCTTTTAAACATGGGAATGAACGATAGAAAATACCGAAGTTGCGAGATATTCCAACCATTTCAATCAGCTGCAGAATTGGCTACTTGCGTGCCATTTTTTTATTTAATGTTTTTGAAGAGACGACAAAAATTGCTACTCATATTTTTACCTCTCGCTAAGAGAGGTATTGTATTCATGCTAAAAATCGCATATCCAGATTTAAGTGAATAAGCACGTTTTATGGTCCCTAGAATCCGATTATAACATTTTTACGATGATGTCCGTATGTGTGAGTGTGTGTGTGGATGTGTGTGTGTGTGGATATTGGATTCACGATAACTCAAATACTATAAGACTTAAGACATTTTTAACTACGGATTCCTCAATCTAACAATAATGGGAAGAGTCCAGTCAGTTTTGGTAACAATTGGACAACCGGAAGTAGTAGTTACAAGAAAAAAATCATCTAAATATTATTTATCGAAAATTTATATAAATACTTATATTAAAGAACGTTAAATTCTTTATTCGATAAATATAAATTCATTATTATATCTGCTATAGATTCAGAGATAAAGAAATGCATATAAAATAATTTGATGTAAAAATTCTTAGATCAAACTACTTCAAGGCAAGAAATTCAAATGTTTGTAATTCACACATAAATGTCACTGTCAAAAATATTTGTATGCCACTGTCAAAAATATTCGTACATCATTATGAAGATTATGAAAATAAATAAAAAGTCAACAACGCAAAAGAATATACCTACAAAAGAATATAAAAGGAATTTGCGAAAAAATGACGAATAAAAGAAAAAGAAAAGGAAAGTAGAAAAAAAATTCAGGATATTGAATAAAAAGAAAATGTATGTATTGTACATAATTTATATTAAAATAATTATTTTGTAGTGAGACATGAATATATGTATTTGTATTTAAAAATATTTTTCGTTTTATGCGTACAACCAGGTAAAATATCTGGCGAGAGGTAATGTGTTGGCCACATCAGATTTTTTTATTTAATGTTTTCGAAGAGACGACAAAAAATTGCTACTCATATTTTTTCTTTTGGCAAAATATTCATTACTTGGCCATAAAAAAATTAATGAGATTTTAATATTTAAATTACCGCCGTGTATGACGTAGAATTACGCCGAACCAATGAATGGCCGTAAAGCAATAACATCGGTACGTATAATAGCAACGGCATGTGCGGGTAATTTAATCATGGCAGATCATTTGTTTGACGTTTGAATAATGGTGTGGAGGTTAATATTTTCGTTTGTCATTTTAATCTTGTACGAGTATAAGCTAAGTTAAAATCCTGCTTAACAAACCGAAATACGTAATAAAAGTAACAGAAACCACGCAAATTGTAAATAATAAAGAAGAGAGACAGTGACAGAGAAATGAACTAATGTCAAAATCAAATTAAAACTCGCACTCGCTCACCATCTACAGATTACATTCTTAAATATGCATTCCTTTCTCTAGTTCAAAATAATGACGTCAAAGAAAATCTTCTTTCTTAATTTATTAAAGAAACATATAATTTTTTTTAAATAAAATTTATATTTTTACATACGTTTTCAACTTTACTTTAGGTATTTAGTGATAGATATCAGATTTTCAGTACCACGCAAGTAACCTATTGCTACACATATTGGAGAGTTTTTTTATGGAGTACGCAAATTATTGTAATAAAATTAGTGATGCGAATCGGGTTACCTAATGGGTAGGTAAATAAAATTTGGGTATTTACCCAGTATTCGAAGTCTATATACCTACCCAATGGGATCCTCCACCATGACAAAAAATAATAAAATGTGCATTTAAAGTATTATTCAATAAATAACGATTCAGATAAAAAAAAATCTGATGTGGCCAGCACATAACCTGTCGCAAGATATTTTACCTGGTTGTACGCATAAAACGAAAAATATTTTTAAATACAAATACATATTTATATCTCACTACAAAATAATTCTCACATATATTTACAAAACCTATGGGATATTTTAATATAAATTATGTACAATACATACATTTTCTTTATATTCAAAATCCTGAAATTTTCTTTTTCTAGTTTCCTTTTCTTTTTCTTTATATTCGTCATTTCCTCGCAAATTCCTTTTATATTCTTTTTTACGTATATTCTTTTGCGTTATTGACTTTTTTTATTTTCATAATCTTCATAATGATGTACAAATATTTTTGACAGTGGCATACAAATATTTTTGACAGCGACATTTATGTGTCAATTACAAACATTTGAATTTCTTGCCTTGAAGTAGTTTGATCCTGAGAATTTACTGAAGTATGTATTTACATAAATTTTCGATAAATAATGTTTAGATGATTTTTTTCTTGTAACTACTACTTCCGGTTGTCCAATTGTTACCAAAACTTAATCAACTCTTCCCATTATTGTTAGATTGAGGTATCCGTAGTTAAAAATGTCTTAAGTCTTATAGTATTTGAGAAATCGTGAATCCAACACCCACACATCCACACGCACACACAGACACACACACACGCACACGCACGCGCACACGCACACACACACACACATAATTTGTATCGTGGAAATAAATAGTAGTGTTAATCGGTTAAATAAATAGTGTTAGTGTTATCTAGTTAATTATAGTTTTAGTCTTAATTAGTTTTTAATAATTGTTTAATATTAGTAAAAGTAATTTTCATTAAGTTTAATAAACACTTAATTTTAATTAATAATAATTGTCTAATATTTACACTTCACCCAAATAAATAATATATTTATTTAAAATAATAATACAAGGAAAAATACGGTTCGTTAAGATTTTTGAGGTTAGAGAAAAATATATGTATTGCATAAATACCAGTAAAAATTGAAACAATATCTCAAAAATGATTTTCACAATTTGGAGCAGAACAACCCGCCATTGTAGATAATTTCTATGATTAATAATACTGTAACACTGATATTGAATGATTTAAGAGGCTCCAAAATGGTGGACGAGTCAGCTGCAATTTATCTAGTAGCTATAAGTATCACTATAACGTCACGTTATTGCTATCTTTCTCTCGCAGCCTAATATAGAGTCTGGTTTGAAAAAAAATATATTTCATCATCCCTACAATCATACCAATCAAGTAATACCAATAAATTAATCATTTTTAAGTTAGTGGTAAACTGGAATGTCCAAAGAAATAAGTGATGTTGTGCTGTTAAAGTAGAATACGCACAAGTTTCGAATATAAAATCAGGCAACCAATCAAATTACTTAGGAGATGATATGTCATCCTAATTTTAAATAAATTTAATCGCTTGTAGTTTGCGAACTAATTAATACTAAACAAAATTATTTCTAATACTTATTAATATAAATATGTTTTCATATTCTTATCTAAGATAGTTAAAATTTGACTATAGTTTAGTACCCCTTTTGCGAAAAGCATATATCGATATCCATATTAATTCTTTATTACATTCACAATATCACATGAAATGTGGAACAATTTTTAACAAACCTATGTCATATCTCTGATCCTTCCATTCGTTGTAAACAAAGAATATTAAACATAACTCAAATTCCAAATGAGAAAATTTCAATTAATCTAAATTGAAAATAATAGCTCATCATGATGCGCTGTCAGAGTTGTATTTGAGAGCCGTTTGAATCTGGTAATTATGATGAAATATCAGTTATTTTCAACAGAGATTATTCATGTTGACATATATTTAAGCTTGTTTTAAAACAGGACATTTCGGGACGTTATCATTATTATTCAATACTCGTTACAAATTTATTTTGGAGTGTAGTACTTTATCCACTTTTTCAGTTGTTGATATTTTTGAAGTAGACTTTTATTCGTAAATTTTAATAATGACAATATACAGGGCGCTATGTAAGTAACGTGCCATGCGTTACCACTTAATAAACAATGTATTGTAATCTGCAATAATTTATTTTCGAGTGTGCAATTGTAAAAACACTTCAAAAAAGGCCAATGGCAATTATTTATTTGAATACAGAAAAATATAAAAATCTGGCGTAGCCGTAGCCATCACAATACCTCCCGCCATTTACAGCCCGAGTCACAAAAAAGATTATGTTAATCCATATTTTTAGATTAGCGAATTTTACTCCAATTTTGACAGTTTATTTATTAAAATATAGTCTAATCTAGTGCAAGTAACTGCCTTTTTTAAACCCCTCAACAGGATTAAATCCCAATTACAGAGTGGGTTCACATTCACACACATCCATGCCTTAGTTGGATTCGAACCCAGAGCCCCGAGAACACTCACGACATGAGGCGTTGTTCTAACCATTGAGCCACCGGAGCTATAATAAAATGAAGATTAAATTTTAAATACCGGGATAGAATAGAATTCACTAACCCAAAAATGAGGATTAGCTTAAACATTTTTGCGAATCGTTAATTTTTATTAATCTAAATACATACCTACATACATATTTACTTATGCTTAATTCCTTTTCTATTGTTCTATTTACTCTTTCTTTTTAAAACGTTACTAATATTATTTTGAAGAGATTAGTTCTTTGATAGTGACATTTATCTGTCAGTTATACATATATTTGAATAACTGCGTTTTGTTTGTTTAAAGCGTAGGCCCTGGGATTTAAATTATAGATAATTTTATAAATTTATCCATAAAATATATAGAAAAAGTATAAATGCAAATCTATAGAAAATTTAATACTCTTTAATTTTTATAATAACATTAATCTCGAAAACATAACATTATAGATATTTTTCGAAGAAAACCCATTTTGAGCTTCTAGTAAAGTGCCATTTCCGGTTATCCGATTTTCACCAAAATCTAATGGGCTCTTTCCATTACAGAAAAAGGTTTCAACATTTTCTGAATGATAGTATTTGAGTTAGAGTGGAGGATCCATATACACATTCATACACACAGGTATCACCGTAAAATGTTAAAATTGGATACTAGAGACCTTGAAACGTATTCATTTACCTTAATCTCGATATGTGTTTTTAGCACGATCCCCATTGGCCTAAATTCTCCATAAAATAGGATATGTTTCATTTATTTAATATTTTTTATAAGTTCAAAATTAATGAAAATATTTTATACATATATTCCATGTTCTTGTCATATCCTGAAGTGATGTATTTCGTATGAAGTAAAACTATGATATTATGTAACATTTATTTCTGAGTAACTTTCTTCAAATTAACTTTTTTCAAAAATGAGAAATAAAGGCGTTATTCAATAATTTATGAATCAATAATTCCAATACAATATTGGTATAGCCACCTGTTGACAATAATTATAAACAAATGGTGACATTTGTTGAATATTATTATTGATTTTCAGAAATTGTTATCTGAAAACTGGGGCGTTAAATAGAAAAATGTTTCAAATATAATTTGTTCAAAATATTCTATTTTAATTATTTATGTATTAATCTTAATTATATAGTTACTATATTTGAAGATATAAATGCTTAGATAAATTAATCATTTTCTCAAGAACTATAAATAAATAAAATAAAGTATTTATTAAAACATATTTAAAATTAAATAATAAATAGAGTTTGTTAAAAAATTTATACTGTAAAAAAATTAATTTGCGAAAAATAAATATATTTTGTTTTTACACATCCCATATTTTTAACATATGCTGATCTAATATATTTCGTATGAAGTAAAAATATGATATTATGTAACATTTATTTCTGAGTAACTTTCTTCAACTTAATTTTCTTCAAAAATGAGAAATAAAGGCGTTATTCAATAATTTATGAATCAATAATTCCAATACAACACCGGTATAGCCACCTGTTAACAATAATTATAAACAAACGGTGACATTTGTTGAATAATATTGTTGATTTTCAGAAATTGTTATCTGAAAACTGGGGCGTTAAATGGAAAAATGTTTCAAATATAATTTGCTCAAAATATCCTAATTTAATTATTTATATATTAATTTTAATTATATAATTACTATATTTGGAGATATAAATGCTTACATAAATTAATCATTTTCTCAAGAACTATAAATAAATAAAATAAATTATTTATTAAAACATATTTAAAATTAAATAATAAATAGAGTTTGTTACAAAATTTATACTGTAAAAAAATTAATTTGCGAAAAATAAATATATTTTAAGTTTTTTCATTATCTCCGAAATTAAAGCGAAACTAAAAAAAAGTTTCAACAAAACTATCCTTTATTTTTAATTACAAATCTTTTTTCTTATGACAAATATAGTCGAAATATTTTTAGTTTAGTCAGAAAATGGATTTTTTCAATATTGTTAATATGAAAACAATACTGCTGCTGTAATCTATGGTGATAATTATTAACTACATTTTACTTTTTTGGTGGTTCTTTTTAATTCAATATCTTGGAAACAAAATCAGATATCGAGTTGTACTTTACGGCATTAGATTCCTCGCAAAATTCTCCATAAGATAGGATATATTTAATTTATTTATATTTTTTATTAATTAAAATATTTTTATACACATACCATATTTTTACCATATGTTGATCTAATATATTTCGTATGAAGTTAAAATATGATATTATGTAACATTTATTTCTGAGTAATTTTCTTCAAATTAACTTTTTTTTCAAAAATGAGAAATAAAGGCATTATTCAATAATTTATGAATCAATAACTCCAATACAATATCGGTATAGCTACCTGTTGACAATAGTTATAAACAAACGGTGACATTTGTTGAATAATATTGTTGATTTTCAGAAATTGTTATCTGAAAACTGGGGCGTTAAATGGAAAAATGTTTCAAATATAATTTGTTCAAAATATTCTATTTTAATTATTTATGTATTAATCTTAATTATATAGTTACTATATTTGGAGATATAAATGCTTAGATAAATTAATCATTTTCTCAAGAACTATAAATAAATAAAATAAATTATTTATTAAAACATATTTCAAATTAAATAATAAATAGAGTTTGTTACAAAATTTATACTGTAAAAAAATTAATTTGCGAAAAATAAATATATTTTACGTTTTTTTCATTATCTCCGAAATTAAAGCGAAAATAAAAAAAGTTTCAACAAAACTATCCTTTATTTTTAATTACAAATCTTTTTTATTATGACAAACATAGTCGAAATATTTTTAGTTTAGTCAGAAAATGGATTTTTTCAATATTGTACTATAATTTTCGGAATCTATGGGTCAAATAAAAACAAGGATACAATTAATGATCTAAAGGATAAATGATTAAGACTATCCTTGTATTTTATTGCCTGACAATTAAAGAAATTAAATATTGCATATGTTGTTGATGTATCTTAAACTTATTGCGATTTATTTGCAGTGGCGGATTTGCAGTCCTAGCCGCTCTAGGCCCCAGGCCATGTGCCGCCCCTTTCTCAGCCATCATATAGACTAGATACATAATTAATGAATTTACTTGCCCATTTTGAATTGATTCAGAAAATTGGTTAATGTTAACTAAAAGCTGCTAGTTTATAATATTTTTAGAGGTTTCAGGGATGATTGGACATTTAAATAAAACATTTAAAACGGTTTTAGGTTTTGTTTATTAATAAATGTTTTACAATGTGTTGCAAAAAAACGTACGAAGTATTTTATATGTACGAAATTATTTATACTTTGAATACGCAAAAATAGTGATTTAGGAAGATTATAATCATAAGGTACGCGAGCCTTTAATATATTAAGATACTTTGCATTTGATTTGTTTCTTGTTAATCTTGTTATCATCAGTGAGTTTGTTTGGCACGATTTGCCGCCCTTAATATCTGGCCGCCCTAGGCCCGCGCCTACTGGGCCTTAGGGCAAATCCGCCACTGTTTATTTGCAATAGTGAATGTTAGATATAAAACTAGATTCTCAAGTAAATTTGCATCATATGAATGATACGTTTAATTAAAAATGTGTCAAAACTAATTTTAAAAAATTTAGTGCGTAAATAAATTTTGAATTAATTACGTTATTCATATATTGTTTTCAAAATATGTCTGTTGTTTAATTTTGATAAAATGGACAATATTTTCTGTAGATTGACAAAAATATTGCTAAATATCCTTTAAATTTAAATTGACCTTAAATTATGAAACTTGAAAGTGTTCTTCTCCACATGTAAAACAAATATATCTTCAAGGAATTGTATTATTTGTTTTACTGTTTTGAAGTATGTACATGACACTTCAAAATATCAAATTGTTCTGCGTATGTACACATACCTATTTCAATAAAGAAATACCAACAAAATATTAAGATCTTTCACCATTTAACAAATTAGGAAATTGATTATTATGTATTATATTTCATTAATATAACAATATTAAAACTTGCTTCACTATTTTGAGCTTCTAGTAAAGTGCAATTTCCGGTTATTTGATTTTCACCAAAATCTAATGGGCTCTTTCCATTACAGAAAAAGTTTTCAAAATTTTCTGAATGATAGTATTTGAGTTAGAGTGGAGGATCCACAAACACAGACATCATCGTAAAATGTTAAAATTGGATTCTAGAGAACTTGAAACGTGCTCATTTGCCAAAATCTCGATATATGTTTTTAGCACGATCCCTATTGGTCTAAATTCTCCATAAAATAGGATACGTTTCATTTATTTAATATTTTTTAAGTTCAAAATTAATGAAAATATTTTATACATATATTCCATGTTCTTGTCATATGCTGAACTAATGTATTTCGTATGAAGTAAAAATATGATATTATGTAACATTTATTTCTGAGTAATTTTCTTCAAATGAACTTTTTTCAAAAATGAGAAATAAAGGCATTATTCAATAATTTATGAATCAATAACTCCAATACAATATCGGTATAGCCACCTATTGACAATAATTATAAACAAATGGTGACATTTGTTGAATATTATTATTGATTTTCAGAAATTGTTATCTGAAAACTGGGGCGTTTAATGGAAAAATGTTTCAAATATAATTTGTTCAAAATATTCTATTTTAATTATTTATGTATTAATCTTAATTATATAGTTACTATATTTGGAGATATAAATGCTTAGATAAATTAATCATATTCTCAAGAACTATAAATAAATAAAAAAAAGTATTTATTAAAACATATTTAAAATTAAATAATAAATAGAGTTTGTTACAACATTTATTCTGTAAAAAAATTAATTTGCGAAAAATAAATATGTTTCAAGTTTTTTTTATTATCTCCGAAATTCAAGCGAAAATAAAAAAAAGTTTCAACAAAACTATCCTTTATTTTTAATTACAAATCTTTTTTATTATGATAAATATAGTCGAAATATTTTTAGTTTAGTCAGAAAATGGATTTTTTCAATATTGTTAATATGAAAACAATACTGCTACTGTAATCTATGATGAAAATTATGAACTACATTTTACTGTTGTGGTGGTTCTTTTTAATTTAATATCTTGGAAACAAAATCAGATATCGAGTTGTACTTTGCGGCATTGGATTCCTCGCAAAATTCTCCATAAGATTGGATATATTTGATTTATTTAATATTTTTTATTAATTAAAATATTTTATACACATTCCATATTTTTGCCATATGCTGATCTAATGTATTTCGTATGAACAAATATATTATATTATGTAACATTTATTTCTGAGTAACTTTCTTCAAATCAACTTTTTTCAAAAATGAGAAATAAAGGCGTTTTTCAATAATTTATGAATCAATAATTCCAATACAATACCGGTATAGCCACCTGTTAACAATAATTATAAACAAATGGTGACATTTGTTGAATAATATTGTTGATTTTCAGAAATTGTTATCTGAAAACTGGGGCGTTAAATGGAAAAATGTTTCAAATATAATTTGTTCAAAATGTTCTATTTTAATTATTTATGTATTAATCTTAATTAAATAGTTAATATATATTTGGAGATATAAATGCTTAGATAAATTAATCATATTCTCAAGAACTATAAATAAATAAAATAAATTATTTATTAAAACATATGTAAATTTATATATTAAATAGTTTGTTACAAAATTTATACTGTAAAAAAATTAATTTGCGAAAAATTAATATGTTTTAAGTTTTTTTTATTATCTCCGAAATTAAAGCGAAAATGAAAAAAAGTTTCAACAAAACTATCCTTTATTTTTAATTACAAATCTTTTTTCTTATGACAAACATAGTCGAAATATTTTTAGTTTAGTCAGAAAATGGATTTTTTCAATATTGTTAATATGAAAACAATACTGCTACTGTAATCTATGATGAAAATTATGAACTATATTTTACTGGCGTGGGTGTATAAGTACGTTGATGTATCGTGTAAATGGGACAAAATCAATACTATCGACGTTTCGATTGACCAATCAGATTTCAAGAAATGTATATTGAATGGAGGTGGCAAGAAAATTGATTTAAACAATTGTTAATTGAATTTCGATAATTTGATATATAAAAAATTGCTAAATATTTGTTTTAAACATATTAATCGATAAATTCTTGATTAATACACGATTTACTGTTTATTATGTTATAAAATAAACAATTGTTTATTATTGTTACTTTATTGAGGCACATGATGTCGCCACCTGTTTAACAGACATATTTGACTTTGACGACAACCAGGACCGTAATTAAATTTTTTTGATTTTAAAAAGCTTTTAACAGCTTTTCGGGCTAAGATTTATATTTATTTCAAGAAATATAAGATAATAGTTTATAAAAAATACAAAATAAAGGATCAAACTCGTTTTATTAAGAAGATAAACTGAAATATTGGCCAGCATAAAATTTCCTGAATACTTTTTGTGTGTTAGTAACAAATATTTGTGGTATGCGAAATATAGCAGGCGCTGGCGCCTAAATACCAACAAATAAATATTGGAATTTATTGAATATTTGACAATGTACTATAATTTTTCAATTAAATATTGTTATTATTTGTATCATAAAGGTTTAATAAATATAATATTGTATATATTATCCATTTTTTATTAAATAAATACCATATTTTGTTACTACCTTATACAAGTATATATTAAACAAACTATTTAATTATTTATGAATATTATAAACAATAATTATTAACTATAACTTATTAAAAATATTGTTCTAATAATACAGTTTATAGAAATAAACATTTAATACAAAATGAATAAGAAATATTATTAATAACATTGACATGACACATACAATTGTTTATCTTGACTTTTCTTAACTAAATTTTCATAAAAACTAAATTTGTTATATACGAAAAGAATCAGCATAAAATTCTGAGTATAAAAATATAAAATTAATAAATTATAACAATAATATATCGCTAATATCTTATACATTTCATTTGACATACTTGGATTTTTTCATTTACAATTTTCAGTAAAAAATTTTCATTAAATAATAATAAATTATACATCAACAGATTCAGCTCAAATCACGGAATAAAATAATACTAAATACTTGTACTAAAATTCTAAATTAATACAATAATTATTTGTCTAGTTTATGGTCAAGGTTATTCATCATATTTTCTTGTCTATTGTCATCTGTTTATGTTTTGTCTTCTTTGTTTCGTCTCACAGTTTTTGTCCACATAAAAATCAACCCCTGTAGTTTAATCCTGTGATATTTCATCCCTTAAACAACTGTATTCTTCACTGGACAGCTCCAAACATTTGTAATGTTTGCATTTATAGTTGTATAGTGTAATCAGCTGATTTACAGTTCTGTGAATAATATATATATAATAATAATGATTATTATATATAAATATACGTACCTTATTGTTATAATACATAAAATATTGTTATACCAATTTGGTTTCAGAGATATTGTACGCTGCAGGACCCTTGCAAAAATATATATGATGAATCAGAATTGTTTATTACTAAATATGGAATAATTCTAGCCATACAAGACTTAATAAATTTGTTGTATATAAAAACCAGTTCCGACAACCGGTTTTTGTAACGAGTTCGCTTCAAAAACTGGTTATAATAACCGGTTTCTATACTTGGAGCTCTTCCCAAACCGGTTTTTCTAGTTTGTATTTATTCGAAACAGATTTATTTACCTACAACTTTTGAAAAACTGGTTTCAATATCTGAAATTAAATATATTTCCTAATAACCGGTTTCTATACTTGGAGCTCTTCCCAAACCGGTTTTTCTAGTTTGTATTTATTCGAAACAGATTTATTTACCTACAACTTTTGAAAAACTGGTTTCAATATCTGAAATTAAATATATTTCCATGTTTATTGTTTAAACAAAAGTTTACTTACTAAATATCAGCTTATATTAAATTAAAAGCTGTCCAAATTAGTTTTGATATGTTGTTCCAATCATGTGTATTTGTTTATTCATCAGCTGTCATTTCTTTTTATAGGTTATAATTATTGTTAATAACAATTAGAAAAATATGAGTTGTTATTAATTTTTAATACATAAAACTAAAGAATATATTCAAAAACATTAATAAAATTATTTAAAACACATTTGTTTATAAAGTTATAAAAAATATTAGTTCATATTTTTCCCAAAAGATGCCAGAACTAATATCACAATTGGTTGATTCAGCATAAATTAAATCGTTTTATCGATTTTTTCGATACTACAAGCATTTTTAACAAACATTTATTTGAAAATATATGCTTTAATTTAAAAATTATTAACAGATTAAAAAAATTATCAACAGTTTTGAATGATACAATAATAATAATGAAATTTTAGTAAATGAAAAAAAAATTCAAGTATGTCAAATGTTTATTAATTTTATATTTTTATATTCAGAATTTTATACTGATTCTTTTCGTATATAACAAATTAAGCTTTTATGAAAATTTACCTAAGAAAAATCAAGATAAACAATTTTAAGTGTCATGTCAATGTTATTAATAATATTTTTCATTTATTTTGTATTAAATGTTTATTTCTATAAACTATATTATTAAAACAAAATTTTAAATGAGTTATAGTTTATAATTATTGTCTATAATATTCATAAACAATTAAATAGTTTCTTATATATAATGTAATAAGAAAATATGGTATTTATTTAATAAAAAATGGATAATATATGCAATATTATATTTATTAAACCTTGATAATACAAATAATAACAATATTTAATTGAAAAATTATAGTACATTGTCAAATATTCAATAAATTCCAATATTTATTTGTTGGTATTTAGGCGCCAGCGCCTGCTATATTTCGCATACCACAAATATTTGTTACTAACACACAAAACGTATTCAGGAAATTTCATGCTGGCCAATATTTCAGTTTATCTTCTTAATAAAACAAGTTTGTTCCTTTAATTTGTATTTTTTATAAACTATTGTCTTATTTTTCTTGAAATAAATATAAATCTTAGCCCACCAGTAAAATGTAGTTCATGGTTTTCACCATAGATTACAGTAGCAGTATTGTTTTCATATTAACAATATTGAAAAAATCCATTTTCTGCCTAAACTAAAAATATTTCGACTATGTTTGTCATAAGAAAAAATATTTGTAATTAAAAATAAAGGATAGTTTTGTTGAAACTTTTTTTTATGTTCGCTTTAATTTCGGAGATAATGAAAAAAACTTAAAATATATTTATTTTTCGCAAATTAATTTTTTTACAGTATAAATTTAGTAACAAACTCTATTTCTTATTTAATTTTACATATGTTTTAATAAATAATTTATTTTATTTATTTATAGTTCTAGAGAAAATGATTAATTTATCTAAGCATTTATATCTTCAAATATAATAACTATATAATTAATATTAATATATAAATAATTAAAATAGAATATTTTGAACAAATTATATTTGAAACATTTTTCTATTTAACGCCTCAGTTTTCAGATAACAATTTCTGAAAATCAATATTATATTCAACAAATGTCACCGTTTGTTTATAATTATTGTCAACAGGTGGCTATACCGATATTGTATTGGGATTATTGATTCATAAATTATTGAATAACGCCTTTATATCTCATTTCTAAAAAAAGTTTATTTTAAGAAAGTTATTCAGAAATAAATGTTACATAATATCATATTTTCGTTCATACGAAATACATTAGATCAGCATATGGCAAAAATATGGGATGTGTATAAAATATTTTAATTAATAAAATATTAAATAAATTAAATATATCCTATCTTATGGAGAATTTTACGAGGAATCCAATGCCGCAAAGTACAACTCGATATCTGATTTTGTTTCCAAAATATTGAATTTAAAAAAAATAAAGTCGTTCAAATGCCCAAACGGCTAAGAAATACTGGTACCTTTTTTGCATACCCGCGTTTTTACATTTGCAAATGTGACTACATAGCACATTCTAACAATGACAACAAGATTGGACCAATAATTAATAAAGAAAAGAAATTGAAAATTGGTGTACATATGTTAGAAAATGCGCAGAATTTAATGGTAATATAATATTTGCAAATTTTTAAGGTAAATAATATCTACCTATTATAAAAAACAACAATTTTTTACCTCACGCTAAGAGAGGTACTGAAATTCATGCTAAAAATCGCATATCCAGATTTTAGTACGTTTTAAGGTCACTAGAATCCGATTATAACATTTTAACGATGATGTCCGTATGTGTGTGTGGATGTTGGATCCACGATTTCTCAAATTCTATAAGACTTAAGACATATTTAACTACGGATTCCTCAATCTAACAATAATGGGAAGAGTTGATTAAGTTTTGGTAACAATTGGACAACCGGAAGTAGTAGTTACAAGAAAAAAAATCATCTAAATATTATTTATCGAAAATTTATGTAAATACTTATATTAAAGAACGTTAAATTCTTTATTTGATAAGTGTAAATTCATTATTATATCTTCTATATATATAGAGATAAAGAGATGTATATAAAATAATTTGATGTAAAAAATCTCAGATCAAACTACTTCAAGGCAAGAAATTCAAATGTTTGTATTTGACACATAAATGTCACTGTCAAAAATATTTGTATGCCACTGTCAAAAATAATTGTACATTATAAAGATTATGAAAATAAAGAAAAAATCAACAACGCAAAAGAATATACGTAAAAAAGAATATAAAAGGAATTTGCGAATAAATGACGAATATAAAGAAAAAGAAAAGGAAAGTAAAAAAAGAAAATTTCAGGTATATTGAATATAAAGAAAATGTATGTATTGTACATAATTTATATTAAAATATCTCATAGATTTTGCAAATATATGTGAGAAGTATTTTGTAGTGAGACATGAATATATGTATTTGTATTTAAAAATATATTTTGTTTTATGCGTATAACCAGGTAAAATATCTGGCGAGAGGTTATGTGCTGGCCACATCAGATTTTTAGGAATTACTTTGTGATATATTTGAGGTTTATTGTCAGTGTCACTGTGGCGTCACATTTGGTGCTACCTTTCTCTCGCTGGTGTATAAAATAATCTGGTAAAGTATGGATTAAAAATCACTTGTTTCTTTCCATAGAGAGAATATAGTCAGCATCAAATCCCTGAGTTGTTCTTGTTGTTGTTTACTTATAATTTTCATCTTCTTGATTACTTGTTGCTTGTTTCTAACTTAGTGTCTTAGATTTTGTGTACGGCTTACTCATCGTGATGTGATTTTGAATTCATGTGTGCTTTATTCATGTAAGTAAATTGATTTTGTAATATTCTTGGTGAATCGGTAATGAAAAGAGTAGGTATAGTAGATCGATGTATAACCTGCTTCAAATTGATTTTGTATCTCAGTTGATCGTGTTGTAGTTTTATTTGGTTTATTGGTTTATACAGGACATCTCAAAAGTAACGCGCATATATTTGCGATATTATACTGAAAACTAAGGATCAATTACGAGATTTAATTACATTGAGCGGTAGAATAAATGATACTATAATTTGACCAAGTTTATTTATCTTATACAACGTAACTATGTTTTAAAATTGTTTGACTATGATTATCATTATTCATTTCCAAAGCATATACAATATATTCTACGAATACTGGTAGAAGGACGTGGGAAAAATCCTGTCTCTCTAAAGCAGGGGTTCCCAAAGTGCGGCCGGCAAAGCCTGTGAATTCGGCCCGCGATATCGATACGATATATTATATTTTTATTAAAAAATAAATACGTAAATAGTAAAATAAATAATAAATATTACAAATAAGATACAATAAAATATATTAATATTTTTGAAAAATTCTTACAGAATTTTAACCATAAGCGTTTGTATTAATAAAATATTGTTTAGTTTATATTTAAAAAATTATTGTAGTATGTCTAGTCTAGTTGTTACACATTTGTACAGAAATATAATATAGTAGTCTCAAATAGATACAGAATTGTTAATCATTTCTGGCGCATCTAATGCAACACACAATTTCAAGGAGTCAGTAACGAATTTATCGTTTTTTTCAATGATGTGCGCTGTGCCGCACTCTACAACTGTACCACCAGACCTTGTCCTGCCTACTCAGTTGCCCTGAGCAATACAGGCCTATGCCATATTAACGAATATTCAAAAATGCACTGCTCCAACTCACTAGAGATGGGACGAAAAATAGGCAAACGTGCAAGCACAAACAGATCGTCTTTTCTTATTGGTTGGTCAAATTATGAACGAAATGCGTCTTTCGCGCAGTTCTGTTTCTATTTGAGACTACAGTACAGTAGTGTTTACATGTGCTAAAATAAGAAATAGTTAAATATATTTAAAACAAAAAAAATCGTGGTTATTGTTTTGATTTTATTCCGTTTTTTTTGGCCCGCCAAAAAATTCGGTAATTTTAAATTGGCCCGCCTAAGAAAAACTTTGGGAACCTGTGCTCTAAAGCAACGAAAAACGTTTGAAAATGTTGTGTGGTGAGGAACAAGGCGATCTGAGTATCGCCTAAGGTACTCAGTAGCTGCAGCACGTCCACTTCCATTGCAAAAACCATAAACCAGAGGTTATTCTAACGTGCAGTTGGACATGAAATGTGCAGTAGGAAAAGCAAATTGTGCAGTGGGAAATTAAAATCTGTGCAGTTATTTTTCATTTATTTCGAATAAACCAAATATATTTTTTTTAAAGCATGAACTAAACATATTAGTCCGTAGTATATACTCTTAAAATTAGTGACATAGATTTAGAAACATCCTGTATAAGCACCAAAATTGTACTAGCTTTTCCCTCACTCTTCGCTGGTCTTATTCTCATCATTACCATTGGCCTCAGCAAAAATACCATTAGAGGTGCTCACGCTTATCATTGTAGCTTTCCGGGGATCTCACTCTAACAGAGAAGGCATGTTGTAATAAATATACAAAACCGCATTTTCGGAATCTACCGACAAGCTATTCCGAGACACGATTTTATATTTTTTAAATTTAATTCCGAAGAAATAGTTAAGATCTAACTCTGGAAGCGTCAGTTTCCGCAACTTTTCTATTTGTGGATGTTCTAGTATTTCGTTATAATCCAACTTGAATTAAACAAAGATGTTTTACCAAAATATTACAAACCTATACTCTGTTCCATTTAAGCTATTCAGTATTGTAGAGAATAGGGAATAGTTTTAACCTTTCTGATTGGCTGAAATTGGAGAGAGACAAGTTTATCCAATATAATTTCGGCTACTTAAAATTGGCCATGATGCGAGCGACATCTGCTGAATGGCTTAAAGGGAATAGAATATACAGGGATTTATTTTCTTATGCAGTGGAAAAAAATCCTTAGAATAACCTCTGCCATAAACGAAAACCATATCGGCATATTCTGCATTAGTAAAATGCTTAAATTAATAAGATAGTACAAAAATCATTCATTTGTCAAATATACGTTAATTCGTCAAGGCTACCGCAATTATAATTTTTTTTAAATTCCTTCGATATCTCCAAAACAAGGAGGAATTCACCTATAGATCATATAACATTTTTTGATCGTAATGACCTCCGCAATATATTGCATAAGTTTGTCGGTCGAGTCGCGGAACACCCTGTATAATAATAATAACATCCCTCAATAACTTGTACAACTTGTTCAATACCGACAATTTGCTTCCATGTTTACGCTAAAGATAGTTTCCTTATTTTAATTGACATTATTTACATATCTTGGTTTATTATTCGTTTTCATTGAATGGTAACTATGAAAATTTTTACTCTACCGATACGAATAAGTATAATAAATATTTTCAATGGGGCAATAATGAAGTATTTAAAACATTTTTTCTGAAATTAAATTGTTCTTATTGTCATTTAAATATCATCAGACCCTATTGTCATTAATGAGATTCAAATGAAAATTCAAATCAATTTTCCATAAATAAATTTAAGGAGGAGTACCTTGTTTTCGGCTGAAATAAAGAATATCTGAAAGTCTAAATGGGGTGCCCCGTTCTCCCCTATACTACGCCACTGGGATGATGGAAAAGCTGTGCTGTAAATCAGTTTTCCATTTATAAATAAAATGCATCGGAGCACGCAAGACAAGAATGTTTTAAATTTAAAAACTATCGGATATTTCAAAGTTTCATCCTATATTTCTTGTCAACGAAAGGAATGTAAAATATAAAAGACAAAAATAGAAAACATTTCAAAAAAGATTAAATGGAAGTATAAACTTATCCATATTTTAAAAGCGACAGCTCAGTTTGTATACAGATTACAATAGAAAATTACAATATTCTTTATCACGAGTTGAGGCAGTTAAAAATAAACGAGATACTTCAGTTTTAAAATTACATTATAGTATCAATTTTTTAACACGTTTGGTGATCATTGTGTCCTTTATATTTATTCCCTGATTGCATCAAAATTAATTTTTATATACGATGTTACGGAAACCGTAATTTCAGTAATTTCTATGAGAATTGATAGTAAAAAATCTGATGTGGCCAGCACATAACCTCTCGCCAGATATTTTACCTGGTTGGACGCATAAAACAAAAATATTTTTAAATACAAATACATATATTCATGTCACACTACAAAATAATTCACACATATATTTGCAAAATCTATGGGATATTTTAATATAAATTATGTACAATACATACATTTTCTTTATATTCAATATCCTGAAATTTTCTTTTTCTGCTTTCCTTTTCTTTTTCTTTATGTTCGCAAATTCCTTTTATATTCTTTTTTACGTATATTCTTTTGCGTTGTTGACTTTTTTTTATTTCATAATCTTCATAATGTATAAATATTTTTGACAGTGACATTTATGTGTCAATTACAAACATTTGAATTTCTTGGCTTGAAGTAGTTTGATCTGAGATTTTTTACATCAAATTATTTTATATGCATTTCTTTATCTCTGAATCTATAGAAGATATAATAATGAATTTATATTTATCGAATAAAGAATTTAAGGTTTTTTAATATAAGTATTTACATAAATTTTCGATAAATAATATTTAGATGATTTTTTTCTTGTAACTACTACTTGCGATTGTCCAATTGTTACCAAAACTTAATCAACTCATCCCATTATTGTTAGATTGAGGAATCCGTAGTTAAAAATGTCTTAAGTATTTGAGAAATCGTGGATCCAACATCCACATACACACACACACACACACACACACACACACACACACACACACACACACTCACTTACTCACTCTCACACACACATACGCACGCACACACGCGCGCACGCACGCCCCATTGGACAACCGGAAGTAGTAGTTACAAGAAAAAATCATCTAAGTATTATTTATCGAAAATTTATGTAAATAATTATATTAAAGAACTTTAAATTCTTTATTCGATAAATATAAATTCATTATTATATCTTCTATAGATTTAGAGATAAAGAAATGCATATAAAATAATTTGATGTAAAAATTCTCAAATCAAACTACTTCAAGGCAAGAAATTCAAATGTTTGTAATTCACACGTAAATGTCACTGTCAAAAGTATTTGTATGCCACTGTCAAAAATATTTGTACATCATTATGAAGATTATGAAAATAAATAAAAAGTCAACAACGCAAAAGAATATACCTAAAAAAGAATATAAAAGGAATTTGCGAAAAAATGACGAAAAAAAAGAAGAGGAAAGTAGAAAAAAAAATCAGGATATTGAATATAAAGAAAATGTATGTATTGCACATAATTTATTTTAAAATAATTATTTTGTAGTGAGACATTCATATGTATTTGTATTTAAAAATATTTTTCGTTTTATGCGTACCTACAACTAGGTAAAATATCTGGCAAGAGGTTATGTGCTGGCCACATCAGATTTTTATATTAATTACAGTGCTAAAAAAATCTGATGTGGCCAGCACATTACCTTCCGTCAGTTATATGAGGTATTTACCAACATTCTACCGGTGAACTATTACCGGTAAACAGCTTTTATCAGTTTATAGTTCCGGAATCGATATTATAAGAACGCAATTGGTAAACAAGGTAGATCCATAACCTATGAAAAAATTTGAAAATTTATAACAAGTTAGAAATTTAACGTAGTTAACAAAATGAGCAGAGTCCTACATTGAACACATTTCCACTTTTACCGCGCACGCTTCGCTTGGCATCACTACCTTTTTTGAGATTAGATTCTTCATGAATCCAGTAGATGGATTTGGTAGATATTGAACAATTTTCGAACACGGTAATTTTTTACCACTCATGCTTTGGAACACAGTCGGTAGATACGGTTTCTACCGGTAGAATTTTCGTAAATGCGTATGTATTTTCTATAAAATCCATACAGAAAATTCCTTGCAAAAGATTATAAATTTCTTCTTCGAGCAAAATGATCCTAACACAAATTTACTACGAATATGTCAATTGCACTTGACACTGACATCTTTCAATCAGAATTTTCTTAATATAGTAGCTGTTTCTAGCATAGCTGGCTAATTTATGAAATTTAATTTCTTTATAATTTTATAACTCTATATTCATTTAATATGAAGTATAAAATGCAGTCAAATCGTACAGAGAACACAATGTTCTTTAATATTTATAATAATATTAAATGTGAAAAAATTATATTTAACATCGTTTTTTCAAGAAAAACTGTTAAAATCTGCAAATGAGGGTACTTCCGGTTGTCCAATTATAACCAAAATCTAATCAGCTCTTCATGTGGATGTAACGAAGAGGAATACGAAAGAATTATAATTTTTCGAATTGTAGTATTAGAGTTATCGTAGACGAAAATTTTGTTACACACACACACATCCACACACACACACACACACACACACACACACACACGCACGCACACGCGCACACATACACACACACACACACACACACACACACAAATACATACACACACACGCACACACACACACACACACATACAGACATCATCGTAAAAATAGTAAAAACGTATTGTAGGGACTCTAAAACGTGCTTATTCATCAAAAACTCACCACCGAATTTTTTGACCAAAGACAATACCTTCCTTACCTAAAGGTGACGGAAGGTAAAAATACAAAAACTCGATTACTTGATTTTTAAGGTGTACGCGATTTTTTTGCAAGCCAGTTAGTGTGCCATACAATACCATTTAATAAACAAGGTTGCAATGTATCTGCAATACCTAATTTCTTTTCTAATGTGCTGTGTAAAAACATTTCAAGATGGACCTATAACAATTATTTATTTGAATAAAGCATTATTTAAAAATCACTGTAATATGAGTAAAACAATAACACTCGTCAATTTTGAAGGTTTGAAGTCAGAGGAGGGACATGTAACTTTAAAGTCTATCTCTAGTGTTTCATATTTTATACTAAGTAATTGAAATTTCAGCCTTGAAGTGATTTTGCAAATTCTTTCCCTCATAAATAAAATATCCACATCTTGGATGAAATTTTAATGCGAGCATTAATGGATCTAGGTCACGGTTAATACATATGATTTATTGCGGAAGAACTTGGATGCCTTCCGTTCGATTTTTGCCAGCATCAAAAAATGCCAATTTATTCGGGGCTAATGCTTAACATAAATTCCGTACGTCGTGCCGAAACACGGAAACATAGGTAGGAAATGATGTGTAATGATAAATAAGCTCAAAAAAGGAAACGGACCGTTTTTCAAACTTATGTTCTGAGATGTTTATAGCACTGTATCACCAAATAAATGTCAGATATTTTTCTTCACTGCTTCAATTCCGAAAGTGCTAAGTTAACAAAAAAATGTTAGGGGCTATAATATGGATTACTTGTTATATTAATTAAACGTAGAGGAGTTTAATGTATGCAATATATTATACGATATGTTTTGGAATAATGTACTTTATCGTGTATAATGCATATTTACTTGCATGTATAATAATTATGCTTTTAATAGAAGCGTTCATGTTGAAATTGTTTGATTATTGGTCGCTTGAGACTCGAACAAACCTAAAGTAAAAATCACTCTCAATAATAGTATAGTATGACTAACGAATGAAAGTTGACGTTTAACACGTTAAAAGTCACAAAAAATCATTTTTTTAATTTATGTATTTCTGAATAGTATTAGTAAATATATGAATACAATTATGATCAAAATTGACCTGCCACCCTTACTTGTTTAATTATGACGTTTTTAAATTAGAAGACACTGGTGTCTGACGTGGCACTAGTGGCATTTTTCATCTAATGAGAATGAACAGACACATAGCTGCAGACACTATATGCGTGTCATATAAGCAAGTTTATTCTTGTCATTGCCTGTTTTTCAGTGCTGTTTCGCGAATAGTTGTATTATTATTATTATTATTATTATTATTATTATTATTATTATTATTATTGTTATTTATAATAAATTTTGTTTAATTTGAGCAATAATATTCTTATGAATAAAAATATAAAAATGTTCAACAAATTTAAACAAAAATCAAAAATTCTCTATGTGCCTACGTGCACCAGAGACTAGCAGACACTTTCATATAGCGTTAACACAATTTTTGCAGAGACAGTCAGCACAGTGGAACAAAGTTCTTATAAACATAAAGCAGACACCGGTGTCTGATTTGGCACCAGCGGACAGACACAGGAACAGACACTGGTGTCTGTCGTGGCACTTAACGTGTTAAATTATTTAATAGATGTGGTTTGTTTTGAAAACATTTCCCTACATTTGATTTGAAAGGAAACTGACACATATATTCTGTTACTGAAGATTAGAATTGCACTCTATACCAGGAGGCATTTAAAATGATCTTAGCAACAGGATTCAGGAATGTATTTAAAAAAATCTGGTATGGCCAACACAATACCTCCCGCTATTTACAGCCCGAGTAACAAAAAAGATTAAGTTAATCCGTATTTTTAGATTAGCGAATTTTACTTTAATTTTGACAGTTTATTTCTTGAAATATAGTCTAATCTAATCCAAGTAATTACCTTTTTTTTAAAGCCTCAAGAGGATTAAATCCCAAGTATACAGTAGGTTCACATTCACACACATCCATGCCTTAGTGGGATTCGAACCCAGAGCCCCGAGCGCACTCATGACTTATGAACTGTTGCTCTAAACATTGAGCCACCGGAGATATAATAAAATGAAGATTAAATTTTAAATAGCGGGATAGAATAGAATTCACTAATTTAAAAATGAGGATTAGCTTAAACATTTATGTAAATCGTTAATTTTTATTACTCTAAATACCTACCTACATATATATTTATACTTATGCTGGAAACTGTATTGAATTCCTTTTCTATTGTTCTATTTATTTTTTTCTTTTTAAAACGTTACTAATATTATTGTGAAATGATTAGTTCTTTGATAGTAACATTTATCTGTCAGTTACATACATTTGAATAACTGCGTTTTGTTTGTTTAAACCGTAGGCTCTGGGATTTAAATTATAGATAATTTTATAAATTTATCCATAAAATATATAGAAAAAGTATTAATGCAAATCTATAGAACATATAATAATCTTTAATTTTTATAATAACATTAATGTCGAAAAAATAACTTTTAAAGGTATTTTTCGAAGAAAACACACACACACACACATCATCGTGAAAATGTTAAAATTGGATTCTAGGGACCTTAAAACGTGGTCATTTACCAAAATCTCGATATGCGATTTTTAGCACGACCCCTATATCTCCCTTACCAAGGGTAGCGGGAGGTAAAAAATAATAATTATATAAAAATAAAATTCTTAACAATCGTCTATGTTCGTTTATTTAGCGAGATTTGACATTTTCTGACATTCATAGCCATCAACCTTAAAAAAATAAATTGTACTAATCCATTACAACACTCGAATGAGTTGTGAACAAACTTTTTTGAGTGCTGTAATAGCTTTGTTAGAAACGCAAAAATAGAAAAACATATTATTACCATGTTTACATTATAGCCGTATTTATATAAAAGTTTATTTGTGTATAGTTTAAGATATTCTTGATATTATTGGTTTAGTAACCTTCTAGTTTTAATATATCACGCCATTATATAATGTAATAGGAAGGTATTTTATATTTATATTCTAATTGCAAAGCTTTTATAAAACGGAATACATATATTAATTATAAATTGTATGTACTTACTATTTTAGTTTAATGTTTTACGGTAATTTGTAGAAACTAGAACACTGGACTTACCTGCAATAAAAGAAAAAAAAAACATGAGTATTATACAATGAATAACATACTTTTAATATTTAATAACATACAGCAATACAATGAATATAAATTTTAATTCAAACAAAAATATATGTAAAGCTAACTATACATTATTGTCGAGATTATTGTAGTATACATGGACAATACATTACAATTAAAAATAAATATTATTTATTTATATTGTTTGTAAGGGATTATATTATATATTTATATCCTATTATTATAATAAAAACGTATTATAAATGTTAATTTTAACTAAATTTATTTATTATATTTTTAATAATCAGATATCTATAGCGGGCTTAATAAATTAACACCAACAGACTTCCTGAAAACAACTACGTAGAAAACTAGTTATTTATCTATCAAGGCACTGAAGTTATATTTTCTAATACGAATATCGAATTTATTGGCCGAGGCCCTTAGGGACGATGAAAATAAACCATACAAGTGATAAAAAGAAACTTCAAAACCGTAGTGTATATTCAATTTTATTTGAAATTGAAAAATTGTGCCCAGTTGCACCCAAGGATGTTCTAATAAAACACTGGATAGCTGACATACGTTTAACAAGTGAGGCAAGTAGTGGGGGTACGGCGCCATTTGCAGAAAAGGCAAAAACGTTCGTTGGTCTATTATTGCATTATATGGTAGTTTTTTTGAATAAAGTCGCGTTTGTGTTGTGTTCTTAGTGAATAAATACTTTAAGTGAGATATTTCCATAATAAAAGGCAATATGCCGTCTTCTTGTATATCTTTTGGGTGCACAAATAGACATAGCAAGGACAACCCTCGACAATTTTTCAAGTAAGTATAATTGTTCATAAATTAGTATACATATTTATTCATACTATTGTTTTAAATGTTTTACAGATTTCCTTTAAATAATAGTAGTATATTACGATTGTGAATAGATACCATAAAAAGAAAAAAATTTCACACCTACAAAAGCATCAAAAATTTGCAGTGATCATTCTTTTGAAACAGATTATTTGAGAAGGCCTGGAACATATATAAGAAGATTAAAACCAAACTCAGCATCTTCTGTATTTCCAAATTTTCCACCACATATGCAAAAGGCATCTATTTAATAAGCAAATATTATTTTTAAATTCATAGTCCTATTTTATAGTGAATTTGCCATATATGTAATAAATGTATATTATATTATTAAAATAACTATAATTTGTTTCTATATGTAGGTAATTTTAAATTTGGCACGTATTTTGCCTTTTCTGCAAATGGCTGCATTCCAGTTGCTTGCCTCACAGCTGACTACGTGCACAACATACAAGTTAGCAATCCAGTGTATATATTAATATTCTCGTTAATATCCTTGGTTGCACCACTGACACTTAAATTTTAAGCTTGACTTAGGCCCGGGCCACACTATGCGTTTTAGCGGGACCGGTAAAACCGCATCCGGTTAAACGGGATGGATCATACAGCGTCCACATATATCCCGCTAAACAGGACGGCAGCATTAACAACCCGATTTGGACACAGTCTGACTAATGTCTGATCAGTACAGAGCCCAAATAATATATGTTGTCTATTAAAAAACAAAACCAGACCCTTGTGAACGCCCGCATTATTTCCAATATGTTGTAGTTGTCATGCGGCAAATTGACCGTCCGGTCAAACCGCAACATGCTGCGGTAGTATCCGGCAACCGGACCGCAACCGCATCAGTGTGGACGCATTCATTTAAAACAATAAGTTGTTGTCTTCCCGGTAAACCGGTCCCGTTAAACCGGTCCCGCCAAAACGCATAGTGTGGCCCGAGCCTACAAAAAAAAATCAAATCGAAATTTTGACAGCAATATTCAATTGCTCAATTAATTTTTTCTTTCGATACGATAGTCAATTTAAGAAACACTTAAATTTAAGCGTCAGCGGTGAAATGCGGCTTTAAATAAAGATAAAGAAGAAGCTAAATGCAAAGTTACAAATAAATACAGCAGTCAGAATCCTAGCATAGCTATAAATGTCAAAATTATCATTGATTTTGATTAGTAGATTAGATTGATTTTTAATGGTGAATTGTATTAATTTAGAATCTCGGGTATTGATGTTATCGTAAAAGAATCCTCAACCCGATTTATGAACTTTTAATGACGACTTTTGTGCACTTTAAAATTAATATACGTTGTACAAAATATTTTCACTAAACATATTCTTATTTAACAAACAAAAAAAATATAAAGAACAAATATATTTTTCTACAGTCTATATACAAAGTAGCTATTTGCGCTCTCATTTGTCAACGCAAAATGTCACTTTGCCGCTCTAGCGCGACAAAGTAGAAAAAACGCTCGCTGTCCAAATTTCACTTGTGTACATTCTTAATGGAAACGTTAAGTCAGGAACTAATGGCACTGTAGTTACACATTTACCATCTTCACAACACAAGTCAATCTGACATATTATAACTGCTCTGTCGGTATATTACATAACCAAATAAAATGTCGCACTGCTGTGAAAATAAAATAAGGCATTCATTTACAAAAACGAAAGTATAAATTGCTTAGATTAGATTGAAGCAATAGCCCAAGAAAAATGGAAAATAACTATAAATTAAAATTAAATATAAAATAAATTGTGTGAACAGTTGTGCTGCCACCTGCAAAAGTTTGGCGTGAACGCTCCCAATGGACACCCACTTTTCCACTGCACTAGTTTAATGTACTTGAAACAAATAAATTTTTGTTATGGTGGACGACTGTAGAAAAAATCTTGTGTGTTTCGAGCGCAAATGGACATTTTGCGCTCTTAATACACAAATAGCTATTCATTTATATTGTACGTTACGTACACATTTTATAATAATATAATTTAAATCTAAATCATAGAACGTGATATATCCTCCGGCTTTCCATATTCCAATTCGCTAATCCATCTCCTGAACTCCCTAAATCCACATAACGCTACTTAGTATTTGATTGACAAGCTTTCGCCCCCACTCCTAGCAAATCCTAGGGCTGTTTCTCGCGTCAGTGCGCCCCAAAGTCCGGATTAACTAATTACTTAAATCCGCGATAACTATCGCAGCTAACGCAACGTACTTATGCCATCTGCGAACTGGATACAAATATGGAGCGATGAAGAGTAAATATGGGAAATGTAGTTGGAGTGAAAAGAAAAATTCATCAAAGTTGGTAAATGTAAGTGTAAGGAGTGATTATATTTGCGAATGTATGTATGTCATTAATATTTTATACCTAGCAATTTAACAAAAAATCTGGTGTGGCCAACACAATACCTCCCGCCAGATACAGACGGAGTCACAAAAAAGATTAAGCTAATCCTTATTTTTGGATTAGCGAATTTTACTCTAATTATAGCATTTCTTAAAATATAGTCTAATCTAATCCAAGTAACTACCTTTCTTGATAAGAAAATGAAGACTAAATTTGAAATACCCATAGAATAGTATTAATTAATCCAAAAATGAGGATTAGCATATAAACTATTGTTCTATTTCCTTTTTTATTTTTAAAACGTTACTATTATTAATTTGAAATGATTAGTTCTTTGACAGTGACATTTATCTGTCAGTTACATACATTTGAATAACTGCGTAACCAAGGAGTTTTGTTTGTTTAAAGCGTAGGCTTCGGGATTTAAATTATAGATAATTTTATAAATTTATCCATAAAATATGTAAAAAAATCTGGTGTGACCATCACAATATCTCCCGCCATTTACAGCCCGAGTCACAAAAAAGATTAAGTCAATCCTTATTTTTGGATTAGCGAATTTTACTCTAATTTTAACAATTTATACCTTAAAATATAGTCTAATCTAATCCAAGTTACTACCTTTTTTAAACCCCTCAACAGGATTAAATCCCAATTACAGAGTGGATTCACATTCACACACATCCATGCCTTAGTTGGATTCGAACCCAGAGCCCCGAGAGCACTCACGACATGAGGCGTTCTTCTAACTATTGAGCCACCGGCGCTATAATAAAATGAAGATTAAATTTTAAATACCGGGAAAGAATAGAATTCACTAATCCAAAAATGAGGATAAGCTTAAACATTTTTTTGAATCGTCAATTTTTATTAATCTAAATACATACCTACATATTTACTTATGCTGGAAACTGTATTGAATTCCTTTTCAATTGTTCTATTTACTTTTTTTCTTTTTAAAACATTATTAATATTATTTTGAAATGATTAGTTCTTTGATAGCGACATTTATCTGTCAGTTACATACATAATAACTATTTTATTTGTTTAAAGCGTAGGCTCTGGAATTTAAATTATAGATAATTTTATAAATTTATCCGTAAAATATGTAAAAAAGGTATTAATGCAAATCAGTAGAAAATTTAATAATCTTTAATTTTTATAATAACATCAATGTCGAAAAAATAACATTTAAAGGTATTTTTCGAAGAAAAACTATTTTGAGCTCAATTAAAGTGCCCTTTCCGGTTATCCGATTTACTGCAAAATCTAATGGGCTCTTTCCATAATAGAAAAAGGTCGAAATACAAGGTTTCTGAATGATAGTATTTGAGTTAGAGTGGAGGATCCACACACACATACACACAGACATCAGCGTGAAAATGTTAAAATTAGATTCTAGAGACCTTAAAACGTGCTCATTTACAAAAATCTCGATATGCGATTTTTAGAACGATACCTCCATTACCAAAGGTAGCGGGAGGTAAAAAACATTTTTTTTTCTGAAATCACGCAAGTACTATTTCGCGTCAAAAATGTGGCGCGAAAGTTGTATTTCTTTGACTAATCTCGAAACTATTTTATTTCACTTCACCAATGAAAACGAGTCAGAAATGATATAGATATATACACCTATCTTTATTTAGTATCCACTTGGTGGATTCGGTTTTTTAAACAAATACGAGAAGAACATGGAGACTGTCATAACTTAATTGCTGAAATATAACCAATAATGCCAAGTGAATGACAGTTTCACAGCGCACAGGTGCCTTGTTGAGTGCTGCTCTACCGATATTTTAATCTTGTTTTTGAACCATTTACATAGATATCCGTACATATCAAAACTAATTTTCAGGTTATTTAAACTTACATTTATGAATGACTTACATAAGCCTAAACAAAAACCATAAACCTAATTTTCATTTGTGAGTGCACCTTAAGTTTGCTGCAACTGGAATTGTCAGCATTATGATTAAAGCTATACACTGGACGAGTCAATAAACTTATAATTTGATTTTTAATTTATTTTGCAAAAAATAGTCTCAAAAATGTCGTCATAAAACCAATTTGGCTCCAGGCAGTCGCCTGACTTGCCTGTAATTTGGGTCGGCCCTGATTCTGCTCATTACCTGGTGGCAGTTTCTCATCTAGAAGGATACCCAATGCTTTATTTTTATAATATCCTTAAATTTTACGTTGTGATACGCCTCGGATATCGTTCGTTCTTATTTACTAAAAGAACAGGCACATTAAAAATGTAATTTCATTTTACAGCAAGACTATCATAAAAAATTCCTTGGAAGTTTCCTTTAGCTGACACCTTAAATCGTTTTAATTCCACCTTAAGGTAACTTTCTTTGTAAAAATGTATAAAAACACTCCATTATCCTCTAAACTCATTAAATTGTCCGAGATAATTAAACAAAGCAAATCTTCATTTCGAAACAATTCACATTCCGAGAATTCCTTCGCGAAGTAATATTTACATAAAACTCTCGGCCAACAATAACGGATGGTAAAGTTGCTATCGTGTGGTAAATGCCGGGTTTCATTAGTTAATGCACATATATGTTACATAAAATTAATTATCCTACATTATGCATCATGGTTATGCATGTGCGTCACGTATTGAACATGTGTGGGAAACGGGAATTTGTGCAAGGGTAAACAGAAAAGAAAAAGATATTAATTTACGAGAGCAACGATTATACAGTTACTTGCGATGAAATATTGATGGAGATAATGTACAATAAAACGTGCTGTTACTATTAAATTATTATGGAGAGAACTATCCTGCAGATTTTATTAGGTGATATCTATTTTTAGTTTTCTGGTAAGAAATTTACCCTTTTATCCAAAATTTATACTGATTATTACCTTCCGTCACCTTTAGGTAAGGAAGGTATTGTCTTTGGTCAAAATATTCGATGATGAGTTTTTAATCAATAAGCACGTTTTAGGGTCCCTAGAATACGAATTTAATATTTTTACGATGATGTCTGTATATGTGTGTGTGTGTGTGTGTGTGTATGTGTGGATGTGTGTGTGTGTGTGTGTGTGTGTGTGTGTGTGTGTGTGTGTGTGTGTGTGTGTGTGTGTGTGTGTGTGTGTGTGTGTAACAAAATTTTCGTCTGCGATAACTCTAATACCACAGTTACAAAAATTATAATTTTTTCGTATACTTCTTCGTTACATCCATATGAAGAGCTGATTAGATTTTGGTTACAATTGGTCAACCGGAAGTACCATCATTTGAAGATTTTAACAGTTTTTCTTGAAAAAACTATGTTAAATATAATTTTTTCACATTTGATGTTATTATAAATATTAAAGAATATTTTATTCTCTATACGATTTGATTGCATTTTATACTTAATATTAAATGGATATAGAGTTAAAAAATTATAAAGAAATTAAATTTCATAAAGTAGCCATAGCTATGGAAACAGTTACTATATTAAGAAAATTCTGATTGAAAGATGTCAGTGTCAAGTGAAATTGAGATAGTGTCTTATAATTTTACTGGAAATATAGGATCTTTTGCTTTCTGTATGGAATTTGTATAAAATAAATACAACTACTTTAAGGTAATGTATAAGAAATAATAATAATAATAATAATAATAATAAATCTTTTATTTCTGCAGATACATTACACTGTATATAGAAAAGGTCACAAAATAATAATTTTCTGTATGAAATTTGCATAAAACATGCAACTGCCGGAAGGTAATGTACAAGAAATAGAATATTTAATTTAGCAAGGAACTTTCCGTATGAAATTTGTACAATATACATAGAACTGACGGAAGGTAATGTACTGGCCACATCAGATTTTTTTTTGACATGTGTCCGCGTTTTAACCAATCCTGTCATTATTATACTGAGAATAAAGCGCTAGAGAATATTCCCGGGAATAATCTTTGTAGCTTTTGTTTTGTTGACATATGTCAGATAGTTATCAAAACATAAGTAAAATGAGCGAAAAAGACCAATTTTGTGCCATTTCTGATCATTAAATAAACCAAAAAATTATAATAGCCACTTCTATAAATACTATAATTAGTAATTATATTTTTGATTATATTTATTTTGCCTTGAGCCTTGTGTTCGAGTTGTCAAAACAGACTTGCCAACTGGGCCATGTAAATGTATAATTAAGAAGTTCGACAAATTAGAAAATAATTTTCCAGTTTTTTCTCAAACTTGTTGCCATTTGGCAATAGCCACTCAAGAACTACGGGCTATCGTGATTATTGCCTGGCAACAAGTTTTCGAAAAATCTGTCAAATTATTTTCAATTTATTCTCACTCTCTTGTTACATTGAAACAAATTAAGTTATCTTTAGTTGTTTCTGATGTATGCACGTATTTTATTACCTGTGATATTTTTGACGATATTTTCATATATAATATCATAAGTGGTAAATTTTTGCCGGAAAAAATTCTAGATTGTTACGAGAGCCGGTTGCCTAGCAATTTATTGAGTGGCATTGACAAAAAAATCACGAGTTGTCAAACGAGTGATTTTTGATCAATGTCACGAGATAAATTGGCAACAGGCTCGAGTAAAGCAATCGGAAAATTTTTCCAGGATAAAATTTAACCACGAATGGTATTCGGATGACTATTTCCAAAATAAAAATCAGGTAATAATTTGTATAATTTTTTTCTTGGCAAAAATCTAATTTTTATTGTGTTTTGAGTTGTTATGTTTAAGTTTGCTTTTTCAACGTTTAAAATAGATTCCTGTCCGAATCGACTCGTTTTTAATAAAAACTGATAACACTGAAAATATATACACTTTGATAGGTATGTAAACAATATTTTTCTAAAACGTCTAAAAATTTTCGCTTATCAAAACTCACTTGTAAAAATACGACATCTTATTGGCTTAAAGGGTGCGAAAATTTTTTTGTGACGGTGTTTTGTCGAAATGAAACTTGATAACTAGGAAGAATCCTGAATTTGGATTGGCTTATAAGTTTATGAGTGAAATAGTCATCCTTACATTTTTGATTTTGTAATGTAATGATCTTATTTTCCAACTGTACTTTAATTATCCCTGATGATGATTCATTTGGAATCGAAACGTAAGAAAGTTAATTAAATTACTATTTAATAAAGACTGTTTACAACGACTGCATCTCCAATTATTTCTTACCATCCCTACAATCATACTAACAGTCAAGTAATATCAATAAATTCATAATATTTAAATTTACATAATTTTAAACAAAATATATCACTCGACAAAACAAATTGTTTTAAGTTAAGGTTAATCTATAAATATACGAATTCGGGAAAAAATAGACCTAGCATTTATAAAGGCCCAGTATTTTCACTTCCGAATAATGTTTCGAATAAGTATTCGTCAAATAAATTTATTCTATATATTTATCCAACGAATAATTCCACTGCGTCTTTTCACAGATTTTACAGAAACAAATAGCTATCTGTCGAATAACTTTAACGTACGAGAATTGGTAACCTTGCAGAGTGAATTTGTGTTAATAGAAAAGGATGGAGTTTGGCGTAGCCACATTAAGAAGACAAGGATGAAATATGTCAACTTCTTTTGAATCCGTAGTTGTCAAAATTATGTTTGACATTTTTAATTGTCATCTATATTCTTCAGCATTTTTAGCCCCGGCAGACTGTAATTTAACAAGTGTACTGTCTAATGCAGCAGCAAAAGTATCCAAAACTTGAAAATATTTTGCCAGAGTCAAATGACAGGATCTTTATAATGATTTACCTATTCACTGTTTCAGATCAAAAAATACGATCCCCAATATGAAATAATAAATTGTTTTCATAATCGAAATCTGTCAAAAAATTCCTTCATGTATGTGGTTATGTCGCTGTCTGATGGTGTGTTATTTATTAATTCATAGTACAAAATATCTTCAAAATCATCAAAAATATTTAATATATCCATTTTGTTAATAAATCTGCACTATGTGGAAATGTAATGAACTTACGAATAAACGGTTATTCGCTACCCAAGTACCGAATAATTTATTCCGCGAATAACAGATTTTATTCTTTCGAATAAATTTATTTGCAAGTGAAAAGACAACAAAAATATTTCTCACAAGTGAAAATACCGGCCCTAAGAAAAAATAGATAGATAAATCTATAATGATCCAATCTCGTATACACCGAAAATTATTTCGCCGGTTTTTCATTTTGGTGTAACGTAGAAGCTTTCATTTCGCGACCTATTTATTTCAGAAAAACTATATATTTCCAACAAACACAGCTATGTATTTACTATTTATTCTCTCTGAACAAACCCAATACCCATTTTATTTTAAACCAATAACTTCTTATTTTCCTCCCTAACCTATCCCTATATGTCTTTATAAATCCTCTACTCCCAATAGCCAATATTTCCTCTTCTCGGCTATTCTAAACATCTCTGTCCCATTTACCCGTTTGGTTACACGGTATCACCTTCCACTCGACACATTGCACTCCGGAGACCGCGTAGCGCTAGGTCAGCAAGTCCTCGGCCCAACGCAGACTCTGAAACCGGGCCGGGGCTTGGATGGAGATTTACAACCATTGAGGAATGATGCCTATCTCCCCAGGGAAGAAGTTCATTTGAGTAAAAGTTATGGAGATTTTGATTTAGGGCTGCGAAATGAGAATTTACTACGGAAGAATGTATTGGAAGAATATTGGGATGAGTATGAGATATGGTTTATTTGACAGATTTTAGGAGAGAGGTGGACTAAGGGCCGAGATATCCACCTTCTAATAAACTTCCTAATAAAATTATTTAGCTAATAAATATTTTCTGCGGATATCCACTACCTAATAAATTTTATATACCCAATAAATTCATTTATTAGTTAAATATATTATTAGCTAATCAAAGTTGCTAATAAATTGCAATATTGACGAATTTTCATGGTTATCTATGTTAGAAAGCAGTGACCATTGGATAATAATGGTTTGTATTTAAAATAATAATGCTGGATATATATTATTTGTTATTTTCATTGTAGATAAATTTAGAAGAAGTGGATGAAATTATTGAAAGACATGAGGTGGAAGATCTGAATTTAATAAATAGACGGGCTTACGTTGTGGGACATAGGGCTGAAAACTTTAATAAATGATACCGAAGCTTTGTAAATGTTCAGGTTGTTTGAGATGCTAATTACAAAATAAGAAATATTGTTTGTCGCTGGCCAGGAGCAAATCATGACGGCAATATTTTTCAAAATTCTAATATAAGAATGAAATTTGAAAATGGAGAAATGGGGCATGATATTCTTTTAAGTGACAATGGCTATATTTGCGTTCATACTTAATAACACCATTTACAAATCCACGAGATCGTGTAGAACAATATTTCAATGAATGCCAAATTAAAACGAGAATTATAATTGAAAGACTTTTCGGGATTTGGAAAAGAAAGTTTCCCATATTGTCAATTGGAGCACAAAACAAAATACCTACAGTTCAAAATATAATAAATAATTGCAACAGCTATTATACATAACATTTGTCGCGAACAAAATGAACATTTATCTCCTGACATACAAGATGAAGATGAAATAAACAATGATAATTATGAAAATGCACAAAATGTAAATATTCATCGTCAACAATTTATTGATTATTTCAGATCTTTATTATAAAATAAATAAACTCTGAGGAACATAAAATAGAAAAATAAAATACCTTTTATAATATAAATTGCTACTGTTCTAAATTAAGATATTTATGTACTAAATTTAATTCTTTTTCCCTTATTTCTAACTTAATTTTTTTCATCTTCAATTCATGTTGTTCTTTCTAAATAAAGAATTTTCTTTTTTATGTATTCCTTTTCTTGCAAAGCGTTATCCGTTTGAACTTTTAGTAAATTTTCTGTCATTGGCAATTGCACTGTATTTGATGTCCATCACATCAATTAGTAAACAAATTTCACTTAAAGATAACTTGGAAGCTCTCATGCGTTTTGTTGTCATTTTGCCGGTAGTAACTAACCTCAAAACGTCAAAACAAATGTAAAATTTTAGTCCTCATGACTACCAACTTGAGAATAAAACTGCTATATTGTTATTAGGTACCTAATAACTACTAGCCGAATAAAATGTCGTGGATATTCAGAATATTAGTAAGTACCTAATAAATAGTTTATTCGCCTAATAGTTATTAGCTAATTTATTAGGAGATGGATATCTCGGCCATAAGTAACATATCATATAAGTTTTCGGAAAATTTTTGAATGGACTGTTTATTACTGCAACAATTAGTTTAACCTTTAACGTTCATGTTTATGGGGTTCGTGGCCGCGGGCCTGAGTGTCAGGTCGCGAATCTGGGGAACTGGCTTTGATCCCGACCGACACCAAATATTTCCAATTTTAAATGGCACAAAATGCAGCAATGAGTGCCCGTGAGGTGACACAATAGTCGCGTTCTTTTTACCACTTTTTACATGAGATCTTAGTTCATCTCAGCTCACCTCAGTTGCCTCGCTAATTCTGACCATTCTTTTTATCCTAACGGAGATGAGATAAAGTGAGACCGAAGTGAGAAGAGTTCCACCCCCCTTCCCGATTCTTAGTCACCTCTGGAGGTTGTGCTTGTTGAGTTTTTAATCTTAGATGAATGGTAGGGATAAATGTTTTGCTGACACGGGCTGTCACATACAATTAGTTTGGTTATTATGATTATTTGATTATTCCTTTAATAAATACTATTATTATTTGAAGAATAAATAAATATGCAGACAATTCCATGGAAAATAATATAGCAAAGAGAAGTAAACTTCATAGAATTGAAAATCATGTGGAAGTTATAGTACTATATAATTTAAACATTTTAGAATGTGTCGCACTATATGTTATAATGTAATCGGCAGAATAATAGAAGCCTAAATAATGCCCACTCATAGTGGGCGATCCAAAATAATACCTGAAAATATCGTGGTTGACCGTTGAAAAGTATCACAGACATCAGTCGTTCAAGTTACCAACAAAATTTGTCTTTTGTCGTTCTTTTTACTTCATAAAAATCTCACTTGATCTCAGTTCACTTCATGTCAAACTCACCTCATTTTGAGATGAGATGAGATGAGGCAAATGATAAAAAGAACGCGACTCTTGTAAGCGCCCGCACGGTACAAATATTTCATCATTACCGATATCTGTGTACAAAGCAGATTGGCACATCTAGCAATGGGTAATAAGCCGTGATGATACATTTATTTATTTTATATATTTACGTTCATGTTTAATATAGAGCTAGTCTCCATTTTCTTCTATACAACGAAGTTTAGTCCCATGAATCTTTGGCGGGTATTAAAATTTATTTTGCGTACTTTTTGAAAACTCCTGTGCCTTATTGTTTTTATTTTGGAGTTCCTACGCATTGTTGTACATATTTCTTGTATTCCAAACAAGTTTCAAGCACTGCGTTGTTGTTCGGGCATAGTGGCTTAAAGCTAGGTCAGAACAAAACCTAATAGTAATAAAATTTCCAAAACTGATATTTAAGATTTTTCTGTTCCCAAAGTGCAGATAAAATATTTAAATATGATTATAACTTTTGATTATCTAAAAAAATCGTTCATTTATTTGTATTTACTGTCGTTATACATATTTAAATATGAAATTTACCGATGAAATGTCTGTTATTGTTAAAAAATAAGAAACAGTTACAGTATTGTTTTAATTGGAATAAAAATCACTACGTCAACTCATTTATAACATTATAACAAAACATAGTGTGATCATTGTGAAAATGTGCTCGTAATATATACGTTATTGAGGTAGTTAGCAACTTTTTTCACATAACCAAATTTATTATAGTGAATTACGATCTAGAAGATGGTCTATTAAGAATTTTATCACTTCCGGTTTCGGAATTATAGCGACTTTAAAAATGTTAATGTTCCTCATTGCTACTATTTTGTAACATTTTGTAAAAAGTACATATAACTAATTTTGCAACCGTTAAAATATTGTATGTATTACTTTATTACGCAATAAAAATGTTAAAAAATAGGGGTAGCTCACATATATGTAGCATGTCAATTTTTTATAAACGTCGAATTTTTGTATATAAAAAATTAGATGTGGCCAGCACATTACCTTCCGTCCATTCCGTGGTCCGTTCTATGTAGTTTGTACAGAGTTATCAAAAATGGCTGAAGTACGTGACAATTTTCGTTCCACAATAATGTCAAAATTATATTTCAATTTTTCATAATTCGTCAAAACTATATTCCACATATGACAGATGATGATAGCTGCATGACATTTGATTAATATCATTGCCATACGTTGATTCATTTGATATTTGTTTTCATTATGGATTTTAACGAAGAGTGTGACAAATTTCTTCTTGCCGCATATTTTCGTTCAGCTGAACGTAACAAGACGGTTCTTAGCAGTATTGTTATGACAGCTAGCAAAATTCGAAACGTACGCTCATGTAATAAGTAATGCAGTCATATCAAGTAAGCAGCAATTGTCAAAATTCTATGGAGCGGAATGCTTCAGCCATTCTTGATCACTCTGTACAAATTTCATAAAGTTCCTTGCAAAAGATTCTATTTTGTTGTATATTATCTTCCGGCAGTTGTATGTATTTTGTACAAAAACAGAAAGTTTCTAGCAAAAGATCCTATTTTTCCAGTCAAATTATTACACAAACATACCATGTCAATTGCACTTGACACTGACATCTTTCAATCAGAATTTTCTTAATATAGTAGCTGTTTCCATACATGGCTACTTTATGAAATTTAATTTCTTTAATATGTTTTAACTATATATCCATTTAATATTAAGTGTAAAATTCAGTCGAATCGTATAAAGAATAAAATATTCATTAATATTTATAATAACATTAAGTGTGAAAAAATGATATTTAACACAGTTTTTTCAAGAAAAACTGTTAAAATCTTCAAATTAGGGTACTTCCGGTTGACCAGCTGTAACCAAAAGGTAATCAGCTCTTCATATACTTGTAACGAAGAATATCAAATAATTATAATTTTTGAAATTGCAATATTAGAGTTATAGCAGAGGACAGTTTTGTTACACACACACGCACGCACGCATGCACGCTCGTACGCGCGCACACACGCGCGCACGCACACACACACACACGTTCATACATACATACATATTCATACATACATACACACGCACGCGCGCACGCACGCACGCACGCACGCTAGCTCGTACGCACGCACGCACACACACACACGTACATACATACATACATACATACATACATACATATTCATACATACATACACACATACATATTCATACATACATACACACATACACACACACACACACACACACACACACACACACACACACACACACACACACACACACACACACACATATACATACAGACATCATCGTATTCTAGGGACCCTAAAACGTGCTTATTGATTAAAAACTCATCATCGAATTTTTTGACCAAAGACAATACCTTCCTTACCTAAAGGTGACGGAAGGTAAAATAGTATATTAAGTATTAAGAAAGGTAAAGACAGTTTACCGCTCAGTCTCCAATTTTGTCTGAGATTGGTAATTCCTTAACGTTCGTGATGCTTATACTATTTTTTGCACGATCGACGCATAAAATTTAAAAGATAAATAAGATTTGAAAATTATTTTGACATATTAAAAAAATTTATTTGTCATTTTTGAAGTAAGCTTTGATTTTTGTTTTTATTTATTTACCGTATCGCCTCCTGAACGGTAAGTGTAGCACATCACTTACCGACGTGAGTCACATCACTTACCGTTCAGTAATTTGTAAATAAGATTTACTGTCTTGGAAACTCTACCGGTAAATATAAAAAATAACTCGATCGTGCAAAAAGATACCTAAATATAGCCGGTTTCTACAAATTTATGTCCACTTGTTTAAAATATAGATTTTAACCATACAAAAACTGAATATGTTATTCAAGTATTCCGCCATTTTATTGGGTTACATCTAGTGATGTGCCGCTAAAAAATTCCCGCAGGGAATTTTGTTTTTTCCTGAGAATATTCCCGGAAATTCCTGCAATTACGATTTGCGGGGAACAATATCTTGATTTTTTTCCCAGATTTTTTTTTGAAAATTTTATTTTAGATAATATTATTCCTTGACGCCTGTTCTTTTGCTTTGCATGTTTGTGCCTTATGCCTGTCTGTTACCTAATCTTACTCCGTCAACAAATATTGAACAACAATATATGAAATCACTTGTGAAATTTTGAAAAAAAATTCCTAGGAATTTCCCTGAGAGTTTCCGGGAGTTTTCCCTCAACATTCAATTTCGGGAATTGACCCATCACTAGTTACGTCGCCTTTATTAGTAATACCAGCTTTAATACTATTAGACATTGTTACCCTGCCCCGCATATTTTTCTGTGAGTTTTGTCCCACATATGTCTTGCAAGGTAGGTTTTATTATACGCACAGGATTTTTACGAAGTTGCTTTTCAATGTACCAAAAGTAAAGGGTCCTATGGTTCCTAAAAAAGTAGACACCCGGTATAATTTAGTTAGTGTTGTTCGAAGATTATATTTAGTTGACAAAAACAAAGTGGCTTTTGAGTATATTTAATTAGAGAATTCTATTTCCATAAGGGTCTCTATCATCGGATTTAAATGTAGAGTCCCATCCCGTCTGTGTTTGAGCAGGGTCGAACATCTTGACTGTTTGTTCAGCTAGTCAGCAACTTTGAGTTTAATTAATACTTTAACACCTTTCGCTATTCGCGTTGTAGGTATGCTATGCTTTTGCTTTGCTAGCTAATACATGCATTTATTCAAACTGCTCGCGACGCGCAGCCTTTGGTACTTTAGATGTGGACTAAGTTTGCTTAGCAATCAACAGAAGGCAAGGGTAAGAAGTGAATTGATCTTCACTGTTTGCCTCGAGTAATTTGACAAAGGGGGGTTGTTTTCAAGTGTGATTAAAAGTCAAATTAGAAACAATGGGAGGCCTGAATCACAATCAGAACTTTGATTGAGGCGCGCGAATAATCTTAACTTTCAAGGATCAAGTACAACAATTCGAAAATAACAACTAACTTTTGAATTATAAGAAATTAAGATAAACAAGTACCTACACAATATATTTATCGATTAATCTGATGGATTATATCGCCAGAGAAAATTGACAATAATAGTATATACAGAGTGATCAAAAATGGCAGAAGTGCGCCGCTCCATACAATTTTGACATTTGTCGCTTACTTAGTAAGACTGCATTACTATTTCCATAGGCGTTCCTTCCGAATTTTACAAGCTGTCATATGAATAATCACAAGAACCGTCTTTTTATGTTCACCCGAACAAAAATATGCTTCAGGAAAAAATCTATCACGCTCTTCATTAAAAGCCATAATGAAATGAAATTAAAGATTTTACACGAAGGTGTCCCAAACAAATATCAAATGAATCAAGTACGGCAATGATGTGGACGAGCCGTGATTTTGTCGGGTAACGATGCGACGTGACCCGCGTGATCGTGAATATAATTTAAATTTTGCGTCATACGTGATCAGGCGTGATTGAAATTTAATCGGGCGTGAGTACAAGTTTTCTTCTATTTTTACCTCCCGCTACCCTTGGTAAGGGAGTTATAGGGATCGTGCTAAACATCGCACATCGAGATTTTGGTAAATGACCACGTTTTAAGGTCCCTAGAATCCAATTTTAACATTTTCACGATGATGTCTGTGTGTATGTGTGGATCCTCTACTCTAACTCAAATACTATCATTCAGAAAATTTTGAAACCGTGTATTTCAAACTTTTTCTGTAATGGAAAGAGCCCATTAGATTTTGGTGAAAATCGGATAACCGGAAATGGCACTTTACTAAAAGCTCAAAATAGTTTTTTTTCGAAAAATACCTTTAAATATTATTTTTTTGAGATTAATGTTATTATAAAAATTAAATATTATTAAATTTTCTATAGATTTGCATTAATACTTTTTCTATATATTTTATGGATGAATTTATAAAATTATCTATAATTTAAATCCCAGAGCCTACGCTTTAACAAACAAAACGCAATTATTCAAATTTATGTAACTGACAGATACATGTCGCTATCAAAGAACTAATCATTTTAAAATAATATTAGTAAAGTTTTAAAAAGAAAAAAGTAAATAGAACAATAGAAAAGGAATTCAATACAGTTTCCAACATAAGTTAATATGTAGGTGTGTATTTAGATTAATAAAGATTAACGATTCACAAAAATGTTTAAGCAAATCCTCATTTTTGGATTAGTGAATTCTATTCTATCCCGGTATTTAAAATTTAATCTTCATTTTATTATAGCTCCGGTGACTCAATGGTTAGAGCAACGCCTCATGTCATGAGTGTCCTCGGGGCTCTAGGTTCGAATCCCAATAAGGCATGGATGTGTGTGAATGTGAACTCACTCTGTAATTGGGATTTAATCCTGTTAAGGAGTTTAAAAAAAGCTAGCTACTTGGATTAGATTAGACTATATTTTAAATTTTAAGAAATAAACTGTCAAAATTAGAGTAAAATTCGCTAATCCAAAAATAAGGATTAACCTAATCTTTTTTGTGACTCGAGCTGAAAATGGCGGGAGGTATTGTGTTGGCCACACCAGATTGTTTATTTAAAAAAACTGTCTTAATTTCCATCTTTTACTTTACATTCTTGTTTTTATTAGTATGTCCAAATATGTCACGAACAGTATTTTTTTTTTGCATAAAAATAGTGTTATTGTTGTACCCAAAATTGTATACACAGTTGCTCCGATTTCACTAAAGATATACATATCTTTAAGCCCGTTTGACACGATCATAATTATGTTAACAAATTTGTTCGTGATCGTGAACAAAAAGTTACTCCCGTGCCCAACTTAAACTACAGTATTGTCGGAAATTAATAATAAAATTATAAGATTTGAAAATTACGTTAGATTTTGTAAACTCCTGTGAAATAAATTTTATATATATTTTCAACATACATACAATTGAAATTTATCACACGACTTCCTTGTACACAAGACCAATATGAAGTATAGATCCAAGTATAAAATTGCATGTATTTGACGTGATTTGACATTAGCATCTATTTTTTATTTTTTTGTTATTTTTTGTCCTAATCCATAGCAAGCTTCATTACAAAAACCAAAAATTATATAAGTTTTAAATATACATATCTCGCTTATACAAAGGGCTAATTTAATAATACTTGATGTGCTAGACACAGAATTTAATTCTCTAAAAAATTTATTTGAAGCATTTATTTCTAAAATCATAATGAAACCATTTTATTGAAAAAAAACTGTTAACAACTTCAGGTAAGATGTCACTTCCGGTTAGCCGGTTTTAACCAAAATCCACTATGTTATTCCAATTGACATAAAAGTCTTATATACCAAATTTGAAAAGTGTTAGATTATATTTTAAGATAGTTTTTCATTAAAATTTATTATAGGCTTCAAATAAAGTACCATTTCTAGAAATTATGTAATGTCCAAAAAGGGAGGTGCACAACTAGATGTTATAAACACAAAATTTCAACTTTCTACGGCTTACCGTTTTTGAGTTATGCGAGATACATACGCACGTACGTACGTACAGACGTCACGACGAAATTAGTCAAAATGGATTCAGGGATGGTCAAAATGGATATTTCCGTTGAAATCTCAAAACCGAAATTTTTCGCGATTACAATACTTCCTTTACTTCGTACAAGGAAGTAAAAAGTCGAGATTTTTCTAAAATTAGGTACCTAGATATTTTCAGTCATACGATAAATTCGCATCTTTGTACAATTATATGTGTTTATGTACCAATTTTAAGACATAAAGTTTTATTTGGTAAATTTTCTGTTGCCAATTTTTAGCCCCTTCACGAAAATCCAAAAGTCGTTGCCTATGGTTATTGAGCTCTTTGTAAGCCATTGTATTCCTAAGATTAATTTTATATGACTGTTTTTGCAAAAAATCTCATATAAAATAAAATGGAAATGATGGAAAGTAAAATGCACACAACAGCATTTTCTTCTAAAAATAGCTGAATTAAATGTTATCAAGAATAAACTGATTTTTCATGCTAAACTCCTAGGTTAGCATTACCTTGGTACACTGTTCATGTTTATGGTAAATAATGCAGAAAGTTTAGTTTTATTCTTAGTACATAATGTGGAAAATACAAGTAAATATTGTCGCAATACTTGGCCCGTAGGAGAAAGGGGAACTATTATGGAGAACAATAGCAGAGGTAATATTGCAGTATGTAAATTTAAACAATACAGTTAACCAGTTTCTTCTTGTTGCAACCAACGTATGTTTTCTCACTAAATGAAAGTTATGCTATACCCCGTTGGCAAACTTGGTCACAACATTTAATTTCGAGATTATTTCCTTTCTGCACGCTCAGTATTTACTTAAACTTTGCAGTCTTATTTTGACCCTAAACTAACAATTAATTATTAAAATAATGACTCGCAAACAAAAACAAACTTTGAAAATTAATTTCAGTTTCAGCCAGTTCCTCAAACATAAAACATCAACATTTACAAAAGCTACGTAATCTAGAAACTTAAATCCGCCCGTCGAAAATTGGCCTGAAAATTTAAACACAAACTTGGACCTGACAAGGGATGCTTATGCTTATATAATTTCATGCATGGTTAAATGTAGGAGATTACTCATTATACAATACGCACAAGAATAGCCAACAGTACATGTAAAAAGATAAATGTTCAAATACCAAACGAAATAATTATTTATTTGAAAAGGAATATTATAAGAAGAATACTCATATACATGACTAAAATCATTAACAAAGTTTACACTGATTTTTTCGGCTCAAAGAACAATTACTTTAAATATGACAAGCAAAAATATTTTTTTGTATCAAATTTTTTTTTAAATTTTGTGCGTTGATCGTTCAAAAATATTACATTAAAATAATCTGATGTAGCCAGCACATAACCTCTCGCCAGATATTTTACCTGGTTGTACGCATAAAACAAAAAATATTTTTAAATACAAATACATATATTCATGTCTCACTACAAAATAATTCTCACATATATTTGCAAAATCTATGGGATATTTTAATATAAATTATGTTTTATATTTTATTTAATTTTTTTACTTTATATTCGTCATTTTTTCGCAAATTCCTTTTGTATTCTGTTTTACGTATATTCTTTTGCGTTGTTGACTTTTTTTTATTTTCATAATCTTCATAATGATGTACAAATATTTTTGACAATGGCATACAAATATTTATGACAGCGACATTTATATGTCAATTACAAACATTTGAATTTCTTGCCTTAAAGTAGTTCGATCTGAGAATTTTTACATCAAATTATTTTATATGCATTTCTTTATCTCTAAATCTATAGAAGATATAATAATGAATTTATATTTATCGAATAAAGAATTTAACGTTTTTTAATATAAGTATTTTCATAAATTTTCGATAAATAATATTTAGATGATTTTTTTCTTGGAACTACTACTTCCGGCTCTCCAATTGTTACCAAAACTTAATCAACTCTTCCCATTATTGTTAGATTGAGGAATCCGTAGTTAAAAATGTCTTAAGTCTTATACTATTTGAGAAATCGTGGATGCAACATCCACACACACATACGGACATCATCGTAAAAATGTTATAATCGGATTCTAGGGACCTTTAATCCTTATTTTTGGATTAGCGAATTTTACTCTAATTTTGACAGTTTATTTCTTAAAGTATAGTCTAATCTAATCCAAGTACCTACCTTTTTTAAACCCCTCAACAGGATTAAATCCCAATTACAGAGTGGGTTCACATTCACACACATCCATGCCTAAGTGGGATTCAAGCCCAGAGTCCCGAAGGCACTCATGACATGAGGCGTTGCTCTAACCATTGAGCTACCGGAGCTATAATAAAATGAAGATTAAATTTTAAATACCGGGATAGAATAGAATTCACTAATCCCAAAATGAGGATTAGCTTAAACATTTTTGTGAATCGTTAATTTTTATTAATCTAAATACATTCCTACATATTTACTTATGCTGGAAACTGTATTGAATTCCTTTTCTATTGATCTATTTACTTTTTTCTTTTTAAAACGTTACTGATGTTACTTTGAAATGATTAGTTCTTTGATAGTGACATTTATCTGTCAGTTACATACATTTGAATAACTACGTTTTGTTTGTTTAAAGCGTATGCTCTGCGATTTAAATTAAAGATATTTTTATAAATTTATCCATAAAATATATAGAAAAAGTATATGCAAATCAATAGAAAATTTAATAATCTTTAATTTTTATAATAACATTAGTCTCGAAAAAATAAAATTTAAAGGTATTTTTCGAAGAAAAACTATTTTGAGTTTCTGGTAAAGTGCCATTTCCGGTTATCCGATTTTCACCAAAATGTAACGGGCTCTTTCCATTACAGAAAAGGTTCGAAATACAGGGTTTCAAAATTTTATGAATGATGGTATTTGAGTTAAAGTGGAGGATCCACACATGCATATATACACACACACACACACACACATACACACACACACACGCACGCACGCACACACACACACACGCAAACGCACACGCACACGCACACGCACACACACACACACACACACATACACACATACACACATACACACGCACACATACATACATACATACACACATACACACAGACATCATCGTGAAAATGTTAAAATTGTATTCTAGGGACCTTAAAACGTGGTCATTTACCAAAATCTCGATATGCGATTTTTAGCACGATCCTTATAGCTCCCTTACCAAGGGTAGCGGGAGGGAAAAAATAATTAAGAAATGTTGTTGCTTACGAAGAGTTACATTACTGGTTAAATTTAATGTAATTATTTGAGGTATATCTTGTATACTATATCGTAATTGTTATTGTTATGCTCCAAACGCATACAATCAACTGCCGAAAGATTGCTTCAATCACACATAAAATATTTTTTTCGTACCTCCGTCCATTTTGACTAGTATTACAGAACTCAAAATCGTCCAGAAATGCGCTCTTGCTGACCTAGGCCAGCAAAAGGAGTTGGCATTACTGTTCTGGTGATATGTCAATTTAAGATTATTTTCAACACAAGAATTAGCAAAATGTTTCAAATTTTAGGGCTAAATATTTAATTATTGTAACTTAAATAACTAAATTTTGTCATAAAAATAATAATATGCTGTCATCTCGTATAGATTAATTATAAGTTTCAACTTTAGGACAAATTTGTTTCGTTTGTTTTGTAACTACAACTAACTTCGCGTGATACAATTGAGTTTCCGCTATCTGTCGTTGAAAATATGCGAAAGTAAATAAAATATATAAAATTAATGTTTGTATGATATATTTTCAATAAATATAAAATAATTACGTATTTTAAGCTCAAATGTAAGTAATTATATTTAAACTTGCATGCAAAACTGATAAAAATATATGTTCATTCTTTTAGGTTATGTAAAATAGAATAAAATGTTGAGAAATATACGAAGAATTTATGGAGATGTCGGTACAAAAAATCTTGTGTATCACACGCCCAGAAACTGTTTTGCGAGATCTCGTATTTGCAGGCCTCGCTTTCAGCTCGGCCTGTCAAAATATACTCGTTCTCGCAAATATTCAGTTTCTGGACTAGTGATACAAATAACTATTTGTGCAACCGGACGCGAAATAAGCATTTCGCAGCCGCAATACAGGCCGCGAAATTGGATTTCGCGGCCATTACCAGGTAAGGTAAGCAATCACTTTGACACCCGAGAATTGCATGGCTTTGTTTATCAAATGTCAATCCCATAGCCACCTTGAAAGCTAACTTTCTATTTACAATGAAACTGTTTAAAATTAATAAAATTTGTAATTACATATTTTTTACGGTTGAACAAAAAATATTGTGTACACCTTGTCTGCGAAATCCTTCATCCCCCTCGAGATTGTCTTGCCTCGGCCGCAAGCGGCCTCGGCGAAAATTTTCCTCTCGGAACGCCAAAGAGTAATTTCGCGGCCTTGATATACAAATAACTATTTTCGAATAAACAGTCCAACAAAACTAATAAAATATGAAAATACATTCCACAAACACTTTTAGCTCTAGCATGTTTATTACTCCCTCGTTTCATCTTGCATGAAAGCATGCTAGACATGTGATCTAATATCAAATATAAAGTTATTTAAAAGCCCGTGACTCTTCTACTCGTATATGTGAATAGTGTTGGTGTGAAGGCACGTTATTCAGGAATGTTCGGTCCCGTCCCGGTCTATTGATTTGAATACGGCGTTCTTGCCGTTTCTTCCCGAGATAGGCAGATAGGCCGGCGGTCGTGCATGTTTTAAGCTCGCCTGTCAGCGGAATCGCCATGATTTACCTCCCACACATTAATCATACCAGGCCACGGCCTACTGCAAGATAACCACGCAGTTTCATACACCGCGAATTTATTTTACAAATTTTCTGATCCAAAGAATATTCTCGGATGAATGGGTATCGATTTTTAAGCACCGAACTGGAAGTAAATTATCACTCTAATGTACATTGCAGCAGAGAGCTTTCATAGAAAAAGGATTACAATTTTGTGCATCTGATTGTTGTAATTATTAATGGTTCCTATCAAGCAAGAAACTGTTTTTACCTTCCGTCACCTTTAGGTAAGGAAGGTATTGTCTTTGGTCAAAAAATTCGATGATGAGTTTTTAATCAATAAGCACGTTTTAGGGTCCCTAGAATACGAATTTACTATTTTTACGATGATGTCTGTATGTGTGTGTGTGTGGATGTGTGTGTGTGTGGATGTGTGTGTGTGTGTGTGTAACAAAATTTTCGTCTGCGATAACTCTAATACTACAGTTACAAAAATTATAATTTTTTCGAATACTTCTTCGTTACATCCATATGAAGAGCTGATTAGATTTTGGTTACAATTGGTCAACCGGAAGTACCATCATTTCAAAATTTTAACAGTTTTTCTTGAAAAAACTATGTTAAATAGAATTTTTTCACATTTGATGTTATTATAAATATTAAAGAATATTTTATTCTCTATACGATTTGACTACATTTTATACTTAATATTAAATGGATATAGAGTTAAAAAATTATAAAGAAATTAAATTTCATAAAGTAGCCATAGCTATGGAAACAGCTACTATATTAAGAAAATTCTGATTGAAAAATGTCAGTGTCAAGTGAAATTGACAGTATGGTTGTGTTATAATTTTATTGGAAATATAGGATCTTTTGCTTTCTGTATGGAATGTACAAGAAATAATAATAATAATAAATCTTTTATTTCTGCAGATACATTACACTGTATATAGAAAACGTCACAAAATAATAATTTTCTGTATGAAATTTGCATAAAATACATGCAACTGCCGGAAGCTAATGTACAAGAAATAGAATATTTAATTTAGCAAGGAACTTTCCGTATGAAATTTGTACAAAATACATAGAACTGACGGAAGGTAATGTGCTGGCCACATCAGATTTTTTAACCAGACATTAAAAAACGGTTAACCAGTATTTGAAGTCAAAATACAGAGGCAGGGCGATCTCCTTAGTTTTGCTATGACTACGTTTATCTACTTGTATGCTAAGCCGATTGCCTTTCACAAAATAACTGGCGAAAAATAATTATTTTCCTATGTTTTACATGTATGAAATAAAATCCAAAAATGTGGGCTATATCGAAAAAATTTTGCAGCGATTTACAGATTTTGGTAACCGATGGAGAGCACTCCGATATAAGCGTAATTGATTTAAAATATGGGGTTATTGTTGTCAGTCAGCATCTTCCATCGTCAATGACACCCCTTGAAGTATACAACCACTTGTTTAAAACTGGGCTAGAAACTTTGTATCCAAATACTATCTCTCTACTGGCTCTCTGTAGGCAGGGGAGAGGTTTTGGGGGTTCTATACCCCTCCCCGAAATGAATTAATTAAAATTTAATTTAACGCATTGATTAGGTTATTACAATCGATCGCAAGTGTAGGTGATATTCAATTTTCACAGTGTAGACAGTTTATCCAGGTAAGTCAACAATCCGTTAAATATATTCCATTTTCTAAAATGTTCTGTGATCTGGCAATTTATTTTTTTACGTGAAAGAGGGAAAACATGTAGCTTTACATCCCTTAAAAATGTAACTTTCAATTATAGGGCATTTGACCTTGACTGAAAAAAATGACATGAAAAAATTAGGGCACATAATTTCAAGTTTGCCTCATTTGTTACGAAACTACCGTCCGGTTCTAGATAAACAGGTCGGAACCGACTTGAAATTTTGCGAGATAAACTCTTCTACACACTTCTAAAAACTGTTTGCCTCGTGGCACGATCTTGAAGCAAGCCACGACTCGTGGCTTGCTTCAAGATCGTGAGCATTTTGACATTATTATTATTATAGTAAACTGATGCGAAGTCATACGCAAAATTTTCTATCTATCCTTGTATAACAGCCGCGGATAAACGCAAATTATCCTGCATTCACTTTAAAATGTGCGATTATAAACAAACTGGAGTTCTTCTTCGCTTCAGGAATTAGGCAAAATGCTTGTTACGGAACCCGCCGTTTTCTTGGACGACCCACGTTTCTTCTTCCTTTGCACTTTCTTCACTCATTCTATTTATATGTTCTTTCCAATCATGTCTATGTTGTTTAATTTATGTTATATATGTTTAACTCATTTCGAACATCATTTTTAAATCTATCTTATTCTGTTGCATCCCTTTACTCTTCTGAGAAATTTCAACTCCTGTGTCTGGTGTAAAAAGGTGGGTCGTGTCTATGGAGGCAGGTTCTTGAAGAACTTGGCCTGGTTTAGAGAAAATGTTCTCGGGCCATTTGATTTCCCTAAGAGGCGATATTCCTTGGCCCGCGTACTCGTCAGAAATAACACCATGCAACTTCTGTGGGGTACTTTTAAAGACGAGGAACCTGTAACCCCTAAAGGATTCAATCCGCATAGAAATCTGTCGTATACCCAAAAAAGTTTCTTGCAACAGTGTTTGGACGATGACGCACACTACTTGGCCGATATTATTTTGAAAACCACATGAGATAAAACTTCCCATGTTGTAAATTCAGTATTTATTTTTTAATTCACCTTCAATCTTGTACGTAATTTTTAAGTGGAACCGAAATTTATAACAAATGTATCAACTTGTTCATCTACATAAATTTGGAGTATACGAAAAATGTCAGCTTAAAGGGTATATATAAATTTTTAAAGCATTGCCCCGGAAAATTTTGTTGAAGTGCTTCATTAAAAATAAACTTTCGAAATTGGAAACAAAACTTTTAATTATCACTTTCGTACATCTGCATAAAGCATGAAAAATGTATCTAGCTCACGTAATATCGTCTCTAAAGTTTAGAGTCCTTTCGAAATATTTTATGAGTATAAATATCTATCTATGTTTATTATTTCATAGTAGACGGAAAGTATATTTCGATAGCTTCTTTACCACTATTCTTCACGACTGCTTAGGGAACCATAAAATTTCGCCAAAAAAGATAGAAGATTTCTACCAAGTTCTTATCACAGAAACTAAGGCAATAAATATATCACACATTCCGCATATTTCCACAAAGTAATTTTTCCAAAACATAGATAAAATGTATTGATTATGCATAAAGTGTGCTTATTTCACAACCAGCATACTTTAAAGACTTTTTATTCTTTCGTTAGGTCCAATACTATTTTTAGAATGAAATTCCGTGTTTTCCTATATTACACTGTAAAGTTTTGACGTAGCCGCACCTACCTTTTTAGGTTGAACCTATATGCAACCCCAAGGTAGAACAATCCTTCCTTTTTAAAAGGTCGATGCACCAATCTCTGTTTAGGGTAGGAAAACCTGCCTCACTCCCACGTAGACACGAAGTGACCCTTCATAGAGTGGGATACAAATACTTTTAAGTGATTTGTAATTTCCGTAACACAAGTTACCAAACAAGACCTTTGCCTTACAAAAGGTGATGTAGAAACAATTTCAACATATGTTGTTTGGGTCGGAACGGGAATGAAAAGTTCAAGTTTTTGACCTTGGGGAGGCTCGGCGAGAGCCGTTATCTTGGATTAAAGGTTCAAGAAATGAGTATTTTTGGGGTTTTGGCTATTTTCTCAAAAACAGTAGTTCGTATCAAAATTTTACAATGATACAATAATAAAGCTCGAAATTTTTTGTATAAAAAGGGTACTTACATTTTTTACCTAGGATGAACTCTCAAAGAGTTATGTTAAAAATAGTTAACCAGAATAATAAAAATTATGTTACTCAAAAAATAAACAATATTTGGTTTTTAATACTTAGTCTAATAGGTTTTACTACTTATAACAGTTTACAGTCGTGTGGCATCAAAAGAAGTAAATTATTGATGATTTTTAAATATTTTGTTCAACGCTTTTCTACAAATTCATAAACCACTCTGACTCGGTTAAAGATATGATAAGGAGGTCTGAAAATTTGAATTCAGCATGGAATTCTTCATCATCACATGTATTACATGATTTTTACCGATGATCGGTTCGCGAGTAACTAACAACTTAAACTTCCCTCCAAAATATTAAACTTATGCAAATCGGCTTAGTTATCATTTTTTCATGTGAAATTTCGACACGATTAAAGATGAACAATATTATTTATTTAATAGTTTAATCGTGAAAAAAAATATTTAAATTCATCGATAATTTACTTCTTTTGATGCCACAACGACCGTAAACTGTTGTAAATAGTAAAACCTATTAGATTAAGTATTAAATATCTAATATTGTTTATTTCTTGAGTAATATATGAGATCTGACCCTACTCCATCCCATATCGCTAATAGTGTATTTTCTTTTCTTGCTCGCAGATAATTTTATAAATAAATAGGTCGAAACACAGCTAAATATGATAAAATATATGAACAATACAAGAAAAAATAAAAATACTATTACTTTTTACTTTTGTTCAAAAAGTTACGCCACTGGTGAAACCTTGTATGGTATGAGTAGCGAATGAAAGTTGACGTTTAAATTATTTTATAGATGTGGTTTCTTTTGAAACCCTATACAAGAATAGAATTGTACGAAATATTCAGATATAAATTTTTTGCATGAACCCATTTAAATACTAGACAAGGAAAGCATAGAAATACATGACTACGTTTAGCTGAAAATAGACGGCCGACTACGGTAATTGAATATCAAAACTGGGGTGCGTTTAAAATACTTTAAACATTATTCGTTTATGTTGATTATAACAAAATATTTTGATCTTTAAACTATATAGTTCGGCAATTCTATGAGATAGGATTATTTTTAATTTCGTCTAACAATAATTCCGACTCGAGGGTTGCTTACACCTGACACGAACGAACTAGAATTTGAGGTTTTAATTTTTTTTAAATACATCCCTAAATCCTGTTACGAGGTCATTTTAAATGCCTCCTGGTATTGAGTACAATTCTAATCTTCTGTAACGGAATACATAAGGGTCAGTTTCTTTTCAAATCAAAATATAGGGAAATGTTTTCAAAAGAAACCACATCTATTAAATAATCTAAAAGTCAACTTTCATTCGCTAGTCATACTATAATATGCGTACTAGTATGAGTAGAGTGACCAAATTACTTTACATATTTTCATTTCACAGTTATTTGAAGCTACTGGAACATTCATGGCGCTGCCATGAGTATTTCGAAAGTTATATACAGTGGAGTACCTAAGTGAAATGGTGCCCAGGGCAAGGGTCGTAATTGCGCCCCCTGTCAACAATGTAAAATCAAGATTACTTCTTTCTCGCTTTATTGTAGCGAGATATGTGGCATTTGTATTGTTGTTGAAATTACTTTAGAATATCTACTATATATATATATATATATATATATATATATATATATATATATATATATATATATATATATATATATATATATATATATATATATATATATATATATATATATATATATATTTATTCGTAACTTCAACCACGAATGAATCAGCACAATAACAAAATAACTATCAATATACGGGTGTTCCGCGACTCGACCGACAAACTTATACCATATATAACGATCAAAAAATGTTATATGACCTATAGGTGAATTCATCTTTGTTTCGGAGATATCGAAGGAATTTAAAAAAATGATAAAAGAAAATTTATTCATCAATGGATAGCTAATTAACATATTCGGCGACGGCGAGTGGCACAACGAGGTCTAACAATACATATCCACGAATTTGGTCTGCATGATTTTTACATCTGCATCTTCCTTGTCTTCACTGACACGAAAGCATTAATAACGTGCTCGAAATCGATCTTTTCCGTTTCTTTCCTTTCAACGCTCAGCAAAGTTAGATCACTTAATCGATCTTGATCCATGGAGGCTCTCAGATAATATAAGATCAGTTTTAATTTGCTGAAAGATCTTTCACAGCTGGCGATGGAAACTGCAATGGTCAACATCCCAGTTTTGACAGAGACTAAGTCCAATTTCCAGAGCTTCAGTCACCAAAGTTTCTCTTTCATTGCGAAAATAATTATAAAAGTTCATATTTATATCTTGCAGTCTTTCTTGAACTCTATCAACAGGAATGAATAGGTACTCTTGTCCAAAATCCAAGTAGACTCAGAAAATCGAGTGTCTACATACGGTTGTACAATTGCCTAGCATCACTTCTTGTTTAACTAGTTTCATTTGCATCATCCATTATAGTCTCGAGAACTTGGAGTATACCGTCAAGGTAGTTGTTTATGGGCTTCACAGCTTCCACTTTTGCACTCCATCTTGTTTTAGACTCAGATTTAATAACTATGGACACAGCGTTTTTATGTATTTCCCAGCGTTAAGTAGACTATGAAAAAACAGATAGAGAGCTTCAACAGTTCCGAAAAATGTTAATATGCACAGTAATCAACAGTTTTTGCACTTCAAATTTTGGCACCCAAGTTATATACGGATACCAAGGACTCCAAGCGGCGCCCCCTTGGTTCTGGCGCCCAGGGCACCTGTCCTGTTTGCCCCGCCCTAGGTACGCCACTGGTTATATATCAATTAAGTGGTCGTGGGGTATGTCATACCCAACAACACCAACGAAGGGTTAAACATTTTCAACTTTCATTAATTCTGCACCGTCATGTACATCGCCATCACCAAAAGCTGGTAAAGCAAATTTACACAGCGCATATTTTTGTGCTAGTGTTTGGTTCAAATAGTAATCATGTAAATAGGTTAAGGTTTCTATTAAATCAAATCGAATTAGTCCTAAAATGACTACAGTTGCTCGTTGTTCTACCACAGTCCTTGGCCCAAAAGGCCATTCTTGCCAAAGATGATATATTGATTTGGGTGCGAATCTGCGAATATGAACTGTTCACAACCACTAAAACTTGGAAACTTTTCACGGAGTGTACCCGAAACAAGAATTCGTGTATTGTTTCACTCTATCGATCGCACTCAAAGCTCGGAGCATTTTTAGATTCTGAAGTTTTATGTTCGTGCGTGAAAACAATAAAAGAGCATTCCAGTTTTAAAACAAAATTTGAATACTCATATGAATGCATATATGCAAACAGGGCAGACAACGAATTCGTATACAACGCTTACGTACATTTTCGACTTCGCGTTTCTTTGCATACGTTACAATAAGTCATGTGAATAAAAACAAAATCTTCGCAGACATGTACAAGAACTCTTGAATGCAAACACAATTCACAGGCTGCTTTTTGGAGGATTTCTCAGAGAGTACTATTGTTTTATAAATCTGCTACACGAAATGGCAGGGCTTTGCTATACTATTGTACCAATGTAGAACTAACTTTTTAAAATAAATAAACATCCTGCACTTTTACATGTAATTCCTAGTTATAAAAATGTAGCAGGATAATCATATATTCAATAGGGCTCTCATACACACATACACTTATACAGGGTGTAAATGAAATAAGTGCATTAAATTTGACCAGTAGTATAACTCATCGAGACCAACAATATTTCTTAATAACTTTTTCTCGAAATCGCATATTTTTTTAGCATTTTTACCACCCCGTAAATTGACGAGTCGTTCCAAATATTTTTGTGATAATTGAATGCAGCAGCAATAGCTATGAAAATTTTTGTTTTAGCAATTGACAGTCCTGTCAATTGTTGCAATTAAATTTTGACATTAGTAATAAACTGTAAGTGTAACCGATAACCGAGAATTTTTGAGCTGCTTGTATCTCACTTGAATACGGCAGCGCAGTCATTTGTCTCTTTGTTCTCCATAGGCGGGTAACGAAATATGCAACAAATCTTTAAAGAATTTTAACTCAAAATCTAAAAGACTTAGAAAAAAAAGTTATTAAGAAATATTGTTGCTTTCGTCGAGGTACATTACTGGTTAAATTTAATGCAGTTATTTCATTTACACCCTGTATAACATGCACACAGACATCATCATAAAAATAGCAAAAACGTATTCTAGGCATCCTAAAATGTGCTTATTCATTAAAAACAGACCATTGAAAAAAATCTGGTGTGACCAACACAACACCTCCCGCCATTTACCGCCCGAGTCACAAAAAGATTAACCTAATCTTTATTTTTGGATTAGCGAATTTTACTCTAATTTAGGCAGTTTATTTCTTAACATACATTCTAATGTAATTCAAGTAAATACCTGTTTAGATAATGAAATGAAGATTAAATTTTAAATATCGGGATAGAATAGAATCAACTAATCTAAAAAACGGGCGTGGCCAACACAATACCTCTCGCCATTTACAGCCCGATATATACTCCAATTTTGAGTTTATTTCATAAAATATAGTCTAATCTAATCTAAGTAACTAACTTTTTTTATACCCCTCAACAGGATTAAATCCCAATTACAGAATGGGTTCACATTCACACACATTCATGCCTTAATGGGATTCGAACCCAGAGCCCCGAGCGCACTCATGACTCATGGCGTGGCTCTAACCATTGGGCCACCGGAGCTATAATAAAATGAAGATTAAATTTTAAATACCGGGATAGAATAGAACACACTTACACAGGATTGGCTTAAACATTTTTGTGAATCGTTGATTTTTATTAATCTAAATACATACCTACATATTTACTTATGCTGGAAACTGTATTGAATTCCTTTTCTATTGTTCAATTTACTTTTTCTTTAAAACGTTACTAATATTATTTTGAAATGATTAGTTCTTTGATAGTGACATTTATCTGTCAGTTACATACATTTGAATAACTGCGTTTTGTTTGTTTAAAGAGTAGGCTGTGGGATTGAAATTATAGATAATTTTATAAATTTATCCATAAAATATATAGAAAAGTATTAATGCAAATCTATAGAAAATTTAATAATCTTTAATTTTTATAATAATATTAATTTCTCGAAGTAAAACTATTTTGAGCTTCTAGTAAAGTGCCATTTTCGGTTATCCGATTTTCACCAAAATCTAATGGGCTCTTTCCATTACAGAAAAAGTTCGAAATAAACTATTATTCACGAAAGATGACTATTCAAGGTCATTTGTAAGCCGTCTGATATAATATTACTTGCAGATAACTGCATTGCATTTCGTATGCATAGGCGTGGAACATGAAATATTTATGGACACATTTTAACTGAAAAAATAAGTGTAATTATGTTTATTTCTAAATAATGCCTTTCTGAAAGATTTTTGTTCTTCACTTATGTTTTTGCAAAATACAAAAACAGACTTAACTATAAACCATGGAATATTAATTTGATTTAAACGCCACTGGGTAAATATTAGCACAGAGGGCAGTGTAGTAGACAATTAAGTATCTGTAATTCTACGACATACGTCATTATTATTTATAGTATGTTAGAAAGTAATGCCACTATTTACGTAAATCTGTCACACCACATAAATTAAATAGACGTAGGTCAAATAATCTTTCTCTTTCTAATACAAAATGTTGCTAAGCTACTGCTGTAAAGTGATGTATATTCTTTCTTCGAACAAATGACCTTGAATAGTCATCTTTCGTGAATAATAGTATACAGGGTTTCAAAATTTTCTGAATGATAGTATTTGAGTTAAAGTGGAGGATCCACACACACATACATCATCGTGGAAATGTTAAAATTGGATTCTAGGGACCTTAAAACGTGGTCATTTACCAAAATCTCGATACGCGATTTTTACCACGATCCCTATACCTCCCTTACCAAGGGTAGCGGGAGGTAAAAACAGTTAGCTTCAACAATGTTGACCGACTTTGTTCAATATAATGTATAACGCATACTGCAAACTTTAGCAAAGCTTCTATAATATAGACTGGAGAAGAATTTGATGTATTTAAATTTAATGCATTGTACAAGATGCACAATAAACAAAACATCTATTGTCTGTTTGCTATTATTAGCCCTCATCCTGATACAATTTCAAATCAGTATTCGTGTCCAATATATACAAAACATATGATAGCGTGTCCATTTTCCATCTAATTAACTGTGCTTCGCTCGGCGCAGTCCAAGCAATAATTCATGGCCAGTTATAACGGTTTGTTTAATGTAATAATACGATAACTAGCCACTGCGTCGGTTCTATGCAGGTACCTATACGCCAGCTCATGTGTTCTCTGCAATGTACGTCTGAGGTACTGTTTATATGAGCCTCATGAATAAATATTGTACATGGACGGAGAGAAATGCATCATAGAAAATACATTGATAGTGTTTGGAATAATGAAATTTCTTGAGTGGCGAAGATAATTAATACAGATACATTTCTAGTTTTAAATTTTTCAATTAACTCCAATAATATATTTCTATTCATGATATACGAGAATTCGTGGCATGTTTTATTATTCTTTTGCCAAGAGGCCCTGTACCATTTTTACCTCCCGCTACCCTTGGTAAGGGAGGTATGTATCGTGCTAAAAATCGCATATCGAGATTTTGGTAAATGAGCACGTTTTAAGGTCCCTACAATCCAATTTTAACATTTTCACGATGATGATGATGATGATGCGTGTAGGTGTGGATGGATGTGTGTGTGTGTGTGTGTGTGTGCGCGCGCGTGTGTAGGTGTGTGTGTGTGTGTGTGTGTGTGTGTGTGTGTGTGTGTGTGTGTGTGTGTGTGTGTGTGTGTCATCATTCAGAAAATTTTGAAACCTTGTATTTCGAATTTTTTCTATTATAGAAAGAGCCCATTAGATTTTGGTGTAAATCGGATAACAAGAAATGGCACTTTACTTGAAGCTCAAAATAGTTTTTCTTCGAAAAATACCTTTTTGCACGATCGGATAATTTTTTATATTTACCTATAGTGTTTCCAAGACAGTAGGTCTTATTTACAAATTACTGAACGGTAAGTGATGAGACTCACGTCGGTAAGTGATGTGCTTCACTTACTGCTCAAGTGGCGAGACGGTAAATAAATAAAAATAAAAATCAAAGCTTACTTCAAAAATAATAAATAATTTTTTTTTAATATGTCAAAATAATTATTTTCAAATCTTTTCTTTTAAATTTTGTGCGTCGATCGTGCACATAAATAGTATAAGCATCCCGAACGTTAAGGAATTACCGATCTCAGACAAAATTGTCTTCGATCGGTAAACTGTCTTTATCGTTCTTAATACTTAATATACTATTAAATATTATTTTTTCGAGATTAATATTATTATAAAAATTAAAGATTATTAAAGTTCTATAGATTTGCATTAATACTTTTTCTACATATTTTATGGAAAATTTATAAAATTATCTATAATTTAAATCCCGGAGCTTTAAACAAACAAAACTCCTTGGTATCGCAGTTATTCAAATGTATGTAACTGACAGACAAATATCTTTGTCAAACAACTAATCATTTCAAATTAATAATAGTACAGTTTTAAAAAGAAAAAAAGAAATAGAACAATAGGAAAGGAAATCAATACAGTTTCCAGCATAAGTAAATATGTAGATATGTATTTAGATTAATAAAAATTAACGATTTGCAAAAAAGTTCGAGCTAATCCTCACTTTTGTATTACTGAATTCTATTCTATCCCAGTATTTAAAATTTAATCTTCATTTTATTCTCAAAGAAGTTAGTTGCTTGGATTAGATTAGACTGTATTTTAAAAAACTGCCAAAATTAGAGTAAAATTCGCTAATTCATAAATAAGGATTAGCTTATTTTTTTGTGACGCGGACTGTAAATGGCGGGAGGTATTGTGTTGGCCACACCAGATTTTTTTTATTTTTCTTAACAGATGGACTTTATTTTTCAACATTATAACATTTTTAAACATTTCTACCGTTTACCGACAGAGTTACGAACTTATCAAATCAGCCATGTATTCCATTCCTATTCCTTTCTCTAAAAGATTTTACACCAGGCAATACAATCGCTGAAAATAAGAATTCAGCGTGTATAAACCCGTGAATTTTTACTATTCTCCCTTCAGTCGCTGAAAGTAAAATCATGTTCTTCACTAAAATCCCAAATATAAAGAGACATTTCCGTAAGACGTAAAGTTTATGATCTGCTCACTAGCTATTTGAATCCTAGATTCGTGTTCGGTGTAATCCGTGTTGTAAGAGGATTAGGTTTTTGTTAATGATGTAATAATTAAACAGTATCGTGTATAATTTATTGTAGATGCTGCAATTCCTACAAACATATTGTCTAAATTAGACTCCATTACGGACAACACGATTCCTCAATATATCAAATAGAATAGATATTCCTGATTGGTTATTATATATTCATATTGTGGATTGCCAATTACACTAGTAAATTAGTATTGAATGTATGCAGATATTGTATCTATTATTAAGCGATTATGTAGTACAAGGGTTAGCTCAACCTTAACCATTTTGTAGGCAAAATTAATAGAGATATAAGAAAGGGATGAAGTAGTTGGCACTTGATGAAACATTATTAAATATTAAATTAAATTAAATAACAACACTTGATTGTTTCACAATTTTTTACTTCTTTGTACAAAGTAAAGGAAGTATTGTATTCGCGAAAAATTTCGGTTTCCAGATTTCAACGGAAATATCCATTTTGGCCATCCCTGAATCCATTCTGACTAATTTCGTCGTGACGTCTGTACGTACGTATCTCGCATAACTCAAAAACGGTAAGACGTAGAAAGTTGAAATTTTGTATTTAGGACTTCTATAACATCTAGTTGTGCCCCTCCCTTTTTGGTCATTGCATACTTTATTTGAAGCCTATAATAGATTTTAATGAAAAACTATATTAAAATATAATCCAAAACTTTTCAAATTTAGTATATAAGACTTTCATATCAATTGGAATAACATCAGAATTTGGCTAAAACAGGCTAACCGGAAGTGATATATTACTTGAAGTTGTTAACAGTTTTCCTTGAATAAAATGGTTTCATTTTGATTTTAGAAATAAATGCTTCAAATAAGAGTTTTAGAGAATTAAATTCTGCGTCTAGCACATCAAGTATTATTAAATTAGCCCTTTGCATAAGCGAGATATGTAAATTTAAAACTTATATACTTTTTGGTTTTTGTAATGAAGCTTGCTATGGATTAGGACAAAAAATAACAAAAAAATAAATAATAGATGTTAATGTCAAATTACGTCAAATACGTGCAATTTTATAATTGAGTCTATACTTCATATTAGTATTGCGTAGAAGAAAGTCGTGTGGTGTCCACATCAGATTTTTTTATTATTACTACGTAACGTACGTTTCGTCCTTGCGGAAATCTTCAGACTAAATACAAAATTTGAACAGCATCTATTAGTACATTAGGAATATATTCATGGTGGGGGAATTGTTTACATCGAGAATACGTCTACCTCTACCTGTTTTCAACAAAATTCCTAGTATTGCCCCTAATAACAGTTTATGGTACATTCAGAACATATTTATAATTGGGGAATTTGTCACATCTAGAATAATTAGAAAATCTTGAAATCAGGAAGGCGGTTAACTGTCAGAAGTTTAATGTCAATGACCAATTAGATGTGCTCGAAATATTTAAACATTACTTTCACCGCAAATTTGAAATTTTTTGTCGGCCACCGACTTGCCATCTTCGGTCATTTTTTTTCCACATTTTGCGGAGTGGAAAATACATATTTGTGTACGGAGTTCACATTAGTCTAATTAGGAATATTTGTTTTTTATCTAGTTACTTATGACATATTTGGCAACACTTTTCAAGTGCATATGAACTGTCAAAATTTATAAATTTTAATTATAATGTTTTAGGCCTTTTTTACCTGTGCAGATATAATTACCCATTCTCATCATTTATGATTATGAATTAAACTTCTTTCAAATTGTCCTCATTTTATAAATATTTCCATTTAAAGGTTCAAAATGACATGTGACACATGGAGTACTTAAATTTTCCAAGGAAGACTACGATCATATTGTGACCTATTGTTTTAATTTTAATTTTCAACATTTAATAATTTTTTACTCAAAAACTATGCATTCTACAGAAATTTGACACATTACGAGGGCATTGAAGACAATAAAATTCTACAACTTGAAACAAATTTCATTAAAATTGCTCAAACCATTTAAGCTGTAGCCTTTCTGAAAATTTTCCGATCTTCATATGTGATGAAAGTATAGATGAATTTATGCCTTTTAGGCCCGGTATTACAGTTCCGGCTTAAATTTTGGTTTAGGTAAACTTGAGCTTCGGCTTAAGCCACTTTTCTGTATTACAGTACAAAGCGTAGCTAAACTTGACAGTAACGCGATTTTTTGTTTTGTTGATTATGTGTTGGTTATCCTGTTTGTAAAAAAGAATAAATATATATATTTGGCATGACTGATTTCATAGGTTACTATATTGAAATATTATTCATTTGTGTTATTGTTTCGTGTTGAAAACGTTGTAGTGATCTATGAAACAATGTCTTGACGTATAAAAATTATGTCAAATTAAATAATACTGTGTCATTGTGTCCACAATATCAATTTATTCAGAATGTATTTTACAATGGGTGCAGTATAATGCTCCAATAACATCTGGGAAGCACGCTTTAGAATAAAATTCTTGTTTTATAGTATGAAGGGCATTAGCAAATATTGGAAACTTTATAAACATTTCGATGACGTACAATAGCATGAAGCACAATCCATATTCATCGTCCCGCAGTGGATTTATGTACTCCGCAGAAATCACCAGCAGTAATTAAAAAGTTACCAGTTGATAAATATCTTAAGGTTAATAACAAACCATTTATAGGCGTTAATGCATGATTCCTATAGAATCATAAATAATAAATTTAAAATTAATTATATCGAACATAGTTAATATTTTTGAATAACTTATTTATTTACCAGTTTGTTTTGGTTTTTATGTCGTCGTATATCAGGTCGTAAATTATTCGCACAGATTCTTTTGATAATCTGAATCTTTGTGCAAATTCAAAATTGTTCCAGAATACTTATATGGTCTGGGGCCTCATGCGTATCCGACGCGGTTGTCTGGCGTTTATTATCTCTGGCTCATCATTCACCTCGTCAGATATTTCATAAAAGTCATTATTTTCAATGATTTCAATTAACTCCATAATTCTGTGATTTGACAAAGAACAAGTGACATTGACAGATAGGTAATAATTCAGAGTTTAAGCTGCCACGGCTGGCCGCTCAGGTTTAAACTACCGCTCAAGCTTAAACCTGTACTGTAATACAGCAATTTTCGCTTAAGCTAAGCTTAAACCTTAAACCGAGTTTAAACTACAACTGTAATACCGGGCCTTAGTACAAAACAGGGCGATGTAAGGACATTAGGATGCGACATAAGTAGTAAAACAATTAAAAATGGTAACTTTCCTTTTAAAATTCTTAAAATTAGAGAAAGTTATGTGAAATGTTGTAGTAATACGCAGATTATGCGACATATGTTTTTTTGGAAAACATAAAAAACGTTTGTATTTAATAATTTTTAAAATTCATACATCACTGTCACATTTTACATTATAGTTAGCAAATGAAAACAACATAAAAATATTAAAACTTCCCACCACAATAGCGGGAATATTTAAAAATGTTGCACAGCCAACTAAAATAATATCCACCTCATACAATATTCATAAACCCTCCATTGAGTGTTCCGTAAACAATTCATAAACAAAAAACCCAAATATTTGCTATTCAGTATATTTTAAACAATTCATCAGTCATTCTTTTAATTACGCAGTAGCAAAAAAACAATGTCTGTGTTACAAGGGCATCCATTACATAATTAAACATCATTTTCTCTAAAAGCCCCGGGAAAAAATCAATTAGCTCGCCAAACAGAGCACCGAGGCATCAGTTCCATGGTCAAGTTATCTAAATTAGTTCCTGGTGACTGTTTAATCCATGACAGGGTACAGGAGGAAGGATCAATCCTTAATCCTGATGTGTCCGTCAAGATCTAATTGTCCTGGAAAAAGGTCCTGTGATGACGCCGGAATTGAAATGGAGGAGATTGCCAGGAAACTTTGTTTCGTATATATTTTTAGAAGAGAAAGGACATGTTTCACGTAAAAAAATAAAACATAAATACACTATATACCAGGGGTGCTCAAACAGTCGATTGCGTGATGTTTTTATGGTGACCGCAACGTAGTTTGCTCTCGTTTGCATGGTCTCAAGGACTACGTGCCATAGTGACTAAATGTTGCCCAAATTTTATAGCGTCTCCTGGCCGCGTGCCTGAGTGTCAGGTCGCGAATCTGGGGGACCGGGTTTGATCCCGACCGACGCCAAATATTTCGAATTTTAAATGGCACAAAATTGACCCCTGTGGTGCACTCTCCACGCCAGAAATTAGTGTCCCTGAGGTGATGCCTGGTAAACGCCCGCACGGTACAAATATGTCATCATCTTTACCGAAATCTGCGTACAAAGCAGATTGGCACACCCAGCAATGGGTAATATGCCGTGATGATATATTTATATTTATTTTTTATTTTTTTTCTAAATTTTACAGCTTCCAAACTTTACAGCGCTAAATAATTCCCCCCGCAAATTGTTACAGCGGCTAAATTTAACCTGGCTTATATCGGCCACTAGAAGAGGTGTTGGTAATACAGCAAACTGTAAACATGTCAATATTTATTGTAATGGTGTCCCAAATTTCTCGCAAGATTTGAATTTTGCGCCATTTGTGCGATACATTGTAGTCAAAGAAAAATAAAAGACAGTTTGACAGCTGACAGTTCAGGTTTATTAAAAATCTGAGGTGGCCAGCACATAACCTCTCGCCAGATAGTTTACCTGGTTGTACGCATAAAACAAAAAAATATTTTTAAATACAAATACTTATATTCATGTCTCACTAAAAATAATTCTTACATATACTTGCAAAATCTATGGGATATTTTAATATAAATTATGTACAATACATACATTTTCTTTATATTCAATATCCTGAAATTTTCTTTTTCTACTTTTCTTTTTCTTTATATTAGTCATTTTTTCGCAAATTCCTTTTATATTCTTTTTACGTATATTCTTTTGCGTTATTGGCTTTTTTTTATTTTCATAATCTTCATAATGATGTACAAATATTTTTGATAGTGGTATACAAATATTTTTGACAGTGACATTTATGTGTCAATTACAAACATTTGAATTTCTTGCCTTGAAGTAGATTGATCTGAGATTTTTTACATCAAATTATTTTATATGCATTTCTTTATCTCTAAATCTATAGAAGATATAATAATGAATTTATATTTATCGAATAAAGAATTTAACGTTCTTTAATATAAGTATTTACATAAATTTTCGATAAATAATATTTAGATGATTTTTTTCTCGTAACTACTACGTCCGGTTGTCCAATTGTTACCACAACTTAATCAGCTCTTCTCATTATTGTTAGATTGAGGAATCCGTAGTTAAAAATGTCTTTAGTCTTACAGTATTTGAGAAGTCGTGGGTCCAACATTCACACACACACACACACACTCGCACACGCACACACACTCACACTCCAACTCACACACACGCACGAACGCACGCACACACACTCACACTCACACACACACGTACGCACGCACGCACGCGCACACACACACTCACACACACACACACACACACACACACATCCACATATCCACACATACACCCACACCCACGCACGCACGCACACGCACGCACTCGCACACACACACACACACACACACACACACACACACACACACTAAAATCTGGATATGCGATTTTTAGCATGAATTCAATACCTCTCTTAGCGAGAGGTAAAAAGAAAACAGTTACTTTACTTCAAGAATTCAAGGCTTAAGCCGAGACCGATTTCGAGTCAGGTTTCAAGCCGGGCCTGCATATTTATTATCGAGCCGATCTTCGAGTCTGGCTGGCGGTTTTTTTCTCGGATCGAGTCGAGCCAAATCTCAAAATCCGCCCGGCCCGGTCCGAATACATCCGTATTGGGGGCAGTAAAACGGTAAATGTTAAAAACCAAATCAAGAACGTAACAAATATTATTTCTAAAAACGAATATTGTTCAATCTCATGCCTTTCATTGTTCAATGAAATTTTTTAATTTCGATTGAATTTTTCAGTTATCTGTTATATAAATCAGTTAAACATGATAAGAAAAAAAATAGACCTGCGCCCCTGAAATGCTTTTGCGCCCTGGGCCTTTTTCCTTAAATTCGCCACTGGAAGCTGGGTCAAACCAAAACTTATTTTTTTCGTTTACATGATGTAAATTGATGAAATCAAGAAATTTCGGCTGGCAATTTTGTGCATTTTAACTGAAAACTTAATTTTATATTGAAACTTTTTGGGTGTTACTTACAAGAAAGATACGAGTATACAACAATCTGTAGGAGCCTTAATATGAAAACAATTAAAGAGGGATTTTTCAGGAAGCACGTAAAATTAATTTTAAATCTCGCCAAAGTCTCATGGGGCAAGTCACAACTCAACTAAATTAAGTATACTTTCCTTAATCCACTTATGTGACAAATGTTATTTGTAATACGTTGTAATGAAAATCAATAAATATATATTTATAAAAAAATATGTTTCTAATAACATTAAAAGCGCTGTCAATCAAGAAAATAAATGATGTTTCAATACTTGAAGCCAATTATTTCCTTCTACAATTTATTGTCTACATGCCGTATGCAATTGTTTGTATAGTTTTCGTTCAGAAAGTATTAATTTGTCTTGTTAAACGGCTAGGAAGTTTCCGCTAGATGGAAACATGATGATCGCTGACCGCCATTTTGTTCTGCTCAATTTCTAGCGAAGTTTTGACGGGATATAATGCCGAAGTTTGATGGAAATTGATCGTGCCAGAGTCGATAGTTGAGCGGCTAAATTATGACGTCATTTATGACGTGACTGCTCTGCTAGATTGAGGAGATAGGGCGTTGCTTCCCAAAATGTTTCACAAGAAATGTATAACAGGTATACTATAGGCCATTCGCTGAGACAAGAGAATGTGAAAATAATTATTGAACAGAGACAAGTCATTCTATTGGTCAAAAGAGGATGATTTTGGAGCCGAACTTATAAAATGACTTGTTTATGTTCTAGAATTAGTTCCACATTTCACAATAAAAGCGAAGCGCATCTGTAGTTCTATAGAACTATAGTTGATTTGGCCAGTGATGCACGACGAGGCGAGAGTACTCACACAACTCGTCTCGTCTCGTAGCATTATGCGACGAGAACGAGAGCGAGATTGCAGTTTAAAATTCGAGACGAGATCGATATAACTGCGAGAAGCGAGATATCTCGCGAGAGTCTCGTAATAAAAAGTATTTGTAACTTTATAGCTTTGATTCATAAATTCAATGAAAAACGCACCGTACAAGGAGTGGAATCAACGCTAATTCTTGGCATATAGAATACGAGACTGAAAATTATATGAATACTCTATATTATTGAGTCTATTTAGAGTCGATTGGTATCGGTCCCAGAGCGAGGAAACGCAAAATAAAAACAAAATCTGTTTTGCATTCATTAGAACTAGTTTTCTCCAATATTGCAGTCCATAATTCACCCCAATTAAAACCACGGTTAACATTTTCTTGCCGCCCCTAAAAAGTAAAGGATGTTATATTAAACGTCGACGAGAGCCAAAACGAAGAGAAGCGGAGTGATTCGTTGCCGGCGATTTAATAAGTTACAAAAAAGAATTGTTTAATGTTTGAATTCGTTTTACCGATGACAGAATGTATTAACAGATGTTTGTATTGAAATAGTTTAGATATCACAATTTGGTGATAAACTGGATATTTTACAGGTAAATTAAATTATTTACCAACTTATCACATTTTCTGGTGACCGTTAATGAATAAACATTATGTTCGTATTGAAATTATTTGGTGACCAGAATTTAGTGTTTCGTCTCTTTATTATATTGATACTTATACGACTGCAAATACACAGAAGACGGTGCAATTGGCGCGAACTTGTCTCTTGTAGTTAAACTGTTACGTAAATATTGCGAGACTCTCGTGCGAGATCGAGACGAGACCTAAAAAATGTGCGAGAACGAGAGCGAGATTACAGAATACAAGCGTCTAAATATAGCGATGACGCAATCGCGCTAGCAGCCGGGCTACGTACAAACAAGCCGCTACGTGTTTAATTATTTTCGGTCGCCTGATCCTTTTGCGTTCATTGTTATGATGCGGTCGAACATACTAGAGCTCTCTGAAAGTTAATGGCAGCTGTATAAAAGGGACGTAGCTATGCTCGGGAGTTAGTTACATGGAGAGACATATAGAGACATTCACATAGAGTGTTAGTGAAGCACAACAGTTTGTATCGACTAGGTATTCAGGACGTTACTGGTAAACTGGGATAGCTGTGACTGTGAATACTCGGCAGTGTTGACGAGCTATAGTATACGAGGACAGTAACGGCGAGTCGGAAAGTTACTGGTTTACCGGGATATCTGTGAAAGAGAATACTCGGTAGTGTTGAAGAGTATTGGGAAGTTAGGTATACGAAGACAGTAACGCAAAGTGGAAGTGGATACTCGGCAGTAGTGGTAGTTAGAGAGTTAGTTACATGAATAGACAGACAGTGAGGTAAAAGGTGTGACTTCTGTCCGAGCAGTTGAGTATATAGGTCGGTAGGCGGACAGTTGAACGTGATATAAGTATATAGTGTTATAAATGTAGTGATGATATAAATATCGCGTTATAGTCTACAAGAGTCTGCGACAGACCGGCAGTCTAAGATTGGAACGCGTAGTGAAATAAATAATTAGTAATATCGTGGAAATAAATAGTAGTGTTAATTGGTTAAATAAATAAATAGTGTTATCTAGTTAATTATAATTTTAGTCTTAATTAGTTTTTAATAATTGTCTAATATTTGCACTTCACTCAAATAAATAAAAACGTTACAATATTATATTAAAACAGTTTCACCGAGTGTCATAATTGTACTTTATTGTATATTTATTATTATATTATTTTATTTACAACTTCGTTTATCTTACTGTTCTCTAGAGCTCGTAATTTGAGACACTTGTACTCTGTGTAGAACATTTTAATAATACTAAAGAATGGGCTTGTAACAACTATTTCATTTTACGTTGAAAACTGTCGCACTTAATTTGGATAAAAGTCATAATGATATATTTTTAATTAGAAGACTCGTCATAAATAATAATAATAAGAGAATTCGGCGAAGGTGGCTTCTATTTCCTTGGCTACTCATCTTCATTTGGCTCACCCTCCTTCTTATTAATATTTTACTGTTCCTCCCCCTTATTCTGCAGATTCCTCGCCCTGTTTTAGGGGTTGTAAACCCTCGCAGTACTGATAGCGCCGACCGGTTGTCATTTGTCATATTTTATTATGTTTTTTCTGCGCTTCGCCCGGTAACAAAAGAACAGCGTCTTCTTGGAAAGACGTGAAATACAGTTTCAATTTATCTGGGAATTTAGATTTCGATGGGGTAGAATAATAAAGGAACTAATGAGATTTACCTACCACTGAGAGTGAAATAGAAGTTACGAAAATGATAGCTTTCTAGTAACCCAACTTATAATGTTTTTGCTCTTTGCCCTATAGGATAATGTATGTAACAAACGCTTTGAGAAAAATTTTAGGCTCCAAATTTTATTAATAAATAAGATCTAATCTAGTTGTCCTTGGACATAATAAATGCATAATAGTTGCTTTATAACACACCATGATAAATTTGCCAGTAAAAATTTTATATCTCACTAAAGTATTAAGAACTGTTTATTGCTAGGATACGGTGTATATAAACATATCTATTACAACCGGGGCATTATATAAGGGCATAATAGTTCATCGGTATATAATGAATATTATTTTCTTTTTAATTATAATTTATTACAATAATAATAAGGATTGATTACAACAATTAATATAATAAGAAAACAAAATTTTTAATTTAATATAATACTTAAAATTGATTATGAAAAGGGCATTAAAAAGCTATTTACTTTCACCACACATGTAAACAGTGTGTACGTCGAATTGCAGACTGCAATGTTTCGCATTGATTTTTGACGGATGACGGATCACTATTTTTTTGGAAACGATATTTATCCACATTTGTATTCATTTTTGATTTTATTTACCGTCACATATGACACATCCAAAGCAGCACAAACTATCTAAAATGTAATAATATTCAGAAATAAATGCGTAAGAAATAAAGAACTGAGATATGTTATGTGAAAACGAACCTTAAAATATAATACTTACATCTTCTACAGACGAGAATGAAATAATTAGGGGAACATTTATGCGTTTCTCTTCCTCAAAGTATGCAGAATTATTCAAAATAATTTCTTACACCGTTTTGGTAAAATATCTTCCGAAACATCAAATTCGCCCATTCCATCATGTCCCATGATATACCTAGAACGTTGATGTTTTAAAATAAATAAATGTTGATAATAAACAGAACAATTAAACTACATCCTTAGCAACGTCAAAGCTTAAGCATTATTGTAATCAAAATTATTATAAATGATAACTTATTTCACATATTCTAGTGAGACATAAAATCTTGTATGCACCAAGAGCGTTACTAGATGATAATGCCCTTTGGACGACATCTATCCTCGGGCTAAAGGCATTGTAACGCCCTTGGTATATAAAATACTATTAAAAAATCTTTATTTTTATTTTTCTTTACATTGTTCTGACTGGTAGAACTATTTCTACAAGATTGAATAAACACAAGCGATCGATCAGATTGAACCAGCCTGGAAAATTGTCTATTGTAGAGCATGCCCTGGAAGAATATCACCAAATCAAATTGTAAGAAACAAAAACCTACACGCCTCAACAACAGGTTAATTAGAGAAGTCGTAGAGATTTTTAAAACCAAGTATAATAATCCCAATCATTGTAACGGTATAGAACTTAGTCGAGCATGGCTTCCTATATTAAATATGTTTATAATTAATAATAATAGTCCTTTCTTTACGTTCAATTCCATTATATATATATATATATATATATATATATATATATATATATATATATATATATATATATATATATATATATATATATATATATATAGTATATTCCGTAACTTAACCACGGTAACCAAGGTTCTGGTTATGCGTTCCGTAATGTAACCAAAACATAATATCAGGATCGCGGTTCAATTTCGGAATGTGGTTCCTGAAAGTTTTGGTTACTTTTTTCGTGACCACGACGACCACAATTCTTTTGTGATTGTAGTGGTCATATTCTTATTTCTGGTAATATAATAAATAATATTGTATAAACATATAATTACTATATACTTCATACTGATATGTATAATATTTACGTTAGTATAAGGATAGACAAAAGTTATGTTGTCACTTAATTCTAATGACTCAGTGGTTCCCTGCTTTACCGACACAAATTAACCTGACCACTCGAACCATAACCACGGTCGTGGTTAAATTACAGAGTATACTAATAGTATATTCCGTATCTTAACCACGACCGTGGTTATTGTTATCTTTTGGTTCACGTGGTCAGGTTATGGTTATTGAAAAGTGGTTGTGATTCGGAACATCTTGGTTAATTTGTATCAGTAAAGTAGGGATGTTCTTCGTTATATCGGCTGCTTGCCAAATATTGAGAATATAATTCACGAGACATGTTTTCCGCCAATCAACATTCAGAATCTCCCTAGTTACATGTTTATCACAGTGATGATAAAAAAACAAAGAAATTTTCACCTATATTCGTTACTAAGGGATTTGTTTTCTTTATTTGACATTGACATTTAATTTTGAGTATAAAAATGAGCGATAATCGTTGGGTTGATATCAACAACGATGAAAATAATAAGGAAATTGTCAAAATAACCATATTGTAATACAATCAGTGTTGTGACTGATCTAGATCATTTGATCTAAAACACTTGTCTAGCTCATTTAATATAGTTTTTGATCCTTTGATCAATTCAGATCTTGATCTGGATCTAGATCTAAAAAGTATAATCTATGATCATACGGAAATATAAAGGAAACAGTTTAAGTCATGTCAAATGAGAAAATATATACAAAAATTTGAAACCAGAAAATTCAAGAACAAATTAAATACAAGTAGGTTGTAATTTATTTAACTCACTTAAAAAATTCAGTGGTATATCATGATTATCTACCTATTGATATGGCCTGTCCTAATTTATTATTTTTCAACAATTCTAATGTTTAAAAATTTTTTTTTTCTGTTTCTACTTTATTCGTTAATCCAGTATTAATAAAACTAAGTATGTAACTAATTTTTCTTCCCATGTGTAAGGCACACGGCTAGGTATATTCTTTGTAATTAATTTACTTTTTGCATTCCTATTTAATTAATAAGAAAAAAAAGCATTTGAAAATCGTTACTGATCCTTTTTATGATCTAAGAAACACAGATCCCAAATTCTTGATCTGGTCTGAAAAAAAGATCTGATCGCTGAAATTGACCTATGATCTGATCTAGAACATGTTAATTATAAAGATCTTGATCTTAGTCTAGATCCTTTATAAACTGATCTGTCACAACACTGAATACAATATATTAAAAGTTAGGTTAGCAGCACACACAATGTGTCACAAAAATTCATTATGTTCTCTTATTAAATATAAGCCCGAGATATGATTAATAATCGAAGATATTGCTCGTGAAACCGAAGCAGCAACTCGGTTTCACTCGAGGATATCATCGATGATAATCATATCACTTGTTATATTACTATGACAATAACCATCAATGAAAAGTAACCATTAGTCAAAGCTTAAAGAGAGTGGAACTTATATACTTTGGAGTCGTTTATACATTTGTATTTTCTAACCGAGCAAGCAAGAATTAAATCGCATTAACATTATAATTTGTACTTGTCATCGCGTTATGATTATCTGTGGACATTATCATTAAAAAACTTTTATGTAGCAGTTAGAATTCACACGCACATTACTCGATTTAATTATTCACTTACATATCTCACAATCTGCACAAAGTATGACTAATTTACGATTTTACAGGCGTAAAAACTTTTGCACAGAGTTGAGATAACACAAAATAATTATTTGAGTTTTTCTCTCTGGTCGAGTTTTACATAATTACAGAAATGTATACGAGTATAATATGTGGAAAAATTAATTATTACTTTTAGGTCCCTGGTTTTGATCTTCTAATAAACTACGTAATAGAGAGATTTAGTAAATAAATTATTAATAAGGTGAATAAATTTTGTTAGGAACTTAGCTACTTAGCTAATAGTTTACGAGTCAAAATACATACATGTATTTGTAAGTAACTTAATAACAGTTACAAAGTAAGACTATGTATAGGGTACGACAGAGCAGCCCCCCTAGTTTTACTAAGGCATTGTGAAGCGAGTAGACGTCGTAAAAGAGTGGGGGTGGTTATGTATAATCTGTTAGGAATTTGTTACTTATTTTTAACATATTGTAAAGTTTTATTTATTTGGGTGAAGTGTAAAAATTAAAGAATTATTATTAAATAAAATAGATGTTTATTAAAATAATAAATATTTAAAAGATAACAATAACGATTACGAATATTAAACAAATATTCAATACTAATTTAGGACTACGAATAGTTACCTAGTTAAACACTAACACTATTTATTTATTTAAACAATTAACACGATTTATTATTTGCACTATTTATGTTACTTCACATTCAACTGTCCGACCTACCGACCTCCACAGCGTCTGTATATTCAACTGCCCGGACAGAATTCACACCTTTCACCTCACTATCTTTAACTGTCTAACTTCCACAGCCTCAGTATCACTGACTGTCTGTACCGTATGCCACAACTCTTCAACACCACTGCCGAGTATCCACTTCCACTCCCCGTTTCTGTCCGCGTATAAATAGCTTCCCAATACCCTTCAAACTACCGAATATTCACTTCCACAGCTATCCCAGTATATAATATATAACTTCCTGAGTATTCCACTCGACACTAAACTGCATACGCTTCCCACGATACTACTGTGCTATTCAAACTCACTGACTCCTTACTGTCTAAGTTGGAGTGTCACAACGAACTGTAGCCAGAATATTCGATGTTTCGAAGACCATTGTTTTTAGAACAGTTTCTCGAAATGACGTTGTGTTTCGAAAAGAAGACAGGCACCAAAATATACCGTGGCCCAATTAGAAAGAACCCCTAGATGTTGTCGTGCGTTAAAACGCATTTACTTCCTCAATATTATAATCGATGACGAGAAATATTTTGCTCTGTCCCATTCAGATATGAAATGAAACTATGGTTTTTATACTAATGACATGGAAAAAACACCAGACAATGTCAAGTTCAAAGGTAAATCTAAATTTGAGGATAAAATTTTTGTATGGTGTGCCATTTCTGAAGCCGGATATATATCGCAGCCGTACATTGGTCGTGTTCGAGAAGAAGCCTTAACTGCACAACTTTATATCCAAAGATGCCTCTCTAAATTGCTTCAATTTTTATATATACATCACGCCAATGATGATATAATGTTTTGGCCTGGTCTAGCTTCATGCCATTACGCCAGAATAACTAGAGACTGGTATAACGAAAACAACGTAGAGTTTGTTCCGAAATTGGACCTCCCAAGGTATTAAACTTGACCAATAGAAGAATTTTGGTGAATATTCACCAGAAAAGTATACAAGAAGGGATGGGAAGCTGCAAATGAACAATTACGACGTCGCATTTACTAAAAGATTCGAGAAATCGATCCAGATGTTGTCCAGAGGATGATAGGGCAAGTCAGAAGAAAATTGACGATAATGGTCCATTATCAATAATTTAAATGTTAAACTTATTGTTAATTGTTGTAATAATTAGTTTAAAAAGTAAAAGAGTTTTAAAAAATCTGATGTGGCCAGCACATTACCTTCCGTCAGTTCTATGTATTTTGTACAAATTTCATACGGAAAGTCCCTTGCTAAATTAAATTTTCTATTTCTTGTACAATACCTTCCGGCAGTTGCATGTATTTTATGCAAATTACATACAGAAAATTATTTTGTGACGTTTTCTATATACAGAGTAATGTATCTGCAGAAGTAAAAGATTTATTATTATTATTATTTCTTGTACATTACCTTAAAGCAGTTGTATGTATTTTATACAAATTCCATACAGAAAGCAAAAGATCCTATATTTCCAGTAAAATTATAAGACAAATACACTATGTCAATTTCACTTGACACTGACATCTTTTAATCAGAATTTTTTTAATATAGTAGCAGTTTTTACCATAGCTATGGCTAGTTTATGAAATTTAATTTCTTTATAATTTTTTAACTCTATATCCATTTAATATTAAGTACAAAATGCAGTCAAATTGTATAGAGAATAAAATATTCTTTAATATTTATAATAACATCAAGTGTGAAAAAATTATATTTAACATAGTTAAAATCTTCAAATGATGGTACTTCCGGTTGACCAATTGTAACCAAAATCTAATCAGCTCTTCATATGGATGTAACGAAGAAGTATAC